>BTHU01000014.1:47519054-48099054 GCA_036184795.1 Tokudaia tokunoshimensis | reverse complement strand
ACTCTGCTTTATCTTTGTCCCTGCACTTCCTGTAGACAAAACACATTTTGGGTCAAATGTTTTGTGGGTGGATTGCTGTCTAATTCTTCCACTGAAAGTTCTGCGGGGCTATAGGAAGTGGCCACTTCAGAATCCACATCCCCCACTGCTAGAAATTTAAGCTAGAGTTGCCCCCTTACCCCTTCTGTGGCCTCTCCCCATCCCAGGTCTCTGGCTCTCCCTAGAGATTGACCCCAACCCCTGCCACTTTCCCTTCTCTCTCCCCTGCTCTACCTAGATGATATCCCACCCCTTCCTTCTGCCTCCCCTCTCCCACCTAACCTGGATCCTTGAGGGCTCCCAGAGGCTGAATCACCAACCAAAGAGTGAGCATGGACTGGACCTAGGTCCCCTGCATGTAGCCATGCTGGTCCCCCAATCAACTAGAGCAAACACCCTGAACCTGTTGCCTCCCTGCCTACTTGTGGATTCTACACCCCTAAATGGACAGCCTTGTCTGGACTCAGTAGGAGAGGATATGCTTATTCCTGCAGCAACTTAATGTATGGGATGGGAGGTTAGGTGGTAGAGAGTAGAGGGTGGGAGTGGACAGATCAGGGGAATAAGGTGTGTGGGGTAAGGTAGGGGGTTTCCCCTTTTTAAGGGGAATGGGGCTAGACTAACTTAGGAGGTACTGGGAGGAAAGGAAGGACAGATAATTTGGTAATTTGGCAATTTGTAAAGTGAATAAATAAGTACATTTATTAAAAAAGAAGTAAACACAAAACAAAATGAAACAACAACAACAACAACAAAAACACCCTGCAGCCTGATTGTGGTAACCTTCCTCAATAGAGCTTCCTTGTCTGGCCTCAGTGGAAGAGGATGTGACTAATTTGGCAGTTGATGGACCAGGCTGGGGAGATACCCAATGTAGACTTTATCCTCTCAAAGGAGTGGGGAGGGGCAGGGGAAGGAACTCTGTGTGTGTGTGGGGGGGGGACCAAGAGGGTAGGCAGCGATTAGAATGTCAATAAATAAATAAAAGAAAAAGAAAAATTTGGATGATATTCCATTCTTAGTGAGTCACTTAATTCACTTATGTTTTCAAAATTCCTTCACATTTCAGCACATACCAATATTCACAGTCTCTTATGGATAAAGGATATTTCATGGTATGGTTAGAACAAACATTTCTGTTTGTTTATAAATCAGTTGGTGGATTTAAATTCTTCCTACCTTTTGTGATATTACCAACATTTCTAATGCTATTAACATTTATGGACACCTTTTAGTTAAGATACATTTTCATTTTTCCTCAGTAAGTAACTGGCCATTTACTTACTGGCAGTATAATAATAGAGAACCAGTTTAGCTGTTTGAGAAATCCTCTTAAGAAAGTGTTTCCTAATATATTTATATGATGTTATATTTACATAATAGTGTCTGAGGGCTGCTCTCTCTCCATAGGCTTTTCACTACTTTCCAGTGCATGTGAAGTGTGATCTCACTGTGATGTGAATGTGTGTTTTCCCACTGGTGAATTCTGCTGAACATTTATTCAGATATAGGTCGAACTGTGCATACCTTTTTAGAGAAAACTGTCTAAAATCTTTATGAAAATTTTAACTTACCATTTTCTTTTTTGAAATGTAAATTTCTTTATGTTGTCTGAACAGTATATTTATTAAACACATTTGTTTTGGTGTTTTCATTTTGATAATGACTTTGTTGATTGAGGATTAGAATATAAAATCTCTGTTTACTAATGTTTTCTTATATGGTTTGTATTTCAGTGAATTGTATAAAAAAACTTTGGCTAATAAAAAAATGAGGATTAAAATTATTTTAACATTTTTTATAATATTTGCTGTTAACTTATTTTCTATCATTTTTATTACCTATTTTTTTAAATATGTGTATTGTTTGGTTTATCTTTTGTTTCTTTGTTTGTTTTTTGTTTCTTTGTTTTCCATGCTGGATATGGAACCCAGGATCTCACAAATGCTTAGCTCTTGCTCTGTGAATTAGCTATTTCCTCAGCTCTCTTCTGCATGTTGTTGGGCATCTTTCTTACTATATTCTTAAATCCCATGACGTATTATTTGATCTCAGTGCCACTTCTTGCAATACTAGTTCTTTTCGTAATTGTATGAATTCTGTGGGTATCCTCTAATATAAATGTAAGAGGGTTTCTCTTTTACTCCTAGAGTGAACCCATTACTTTATGTTATGATATAAGTTCCCCATCATGCTGATATCATAGCTTTGGAATAAGTATGCAAATAAGGAAAGATAAGTGATGTTATCATTATTTAAATCGCATTTTACTATAGCATATGGAAGTCTGTATAGTTTTGTTATTGTTTTAGGTAGTGGTTTTTCAAATCTTATAGGAGAGTGGAAGCATAATAAACAAGTCCATTTATACTGCTTTATATTTTTCCATGTACTTAGCTTTAGCGTTGCCTTTGTGCCTTCATGGAGATTTTAGCTAATAGCTAGTGTTCTTTCTTATCTGTCTGATCAGCCTTCATGATCAATACCTCTTAATACCTCTTGTACCTTCTGCTAAGTTAGTTACTCTAGAGTGCTTATTGGGAAATCATTTAATGGATGCTTCCTTTCTAAAGAATGGTTTGGTGAAGCATAACATTTATGATTTAAAATGATTTTTCCTGAGCTGTCTGCCTCACCAATTTCTCTTCCTGTCCATGTGACGCTCAGGAAAATGATGGCCATTTTTTAACCTTGTCTCATTCATCATCTATACATTTCTTCAACTTACCATCTTACTCCTCCTCCTAATGTTCTTTTACTTAAATGGAAATTAAGTCATGTATCACTTTTAATAAAGAACATATATATTGATTTCTTTTAACAATATTTTATAGCTATAAAATAAAACCAAGAATAGGACCATGCATCTTTAAAAGGCCCTGTACACATTTAATACATTTTTTTGCTAAGATCATAAATGTTGATACTAACAGTGGAAATATTAATGAGTCTTCAACAGACATTCATTGTCTTACTGATTTGTACATATTAATTCATGAAACAGCAGTAAGGTTATTTTTACTTCTCACCAACTCACTGAGACAATCATCACTATAACACTTATTTTAGAAATAAAGATCAGAAGCATCTTGAGTTCAAGTGATTTCTCCATGGCACACACAAATGCAACAGTGATACTGATTCTCATAGTGAAAGAATATAAGCCACAATACTGGGGGAAAAGAATCAATCAAAGAAATTCAAACTGCCTATCTTAAATATCTGTTTTCTGTGCTGCAGTTTCAGAAAAATTAATTATGCATCCTAAGTTAGAGCAGTTCTATTTGCTCTATCAGAAAAGTTAGGCTCCTGCTGGCATGCTTCTCCTCCTTTGTAGAGTCTTAAAGAAAATGAATTAAGTGGAGCAACTGGGTGATTGTGGTATATTATCAATTTTATACAACTTCAGTTTGCCAGTGTTTTCTTGGTCATCATTTAGTGATTATAGTCTTACAGTGCCATTGGATATAGCATGAATTTTGCTTTCTCTTGGATATATTTTAAAAATAGAATAAAATCTCTTCTTATGTATTCTTATTATTCTAGTTCCATATGGCATTCCAATTCTTTCTCTAGACAGAGTCATTAATATCTATTTTAGGCAAACATCTACATATTTCTTCTATTGGCTCAGAAATGGAAGATTGCAACAATGCCTGAGGCCAATACTAGAATTAATTTGATAAGACAGGGAAGGCCAATTATCAGGACTTGAACGTGTATTCTTTTTTTCCCCAGTGAGGGAACTCTTGGAAGCAAGTCTAAGAGGAATGGTCCTCAGGAAGTTATTGCCTATCAAAGTAAACTGTGGAAGTCTGAACTATTTGATGTCTTTATTGCATTCTTATTACATAGAACTGGATCTATAAATTGCTTTGTTAACATTTTTTATGTATATGAAATCTTTGAAGCAGAGTCAGTTTGTAACTATAGTTATATATTTTAAATCAGATTATTTTTCTCTTAGAGCTTGACAAAACATAAATAAACATAACTGAATTTGTATGTTTTTATTTTATAAAATATTATTATAAATTAGATTGCCATGGCAAGCAATATTATTCCTCCTGATCTTTTACCTCAAAACATAGAAATTGAATTGTTAATGACTTGAAGATATCTAATGACTAATTAATGAGATTAAAAACATACCATCTGTGGTGTCAGGTGTACACTAGGATCCTCCTTAAAAAAATTAAACAAATATAAATGTATTAATTAGAAATTTTATATAAAATTTTATCTAGTATAGGAATACCATGAAGCAGAAAAATATGTTGCCCTTTGACTCTACAGCTTGTCAAACTCAAACCAGTCAGAGGTTACTCATGCAATCCACAGAATAGTGAAGGTAAGAAAGAAAAACAAACAAGCCTTATTTGTAGAAAAGAGACCACTGACTAGAACCAGGATGTAGGTGGAATGCAATAAAACCCAAGCAACACTGTGTCCCTTACACCAAGTTAATCATTTGGCATGATGAAAATATGCAAGCTTGACTAAGGCTCAAAGAAAGAGATGATCAGAGTATTTTCTAGGTGGAAGAAAGGAATAGATTCAATTGGACATACTAAGCAAAACAGTGTGCTTGGAGTACTGAGGCAATAACAGGTGGCCAGTATAGGTAGATGAGTTAAATCAATGTGACAAAAACCATCCTTTGCCAAATATGTTTAAGGGCCAGGCATAGTAGCACATGTCTTGAATCCCAGCACATGGAAGGCAGGTGGTCCACTGTGAGTCCAATTCCAGTCTAGCCCAAATAATGAATTCTAGGACAGTCAAGGCCATGTAGAGAGACTGTCTCAAGAAAACAAAAACAAAAACCAGTATGTCTAGGACACTCACTTCTTGACTTGTTCAAAATCTTGAGCATTAATTAACTGAGTAAAGAATCTTTGACTAAAAACAAACATACAAGCTAAAACATCTCTATGTATGAAAAAGAATTAAACTCAAACATGTGTCAGTTGTAAAGAAGCCCAGATGGACATCAAATGAAACCTTCTCTTGTAGCTTATAATTTTTCTTTCTACAACTATTCATACCTCATCTTCCTGCATACCCCCTTTGAAGATACTGTGAACTCTCTACAAGTTGAATGTAGTTCAAATTTTTCCCCTTTCATAGTTAGTTAATAGATGAAATGTGTATTCTCTACTTTAATTAGCATTCTTGTTAATCTTGGACAGCAGTAGCTTATGACTCAAAGTAATTATGTGTCATTGAAGACAAGATTATAATAATTCTCTTAATCTCTGATACTCTGAATTTTACTTATAATAACTTGAAATCTATTGAGGCTTCTTTGAGCTAATAAAATGGAAGATAAGATAAGAACCATCCAACCCATTGTAGTTGAATATCTGGTGATGGACAAATAAGAATCAAAGAGAGCAATTGTGAGATCATATATATATATATATATATATATATATATATATTTTGGTATTGGTAAGAGATACTACTGTCATTTCCTTGAAAGGCAGAACAATTATTTTGTGGAAGAAAATCATTGCTGGTTAATTAACAAATCAAATATATGATATGTATTTCTTACTTGATTTCTTTTTATCTAACTAAATTCAGTGCAGTACATGAAGACAAATTCAGTATAGTAAACAGAAGATTATAGTGAAAAGAATTTACTTTCATGGCGATCGCTACATATGATATCATTTTTTATTCCCTCCAGAAGATATTTCTCTCACAATCTTTATGAAAATTATGAAGAAAACGACAATACCAAAGAAAACTGAGAATATTATTCAAATACATATGTGGTTTTATAAAATGTCTTTTTTATTAAACACAGTTGTAAAAGTCTAGTTGTATTGGTGTGGAATAAAATTTCTTGTGTTATTCACAGACATTGGAAACAAACCAATAACTAGAATTTGAGTACCTTTTTGAAAATAGTTCTGTTTTTTTCCTTTGTTTTATTTTATTTATTCACTTTACATCCCAATCACTGCCCCTACCCCTAGTCATCTCCTCCCACAATCCCTTACCTTCCCCTTCTCCTCTGAGAAGGGAGTGGTCCCCTTGGTTATCCCCCAACCTTGTCACTTCAAGTTCTTACAGGGCTAGGCGCATCTTCTCCCACTGAGTCTCATCAAGGCAGCCCAACTAGGAGAACATATCCCACAGACAGAAAACAGCTTTTGGGACAGTATCCCCACTCCAGTGTGTTGGAACTCACATGAAGACTGAGCTGAACATCTGCTGCATATGTGCTGGGGTGGTCCTAGATCCAGGGTCCAGCCCATGCATGTTCTTTGGTTGGTAGTTCAGTCTCTGAGAGCCCCAACAGTAAAGACTAGTTGACTCTGTTGGCCTTCCTGTGGATCTTGAGTACCTCTTAGAACACAATTCAAACAAAAGAAGAATATGTTTAGTAATGGTATTCTCATAAAAAATATTAATAAGAGAGAAGAAAACTATAATCAAGAAGAATTGGCTCTTTGAAATAAAATCGAATGGTTAGTCATTAAAGAAATCAACCAAAATAGATAGATTGACCTTAAGAAAATTAAAAATGAAAAGTGTAGATATTATAGAAAATATCAGGGAAAGTCAAAATGTTAATTAGAAATACTTTAGAAATTTATATTACAGTAAAGTTTAAAATCTAGAAGAAAGGGACAAATTTGTAGAGAGGTGTGGTCTACAGTAATTAAACAAGGAGTTCAAACTAAAGAAATGGGTCTATAAGGAACAATGGAAGTAAATCAGCAAGAAAGTATCTCCCAAGAAAAAGGAGTCCAGTACTGGATGCATTCTCCTCTTAATATTACTAGATCATAAAGAAGAATAAGCAGTAATGACCTGAAGTTGTAGCAAACATGTAAAACTTGTGTTATGAACTTATTAGCCTGACACTAAAAAAAACAAAAAATACACACACACACACACACACACACACATTATCTCCCATACACACGAACTCACAAATTCCAAGTCAAATTTTCCTGAAAAAAACAAAACAAAACCCATACCTGAATACTAATTAAATTACTTGTGAACAAAGAACACATTTAAAAATTGATACATCATGAACATGTTGGCTTCATTTCAAGGATGCACAGATGGTTCAACATATGAAAATTTAATAAATGTGATATGGTACGTAAATAGAATTAAGGACATCAATCAAGTGTTTCTTTTAGTAATACAGAGAGGAGCTTCAACCAAGTTCAATAGCCCTCATGATAAAGGTCCTGAGGAAAACAAAGAATTGAAAAAATATCTCTCAATATAATCAAAGGTATCAAACACAAAAATAAGCAATATTATAGTAATCAGAATAAAACTTAAACCAAATCCGAAGTTTCACAAGAATGCTAACTCTGTCCACTCATTCAATACTGGTCTTGACATTCTAGCCAGATATTAAATCAAAAGAAAGAAATAGAAGTGTTTCAAATAAAAAAAAAAAAGAATAAGTTATCCATGTTTGCAGACAATGAGATCCTATACCTACAAGATCCTAAAACCACATCAGAGAAGTTTTAGAATTTACAGACAGTTAAATTATTAAATGAGTTAAAACTTAAAAAAGTCGATTTATTTTATATACCCATAATAAAAGTGACAAAGTGTTAAAATGAAATTAAGCAAACAACCAACCAACAACCAACCAACAACAACAACAACACCAACAAAAAAAGTGGAAAGGAGATTTATTCACTTTCCAGAAATCAACAAACAATACTAAAAAGTACACTTGGCATAAATATGAACAACATTTAAAGATATCTAGAAGGATACCCTCAAAACATTGATGAACATAACTGAAGAGAACATGACTTTCTTTAAAGAATTAGAAAAGTTAATAATTCCTAATTTTAAAATACACAGAGATAAAAATAACAAAATCTGCAATTTACAGACAGAAAAGCAGGCATGTAGAATAAGGGAACAGACTAGAAGACTAACAGGAAAATCCACACAGTTATAGTCACCCAAATTTTAATACCAGGTCCAAAAATACACATTGAAGAGAAGACTGCCTTTTAAGACATGATGAAGGACAATAAACATTCATATATAAAAGAATGAATCTTTATACTGTCCCCTCACACTACACTACACACACACACACACACACACACACACACACACAGACACACACACATACACACATACACACACACACACAAGAAATCTAAAGTGGATTAATGACCTTAATGAAAGATATAAAATGGAAACTATCTAAGGAAAACACTTGAAAATATAGAAAGGACTTTTCTTTAAAGTAACCCAACATTTCAAGAAAGCATAGCAGAAAAACACAAGTCAGAATCCATCAAATCAAGATACTGAGTAGCATAGGAAACAGGAAATGAGTTGTTACTCATTTTATAAAGGATAACCTATAGAAGAATATAAAGATTTTGCCATATATACCTTTACCTTTGACATGTTATTAATATCTATGCTATATATGGATAGGAAATAAATAATGAATAAGTAAATAAAGCGCTCAATACATGGAACAGAGAAAGGGATTTTGAAAAAGTAAAAACATAAATGGAAAAATTTATATATGTATATATATATATACATATACATATATATGAAAAATTTCAATACCCTTACTCATAAGCAAACTGTAAGTCTAAACTATATTGACATTCCATATTGCTGCAGTCAGGATGGGAATCCTAAGAAAGGAAATGAAAACAAATTCTGGTACATATTCAGGTAGAGGAATATCCACATTCACTGAACCTTTCAGACAACCTTTTGAGACAGTACTAGCTAAGGAGAAATAATACCTGATATATTTATATTTACTTTTATTCAGTAATGTAGAATACATATGTTATTTGCAAGAATATAGAATAATATATTACCTTATTAAAAAAATGCTATACTCAAAAGGACAACTTACATGCTTTCATATGTAATGACTACAAGATGTGTCTGTGTCTGTATGCATATGTACATATGTGTGCATTTATGCACATGTGCATGTGAATGCTCTTGTGTGTGTGTGTGCATGTGTGTGCATGTGTGTGTATATGTTTTATAAAAGTATTCATGGGACTATGTTGAACATTATTAATTTGTAATACAATGAACAAATAACAATGAAAATTCAAAAATGACAAAATGAAGATGTTTGGCTAGAGTGAAAGCTTGATAATTTTTGTAGTATTAGCTTTTATTAACTTCACCGATGACCTTTTCATGGACAAGGAAAGAATGGGAAAAGGCTATGCATTTCAAAATTTAGCAGTTATTAGGATAAGAATAATAGGGCTCATTGTACTACATCACTAGACTACAGATCTATACATCTATAGTATAAAATATATACTAGAATAGACAGATCATATTGAGGTAGATTTCATGTTGGTGTGAAGATCAAGAGAGGCTTTTTTCAGTTTATGTGTTCAAGTATATAATGTTGTGGGTTTTTCTGTATACTCCTGGCTGTCCTGGAATTCACTCTGTAGATCAGGCTGCCCTTGAACTCAGAAATCTACACACCTCTGCCTCCAAGTGCTGAGATTAAAGGCATGAGCCACCACTGTCTGGCTCAATATCAATATCTTAAACAATCCTACAGATTTTTTATATGCCCTTTTATCACAAAACATACTTGTGAAAAATAACACCTTTTATCTCTTTTGTTGGGAAGATTTTCTTCATTTTATTAGGTCAATGTAATCATAAAGAATTATGAGTACAAAACCAAAGGTCATAGTTTGCATGGCTTGGATCCAAAGAATGAAAGAACACCAAGAGATTGCAGAGTATACAAATTACCTCTTGGATTTTTATGGAGAATTCATCCTAGCAACACTCACTCTGAGTTCAAGAGTCCTGACCCCTCCAGCTGGAAGGTAAAATACAGCTCTTCCACTAAACAACTAACTGGGTGGCAATTTGTTGAAATTCAATAGAAACCTCTTATGTATGCATACTAATTAAATAGAGGATTATACTACTAGAGAGAAAGGTAATTGTTATTATGTTCTGGGAAATCTCTATTAGTCATAAGATTATATTATTCAAACCACAAGTCAAATAAATAAGAACACTCAGACTTCTGTGCCACCAAAAATATCATAAGACAACATCACATAATGAATTTTTTTTTCAAACTGTGGTTGGTTTTGAAATTTTCAGTTCTACATGCCAAGTGAAGTAAATTTTTCTTTTTTGTAAATCAACTCATTTATTTTCACCTTGTCAAGTTTACCTTAAGGGAAAACTTCATCCATTTGTCAAAATGAAAAATTATGATCAACTTTTGAGAAGCTGAATATAATTATAGAAACAAAACAAATATATAAATAGTGCACTACAGGTGGTCTTGCAGTCAATGTGCCTTTCATTTAGTGTTTAAAACTGCCAAAAATATTTTCCTACCTCTGTGTCTTTCTCCTTGGTTTTCAGTAAAAAAAAAAGTGGAGGTAAGAACTTTTCTGATATGAAATTTAGTATTTCAGGAATATCTGTGATTTTCTTCTTTAGTGTCCCCAGTGGCTCACCCACAACACTTTGGTTACTTTCTTGAGGAAAAGTCCTTGTTGAAATTTGCTTTATCTCTAGCACTCCTGAAATCCCCTACAATGACTTCAGTGCTCTGTATTCTACTGTTTCCTGTGATGATGAACAAGTATGTCCCTTTCAGGTCATTATATCCAAGATTAAGACTAAAGAAATAATCCAACCAACTAAAGAAACAATGCACTCACCAAACCAAAACAACAACACCCCCCACATACCAACCAACCAACCAAACAAACAAACAAAAAACTTAGAAACTAAACTTAAATCCTAACAGGTGGAAACCAGTTTTGAGTTCTTTATAAAGACATCATTGATATTTTCTCTAAAAGAGGTTGGAAAGAAAGGGTTTAAACATCTGACATAGTCATTTTGCATCATATACACTATAAGAAAATTGAGAGAATAGAATACACTAGGTTCTGGAGAGATGGCTCAAGAGTTAAGAGAACTTGCTCCTATTGCATCGGAATTTGGTTCCTACCACTTCTATCACATATCTCAAAAGTGCCTGAAATTCCAGTCACAGAAGATTCAATGACCTTTTTGGCCTTCTTGGGCACCTGCACATGTCACACACATGTACACACACATGTACACACACATGTACACACACATGTACACACATGTACACACACATGTACACACACATACACATGCACACAAATGAGAGAGAGAGAGAGAGAGAGAGAGAGAGAGAAGGAGAGAAAAAGAGAGAGAGAGGTGAGGACATACACAGACACACAAACATGGACACACAATTAAAAATAAAATTAAATTAAATAATAAGTTTAATTCATCTTTGTTTATGTAACACCTATGATAGTATCTGAACTAAAAATGTACTAAGGAATGGTTGTGAAATAGTGCTGCAAAACATGTCCTTGGATTTTCTTATTTAATATATTACTATGATGCTTTAACAAATCTGCAATATGGATATGAGCCCCAACCCCCAACACACATACAACAGAGGACTGCCTGGTCTGGGTTCAGTTGGAGAAGATGCACCTAAGTGTCAAGTGACTAGAGGCCCCAGGAAGTGGAGAAGTCTGGTGGGGTGGGGGTGGGGACATCCTTGTGGAGACCCGGTGGGGAGGAGGAGTTATGTGATGTGGAACTGTCAGACGGTGGACCAGGAAGAAGATAAAATCTGGAGTTTAAAAAAAAAATTAAAATTAAAAAAATAGAAAAAATACTGCTTATGATTTAGGAGGAATGAGGAGTTCAAAAAATGTTGATGATGTAGCTTGTATCCACAAATTCACAGAGGCCTTTTTTCTTATATGCTAATAAATAATTCTGAGAGCATGAGAGGTAGCCTGGGAAGGAAATGGAAGAAGAAAGAGATCAAGAGAAGAAGAAGGATAGGGGGAAAAAGAAAGAATATGTTGGAAAAAAAGATGGGGAGAAAGAAGTAAAAGGGAAAGAAGAGGAAAGAGCATGAAGAGTTGAGTATAAATAGTGACTATGTGGGAGCTCATCACTAAGGAAGTTGATTCTGCCACTGACTGCCCACATTCCCCCTAGAGCTGGAACCATGTATACTTTCCTAGACTGGTTGGCTGGGGTTGTCATTATATTGCTCTTTGCAGACAATCTCATTGTTTAAAGTGCATACATGCGTGTTCCCTGTCATGTTTAGGTGACATCATTTAATGACAGATGTTCTTTTTTTGTTGTTGTTTGTTTTTCTGTCTTTTTTTTTTATTTTCTATATTTTTTATTTACATTCAAATAATTTCCCCTTTCCCGTTTCCTCCCTCCCCGAAAGTCCCATAAGCCCTCTTACCTCCCCCTGTTCCCCATTCAACGTCCTCTCGTTTCTCTGTCCTGGTATTCCCCTACATTCAGTCTTTCCAGGATCAGGGGTCTCTCCTTCCATCTTCTTGGAAATTTATTGATATGTGAATTGTGTCTTCGGTATTCCGAGAGATTCTGGGTTAATATCACCTTATCAGTGACTGCATACCATGTGTGTTCTTTTGTGATTGGGTTACCTTACTAAGGATGATATTTTCCAGTCTGACCATTTGCCTAAGAATTTCATGAATTCATTGTTTTTAATTGCAGAGTAGTATTCCTTTGTGTAAATATACCACATCTTCTGAATCTGTTCCTCCGTCAAGGGACATCTGGGTTCTCTCCAGCTTCTGGCTATTATAAATAAGGCTGCTATGAACAGAGTAGAGCATGTGTCCTTATTGCATGCAGGGGAAGTTTCTGGCTATATGCCCAGAAGTGGTATAACAGGATACTCTGGGAATGTCATGCCCAGTTTTCTGAGGAACTGCCAGACTGCTTTCCAGAGTGGTTGTACCAGCTTGCAATCGCACCAGCAGTAGAGGAGTGTTCCTCTTTCTCCACATCCTCTCCAACAACTGCTGTCTCCTATTTTTTGATCTTAGCCATTCTGACTGGTGTGAGAAGAGAACCCTGGTGGTCTCAGGGTTGTTTTGATTTGCATTTCCCTAGTGACTAAGGATGTTGAACATCTCTTTAGGTGCTTCTCAGCCATTAGATATTCTTCAGATGAGAACTCTTTGTTTAGCTCTGTACCCCATTTTTTAATAGGGTTATTTGGCTCTCTGGAGTCTAACTTCTTGAGTTCTTTGTATATATTGGATATTAGCCCTCTGTCGGATGTAGGGTTGGTAAAGATCTTTTCCCAGTTTGTTGGCTGCCATACTCCTATGGTCACTTGGTCTTTGACAAAGGAGCTAAAACCATCCAGTGGAAAAAAGATAGCCTTTTCAACAAATGGTGCTGGTTCAACTGGAGGTCAACATGCAGAAGAATGCAAATCGATCCATTCTTATCTCCTTGCACTAAGCTCAATTCCAAGTGGATCATGGACCTCCATATAAAACCAGACACACTGAAGCTAATAGAAAGGAAACTAGGGAAGAACCTTGAACATATGGGCACAGGGGAAAATTTCCTGAACAGAACACCAATAGCTGATGCTCTAAGATCAAGAGTTGACAAATGGGACCTCATAAAATTACAAAGTTTCTGTAAGGCAAAGGACACTATCCAAAGGACAAATGACAGATGTTCTAAGTCTCTGTCTCTTGCAATCTTTCTGCTCCCACCTTCCCACTATTTAATCTAAAGTTAGGTTTTTAAAATATCAATGAAGTCAAGCTCCACCTCAGTTTTAAAACAGCTCCTATTTTAGGTCATGTGCAACTCTTTATGGAGACATTTAAAATTCTAAACCAGGCATTAATAAACATTTTCTCTAAAGAGCTATATGGAAATATTGTAATCTTTATGGGTTATATGGTTTTATTTTAAATGTGCTATACCAGGAAAACAGCTCAAAAAAGGGGACTATAGGAATGAATGAGCATTAGTCTGTCTCAATGAAATTTCATTTATGAATAGTAAAATTGTTTATTATATTTAAAAAGTCATAAAAGCTTTTCATTTTTAATGGTTTTTCCTATTATAAAATTAAAACAAATTATTATTATAAAATTAAACAAATTATTATGCTTTTAAATACAACTATTTAAGAGTATGTTAAAGTATATGTTCAATTAGAAAGTCAAAATTGGTAGCCTTGGAGGGGTACTGAAGTCATTGTCCTTAGTCCTGTCAGCACTGGTAGGTTAATCATGCTCAAGTCATAGCTTCACACTCATATCCATGTGAATCATGTGAGTGCCTATGGTTATTACACTTAGTGTGCCCAAAACAAAACAAAACAATGCAAAACAACAACAACAGAAAACAAAACAACAACAACAAAAACATCATAATATACATCAAAGTAGGATGAAAAGTTAGTGGGATTAAAAGCAGTTTATGGAGAGGTAAGGAGAAAGATAGGAGAGAAATGATTGTGACTAGAATGCACCCTATGCATGTATTAAATTGTGAAAGTGTGAACATTTAATCAAATTAAAGCCACATTCCTTCTGATGGGTCCTGCAGAATAACCTTTGCTAACCTTGTAATTGAAATTAGGCTCTTTTCTTCTATTCTTCCTTGGAATCCTGCACTTTCCCCTACAAAGCCTTTTAAAATGGATAACATTATATTGTTTTTATGATTATTTTAAAACTATTTCTTATCATTGTTTTGTGTTCAGCACACACTAGAAATTTTATGGAAATTGTTGAAGATTGTATCAGGTTCTTTTCGATGAAACAGCTATAGGGAAACTGGCAAATGTTTTACATGAAAATACACAGGAAATGGAAAAACATAGATTTCTAAGAAGAAAAATGAATTAGATTTACACACGTTGAGGAAGACAGTCTTTTCATCCATGTATGTTTCCCGGACTTCTGGACCACACACGTTTCACTTTCTTGACCTATTTGGCATAGGTCAGCACACTGGCATTCCACTGAGCATCCTGCTCAATTTCTCCAGTAATGCAGAAGTTCCTAGGAGCCACAGCCTCCTTCAGCTGCGGGGCTTTTATGCAAGTAAGCTTCCACAGAAAGTTTCATCACTTATCCGTCAACTAGCTAGTTTTTACCTGACCTGAACTTCATCCCAAATTTAAGTACGACAATAAGTTGCATGTGCACTAACAGTGAATATGTTATCTTTTTTCTCATCACCTTAGGCTTTTCCTTTGAAGAAAGGTAATTCTATTTCCACCCAACAGTCCCTGGGTAAATCATTGGGTTCAGAGGGGGCAATGGCACCCTCACATTTTAGACAATTTTCACTTATATCAGCCAGTTTCGATTATAGAAATTCCCTCTTCAAGCTTCTTCTAAGGAACACATACATTTTTATTACAAAGAGATAAAGAAAGCTGCAGCAAGCTAAATCTTGTTTCGTGGGCAAAGGCAGTAATTAATGTTTCAGACAAGAGGTTTCAATTTACGTATCTGTGGAATTTTTAGATGCACCCCATTTATATTTGTCTACAGCCAGATAAAGAAAGATACCAAGATAGCAAGCCATTTGGGACAAAAAAAAATAATTTGGCTTTTTCAAGAGCCTGAATTTTGATTGTTAAGATGTTCCAAGGGGATATCAAGTTGAATGCTATTATCACTTGTGAAACTACTTAATTGCATTTTTCTATTCTTACATATCTTTCTCAAACTTGAAATGATGAGCTATTGCTTTTCTTTGTCATAAAGATATTTTTTCTTAGTTTACTGGTAGGAATAAGGCTGCTCAGAATTTGCATGTTTTTAATTGTGTGTGGGCTGGCATATATGTGTCCCAGTTTGAATTTTAAATATAGCTTTAAATGTCTTAAGGGAATGTCGGGCACAGTTTTGTTTGATTGGGATGGAGATGGCTGCTGTACGTGGGCGGAGGACTGAAGGAGATACAGATGAAAGCTTATCATTGGGGGGATGCAAGAAGGAAAAAGAGTCAATAATGGGAAGAGGCAAAGAAGAAACTAATCCTTATTAGGGTGATGCTTAGTAAAACTTATTTTCTTTTCAGTAATAAGAGCATTAAATTCAAAGCTGAGTAAAACTTGACTGTTACCAATTTAACAGTATTTCTATGTAAGCTATACCTATAAGTATTCCAATAAATGCATCATATATATAAAGTCAAATTAAGATATTTTCACAAATCAGCAGTTTTGAAATTCTGAAAATTTGATATAAGATAGACATTTAGACCAGGAATCCAGAATGGCATAGTCTAACTTGCCACATGCCTTATTCTATTACTGTTCATTCAGTTGACACACAATATTACCATCTCAACTTTAATATGAAATATCTGTGGAAGATAGATTGTGTGTCACATGTCCAATGTCTTGTGGCTAGTTGAAGGAAGAGATTCATAATAGCTCTGTATTAAGTCTTATCACACATTTGTTAAGTACAAATACTCCATATATAAGAATCAACTTCTAATAGTAGTAATGTCAGTATCTTGAGATACAATCAAGTATGGTCAAACTAGGTCAGGTTGTGAGAACACTGGTTGTAGAAGCAGACAGTTGTTATTTTAATTATATTGTCATCTTTTAAGCAGGTACATGTCTTTTCTAAAAATTTATGTCTTCCAATGTTTGCATTTAATGAGCTGCTGTCAGAAATGCTTCCATCTTTGTATGTACTGAGAGCTTTGCAGTTGATCTGGACAGAGACCATGTACTCAGACATACCTGGGAGTCATGGTTGAGTATTCAAAGAACTACCATATAAACTTTAAATAAGTCAAGAGTAGCAATTAGTTCCCATCACTTTATACCGCCATTGGATCTTGACTGCTTCTCAACTGTCTGTATGTTAAATATTTGTTATCTAAAGTGGTTTTATTGGGGGGTATTAGATTAAAAAAATGATTCAAGTGTTTTATCCCTTTTTAATCCTATTGTGAATTTAATTACTACTGAGTAAGTTATTTTGAATAAGAATAGTTTCTATAGGCTTATATATTGGATCACTTGTCCTATAGTTGGTGGAACTGTTTAGAAAGGATTAGTAGGTATGGCCTTGTTAAAAGAGATGTGAGTGTGACCTGACTTTAAGAATTCCAAAACTTATATTGTTCCGAGGTAGCTCTGCCCCATGGTTCATATTTCAACATATTAGTTCTCAATTACTGCTCTAGTGTCATGATCCTTGTTATGATGGTCATGAACTCAATATTTAGATGGTAGACCCCAATAAACTCTTTTCCTATAATTCACCTTGGTCATGGCATCTCTTCACTGCAATAAAAATATAACTAAGACACTTAGCTTTTTTTTTGCTTTCTCATTTCATTTCTTTTTAATAGCTCAATGCTTTCCATGGAGATATGTTTATTTTGAATGATGATACTATTATGTATGTGATAATTAAATGAAACTGCTTGAAAATGTATCTAGAAACTTATTGCTTGAGAATAGCAGACACTGGTCGTTTCCAAGCTATGCATACTAGAGAACTGCAATCAAGGTGATGGTTTAATAATGTATAGATTATGCAGAAGTAAGTATGTTTTTTTTGTTTCCGGGGTTTCCTAGTATTAGCTGTAGGTATGTCTTAGTTTATAGTAGTTACTTATCAGTTTACTGTTTTTTATATTTATTTTAACTTCTATGTGTGTTTTTCCGTCTATATATTTTCATTCTTCTACTTTATCTAACAATTTACATGGCATTAGGATAAATAAAACCTCATCTCTACATTTTTCTTATAACATTTTTATATTATTCAGTGCTTAATACCATCATGTAATGTAATAAGAAATGCTGCAGGATTAGGTTATCAATGCATTTTAGGGACTCTCACTAAATCTACCAAAATACTATATATTCAATACATTTAAAATGGTTCAAATATTTCTGAGAGAACATCTATCTATGTGCATGCTTACCTTTATGTCAATATAATAGCTGTGAGCTCACTGTCTTCTTGTCTTATCTTCTTAACTGCTGGGAATATAGTCATATGCCACTATGCTAAACGTAAAGTTTTAGATGAACTCTTTTAACATTTTTGTTACATTATTTATTGAATAATATATTTTATCATCTACATAAGTTTTCCTACATATTTCTATAAGACTTCTGCAGTAATACTGAATAGATTGGATAACAGGTACAATTAACCATGATGATAAACCCAGACTAGTAGAAACATCGTCATTCCATTTTCTCTGTCAACAAAGTTTACTCCTGTTACCCATATTTGGGTTGCAGTAGCCTTCCTATCTTCTTTTCTTCTGCTTTCTGTCTGTGTTAACTGAGCTGCTTTATGGGAAGCATAGTTTTTATATTCACCACCCCTCCTCTCTCTGTCTATGTCTCTCCTTCACTCTTTCTCTTAGAGTCAATGAACTGTGTCTGTTGGCTGGGAGCTAAAATACTGGATAAGAACAGCACACAGAATTAACTGTTCTCTCATGCAAATAAATAGGTTTCATGTTTAGATACAAGTTTACAATATACCCTTTGTCCATTTGCAGAATGTTTGCCCAATTTTCAGCTGCCAAGTTTTCTATTTTACACTGATAGTAACCATTTTATATGAGGATGAGATTACGGCAGTTACTGAGAATAATATAAAAGAAATGAAGTATATATATTAAGGAAAACAGGTCTGCTGACTTTTCAAAATGGTAGGTTTCTTGGACTGACTTTTGTATTTACAAAAATATGAACTAAAAAATTCAAATTTATAGTTGTGACTTAGCAATTGTTTAAGTTTTAAAAAGTTTATTTTTCCAGTCTAAGCTTCATTTACTACAACACTACATTATAATATAGGTATTTGTATAAGTCTGTTTAATCATTAATGTATAGAGATACACAGTAGAAATTAGGATATATACACTTATGCATATATGCCCAGACACATTCCTTGTTCTGAACAAAATTATTGTGTATTCATTTAAAACTCTATTCATTATTTATTTTCTCTTTGTTTTCCCTTTCCATCCTTTCTTCTCAATGGAAAACGTTGAATTTTAAGTAATATCTTCAGTGTCTGTTATCCAAAATTCTTCTTACTACATGTGATTAAGATTTCAAAAATGATCAGGCTTTCTAATAGTTGCAGATTTTGTTAGGTGAATATCAGTAATTCCCACATCTAATATCTAAAATGTTCTCTATCCAATTCTTTCTGAGTACAACACATATAACGTTAAATGTTTTAAAGCATTTTTTTTATTTCTCTGTTTAAAACCTTTATTTATTCGATGTGTATGGGTATTATACCTGCATGTATGTCTATCACCAAGTACATATCTGGCTCCCTTGGAGGATGGGGAGATTATTAGATTTCACCTGAATTACATACCATTTCAATCCACCATGTGGGTCCTAGGAAATATAACCTGAGTCTCCTGGAAGTATAGTCAGTGCTCTGAATTGCTGAGCCATTTCTCTGGCCCCAATTTTCTCTATTATAAATTTGGAATTAAAATTACATTAAAATTGATGTAGGAGTGTATCTGTTGATACGAATATTCTTTCCTTCCTTTCTGGTAAATGGCATCATGGTGTTAACCAGCTGTGTTTATCTGCTACTCAATGGCATGACATCCATAGGAAGTGAAGTTGGGGTGTGTTTTGTGGATAGAAGGTCATAGTTTAGAAGCTGGTAGTGTCTTGACAGATGGAATTTTCTCTAACTTGTTGATCTCCATTTGCTAAGAAATAAGATTTTGTTTATCTAAAACGTTTTGATTTGGAACTTAGTTTTTACATCAGAGTTTAGCCTAATCTGACACAGGACAGTCTTGAGAGGTTAAAATTCCTAGTCAATGTGGCATATATGTGCAATCATAGCACTTGGAATGTGGAGGCAGAAGGATCAAGAGCTGAGGACCAGCTTCTGTGAGACCAGCTTGGTCTGCATAAGACCAGGTCTCAACTCCTTCCCCTAAACAAAAGATAACATGCATTTTATGTCCTTTTACATAAGTAATGGTGAATAGTGTTTGAAGTATTTATTTACCTGGAGTAAATTCAAGTCTGTCTACAAAAATTCATGGAATTCTGGTTTAAGAGCTAATATTATTTGCATATGATTTTATAGTTCAAAATAATAATAAACATAAGTTGGTAGCTTAAAGTATCCAAGCTGCAAGTCATTAAAGTGGAATAAGCTCTTGAAAATGAATATAGACTCTGATAAATGCATATATTTAGTCAAACATTTCTGAATGTACTTTCTCTAACTGGCAAATTCAGAAGCATGGAAATAAATGCAAGTAATTTGAGTGCTCTGCACTGGCATTTAAATACAAGAGAAAAAATGTTAATAGGATAAGTACCAGAAAGGATTAAGTGTCGCTAAACACTAAAGAGGATTAGTTATTATCCTGCCTTTACAGGCACCCAGGTTTCATGTGGCCAAGTAGATACGAAACAGAGAGCCAAGCTTAGAAATTGGATTTTTTTCTTTTTGCAGAAAGCTTATATTAAAATCAGTTTTATTATGGCATATAACTAAACAAGTAATATAACACCTGAGCTTTCCTGCAGATAATCTAAAATGTGGTATGCTTTTAAATGTACGTTAGGAGAATTTCAAAGATGTTTTTATGCTAAACATTGCTTTTAAGATAAACACCGGGATTTGTTATGAAACAATAGTCAGTCTCTTTCAAAACTATCTTTCATACAAACACAGTAAGTCCTCAGTATTGATGTCAAAGGGAGATGCAGATTGGCAGTTTTTATTTCATTTATTGCATACATTTCTTTGCATTAAGGTGAAAAGTAGTATTGAGAACTCTGACTGAAACTTACTCCATTTTATTATAAATATTACTAGTTTCAGATTCCCAAAGAAGCAGGCAAGGCTTTTCAGAAAAACCACATAAAATGGGCCATTAATCAGTAATGACCCCTGATATTTAGCAGAGAGAGATCGCCAGTCTAAGAACTGAGACAGTACCTGAAATTTCTTTGGTTTGAACAAAAATGGTAAAGATAATATAGTGACCAATTAGAAATGTACTATTGTAACTGCTGCTTACCTAGCCAATGATACTAAAAATGACTCTGACCATTCCTAAAATTCCCCTACTATGCTTAAAAAGGGCCTGTGAACTCATCTCTTTGTTGCCATTTTGTATGAATGACTGACTCCTTCATACTGGTTCTTTCTGCAGAATAAATGCTCTTTGCTTTTGCATACTGTTTGAATCTGGGGTCTTCCTTTAGAGACTCTCAGACCCTTACATTTGGTGCATGTGCCTAGAATACTGGGTCCTTCTGACACGATAGAGCAATTGACTCTCCTCCAATCGGTGAGTTGGGGCATGCCTCTGTGTTGTGTATCTTTGTTTCACTCTATGCTGTTTGGTATTGCCATATCACATTCTTTGATTTGTCTTATGTTCTGGATACAACCTGGAGAACAACATAGGTGGGGAGGAGGCTCCAACATCTTTCTCCTGGCTGGAGGGTGTTAAGAACTTTCTGACATTATCCTGGATGCCAAGAAATGCTTGCTGATAAGCCCCCTTCCCTCCCTCTTTTCCCCATTCAACCCCCTCTCGCTTCTCTGTCTCGGCATTCCCCTACATCCAGTCTTTCCAGGACCAGGGATCTCTCCTTCCATCTTCTTGGAAATCTATTGATATGCGTATTGTGTCTAGGGTACTCTGAGATTCTGGGTTAATATCCCCTTATCAGTGACTGCATACTATGTGTGTTCTTTTGTGATTGAGTTAATTTACCTTTTAAATCTTAAGTGGGATGGTCTTTGAATATATGGACTTCCAAGATATACCAAATTGAGTATTCAACTTACCTGAATCATTGACTGATATTATTTGATATTAAAGATGTTTTAAGTGGTAATATATTATGAGTAGTGTTGGTCTATTAAAATAAACATGGGATAATTCTTTAAAAAAAAAAAGAAAGAAATGCTTGCTTAAAGGAACCTGATATGGCTGTCTCCTGGGAGGCCTTGCCAGAGCCTTACAAATACAGAAGCAGATGCTCACAGTCAGCCATTGGACTGAGGGCAGGATCCCCAGTGGATGAGTTAAAGAAAGGACTAAAGGAGTTGAATGGGTTTGCAACCTCATAGGAAGAACAATAATATCAACCAACCAGACCCCCCCAGAGCTCCCAGGGACTAAGACATCAACCAAGGGCTACACATGGCTTCAGCTGCATATGTAGCAGAGGATTGCCTTGTCAGGCATCAATGAGAGGAGAGGTCCTTGGTCCTATGAAGGTTCCATAGATGCTCCAGTGTAGGGGAATTAAGGATGGCAAGGTGGGAGAGGGTGGGTAGAGGAACACTCTCATATTAGCAGGGGGAGGGAGGATGGAATAGGGACTATCAGGGAAGGGGAGAAACTGGGAAAGGGGATAACATTTGAAATGTAAATAAAAATATATCCAATAAAAAAGTAATGTAAATAAATTAAAAATAAATAAATTATAAAATTAAAAAAAAAAACAAACAAACCTCTCTGGACCCTCTTCTGCTGGAGCTAGATAGCTCTAGTTTGACTCAGCTTTTAGTGAATAACAACTGCTCATTCCCTTCCAATGGATCCTGTTTATGAGATATGTCACCATATGTATCATTTCAATTTCTTTTTTGATCCCCCGTAGGCCTGTTTCTGGATTTGAGTGTTTATATTTTGCTTGTCCTTTATGTTACTTTCTTGCAAGGCACCATGGGACAGACTACAAGCTCCACCCCGTTGGCCCTAGTCCAGTCACACTTTAAGGACTTCAAATACCTGGTAGAGAATATGGGTTTAAATCTTTTGTAGGATGGCCAGAAAGGAGAATCGTCCATCTCCTTATTATTTATTTGGATAAAATTATCATGGCCAGGTCCCACATACCACTGTTGCCAGTATCTGGTAGAGAACCCTCCTTCTTGACTGAATCCCTTCTTGCAACCAACCCTGGAAATCTTGCAGATTAAGGAAAAAGAGCCATTGAAGGACCTTAACCTGATGATTTTACTTTCCTTCACTACAGAGGAGGACCTCTATCTATCTCCTTATGACCTTGTCCCAATGCATACACCTCCCAGAAAAATGGCTGATCAGTCCCACAGGAGACCGGCAGGGAGATAGCAAGCCTCCCCACATGCAAGCCCAAACCCCAAGACAGGCAGATTCTACCATAATCACAATGCCAGTGCTGGTGACCAACCCCATGATGAGCATGCCAGACAATACAGGACACACATCTCCTTTTCCACAAGCAACCTCTACAACTGAAAACTGCAGATGCCCAAGTTCTCAGAGAACCCCTCCATTCTGTGAGATCTATTAGACTCAGTTATGTTTACTAACCAACCTACATGGATGATTGTCAGCAGCTTTTGCAGGTGCTCTTCATGACTGAAGAATGGGAATCTGTCATAGCTGCAGCCTGGAAATTGGTTCCAGGAGCTGATTGCCAGCCCACAACAATTCAAGCTAATATTGATGTGGCGTTTTCTTTGACCCACCCAGACTGGGATCCCAATAGCCTTACAGGTAAAGATAGGCTAAAATCTACTGCCAGATTCTAATGAAGGTGTCTCTAGGAGGCCACCTATAGGCCCACAAATTTGTCTAAGATAGGGCAGGCTATACCAGTTAATGAGTAAAGCCTTGGGACATTTTTAAAGAGGTTACGGGAAGCCTACTGCACCTACAGGCCTCTTGACCCTGAGGCAAGGGAAAACTAGTCTGCTGTGAATCTAGCTAACCAGTTGGCAACAGACATATGGGGAAAATTTCAGGGGCTGGAAAGATTCAAAGGTAAGTGAAAGGCTAAGCGCATGCCAATAACCAAAAAATGTCTACAACAAGAGGTGGTCTGAAGAGGAGAGCAAGACGAGGAATTTACCAGTGTGTTACTGGCAGTCAACGGGAGAGAGACATCAGATATTTAAGAACTGAAGAATATAGCATATGGAAGAAGAGGGGGAAAGAGTCCCTCTCAGACTGTCTCATTTTCAAAAAGATTGATGTGCCTGTTGTAAAGAAATGGGGCACATCCAGACTGATTTCCAGAGTAGTTGCACCAGCTTGCAATCCCACCAGCAGTGGAAAAGTATTCCTCTTTCTCCACATCCTCGCCAACACCTGCTGTCCCCTGAGTTTTTGATCTTAGCATTCTGACTGGTATGAGGTGAAATTTCAAGGTTGTTTTGATTTGCATTTCCCTAATGACTAAGGATGTTGAACATTTCTTTTTTTTTTTATTTACATTCCAAATCATTATCCCTTTCCCATTTCCTCCCTCCCCGAAAGTCCCATAAGCCCCCTTCCCTCCCTCTTTTCTCCATTCAACCCCCTCTCCTTTTTCTGTCCTGGTGTTCCCCTACATCCAGTCTTTCCAGGACCAGGGGTCTCTCCTTTCATCTTCTTAGAAATCTATTGATATGAGAATTGAGTCTAGGGTATTCTGAGATTCTGGGTTAATATCCCCTTGTCAGTGACTGCATACCATGTGTTCTTTTGTGATTGGGTTACCTCACTAAGGTTGATATTTTCAAGTTCTGACCATTTGCCTAGGAATTTCGTGAATTCATTGTTTTTAATTGCATAGTAGTATTCCATTGGGTAGATATACCACATCTTCTGAATCCACTCCTCCATTGAGGGACATCTGGGTTCTTTCCAGCTTCTGGCTAGTATAAATAAGGCTGCTATGAACATAGTGGAGCATGTGTCCTTATTGCATGCAGGTAAAGCCTCTGGGTATATGCCCAGGAGTGGTATAGCTGGATCCTCCGGGAGTGTCATGCCCAGTTTTCTGAGCAACCGCCAGACTGCTTTCCAGAGTGGTTGTACCAGCTTGCAATTCCACCAGCAGTGGAGGAGTGTTCCTCTTTCTCCACATCCTTGCCAACAACTGCTGTCTCCTGTGTTTTTGATCTTAGCCATCCTGACTGGTGTGAGATGGAATCTCAGGGTTGTTTTGATTTGCATTTCCCTAATGACTAAGGATGATGAATATCTCTTTAGGTGCTTCTCAGCCATTAGATATTCTTCAGGTGAGAACTCTTTGTGTAGCTCTGTACCCCATTTTTTAATAGGGTTACTTGCCTCTCTGGAGTTTAACTTCTTGAGTTCTTTGTATATATTGGATATTAGCCCTCTGTCGGATGTAAGGTTGGTAAAGATCATTTCCCAGTTAGTTGGTTGCCGCTTTGTCTTTTTGACAGTGTCTTTTGCCTTGCAAAAACTTTGTAATTTAATGAGGTCCCATTTGTCTATTCTTGATCTTAGAGCATAGGCTATTGGAGTTCTGTTCAGGAAATTCTCCCCTGTGCCCATATGTTCAAGGTTCTTCCCTAGTTTCCTTTCTATTAATTTCAGTGTGTCTGGTTTTATGTGGAGGTCCTTGATCCACTTGGAATTGAGCTTAGTGCAAGGAGATAAGGATGGGTCAATTTGTATTCTTCTGCATGTTGACCTCCAGTTGAGCCAGCACCATTTGTTGAAAAGGCTATCTTTTTGCCACTGGATGGTTTTAGCACCTTTGTAAAAGATCAAGTGACCATAGGAGTGTGGATTCATTTCTGGGTCTTCAATTCTGTTCCATTGATCTACATGCCTGTCACTGTACCAATACCATGCGATTTTTAACACTATTGCTTTGTAGTACAGCTTGAGGTCCGGGATACTGATTCCCCCAGAAGTTCTTTTACTCTTGAGAATAATTTTAGCTGTTCTGGGTTTTCTGTTATTCCAGATGAATTTTTGAATTGCTCTTTCTAACTCTATGAAGAATTGAGTTGGGATTTTGATGGGGATTTCATTGAATCTGTATATTACTTTTGGTAAGATGCTCATTTTTACTAGATTAATCCTGCCAATCCATAAGCATGGCAGATTTTTCCATCTTCTGAGGTCTTCTTCAATTTCTTTCTTCAGAGACTTGAAGTTTTTGTCATACAGATCTTTCACTTGTTTGGTTAGAGTCACGCCAAGATACTTTATATGGTTTGTGTCTATCGTGAAGGATATCATTTCTCTTACTTCTTTCTCAGCCTGCTTATCCTTTGAGTATAGGAAGGCTTCTGACTTGCTTGAGTTGATTTTATATCCGGCCACTTTGCTGAAGTCATTAATCAGCTGTAGGAATTCTCTCGTGGAGTTCTTTGGGTTGCTTAAGTATACTATCATATCGTCTGCAAATAGTGATAGTTTGACTTCTTCCTTTCCATTTGTATCCCTTTGACCTCTTTTTGTTGTCTAATTGCTCTAGCTGGAACTTCAAGTACTATATTGAAAAGATATGGAGAGAGAGGGCAGCCTTGTCTAGTCCCTGATTTTAGTGGGATTGCTTCAAGTTTCTCTCCATTTAGATTGATGCTGGCTACAGGTTTGCTGTAAATTACTTTTACTATGTTTAGATATGGGCCTTGAAATCCTGATCTTTCCAAGACCTTTAGCATGAAAGGATGCTGAATTTTGTCAAATGCTTTCTCAGAATCTAATGAGATGACCATGTGGTTTTTTTCTCTGAGATTGTTTATATAGTGGATTACATTGATGGACTTCCTTATATTGAACCATCCCTGCATCCCTGGGATGAAGCCTACTTGATCGTGGTGAATGATCATTTTGATGTGTTCTTAGATTTGGTTGGCAAGAATTTTATTGAGTATTTTTGCATCGATATTCATAAGAGAGATTGGCCTGAGATTCTCTTTCTTTGTCGCATCTTTGTATGCTTTTGGTATTCGTGTAATTGTGGCTTCATAGAACGAGTTGGGCACTGTTCCTTCTGTTTCTATTTTGTGGAACAGTTTGAGGAGTATTGGTGTTAGGTCTTCTTTGAAGGTCTGATAGAATTCTGCACTAAAACCATTTGGACCTGTGCTTTTTTTGGTTGGAAGACTTCCAATGACAACTTCTATTTCTTCAGGGGTTATAGGACGGTTTAGATGGTCTATTTGTTCCTGATTTAATTTTGGTATTTGTTATCTCTCTAGGAAATTGTCCATTTCCTCAAGATTTTCTAGTTGTGTTGAATACAGGTTTTTGTAGTAGGATCTGATGATTTTTTGAATTTCCTCAGTTTCTGTTGTTATCTCTCCCTTTTCGTTTCTGATTTTATTAATTTGGATACTATCTCTGTGCCCTCTGGTTAGTCTGGCTAAGGGCTTATCTATCTTGTTGATTTTCTCAAAGAACCAACTCCTCGTTTTGTTGATTCTTTGTATGGTTTTATTTGTTTCTACTTGATTGATTTCAGCCCTGAATTTGATGATTTCCTGCCTTCTACTCCTCTTTGGTGTATTTGCTTCTTTTTGTTCCAGGGCTTTCAGGTGTGCCATTAAGCTGTTAGTGTATGCTGTCTCCCCTTTCTTTTTGGAGGCACTCAGGGCTATGAATATTCCTCTTAGCACTTCTTTCATTGTGTCCCATAAATTAGGGTATGTTGTGCCTTCATTTTCATTAACTTTCAAAAAGTCTTTGATTTCTTCCTTTTTTTCGACCTTGACCAAGTTATCATTGAGTAGAGCATTGTTCAGCCTCCATGTGTATGTGGGTTTTCTTTTGTTTTTGTTGCCATTGAAGACCACCCTTATTCCATAGTGATCTGATAGGAGGCATGGGATTAGTTCTATCTTCTTATATCTGTTGAGGTCTGATTTGTGACCAATTATATGGTCAATTTTGGAGAAGGTACCATGAGGTGCTGAGAAAAAGATGTATTCTTTAGCTCTAGGATGAAATGTTCTGTATATATCAGTTAGTTCCATTTGGTCCAAGGCTTCAATTAGATTCACTGAGTCCCTGTTTAGTTTCTGCTCTCCTGAACGATCCATTTCAGAGAGCGGGGTGTTGAAGTCAACCAATATTATTGTGTGGGGTGCGATGTGTGCTTTGAGTTTTAGTAAAGTTTCTTTTACGAATGAGGGTGCCCTTGCATTTGAAGCATAGATATTCAGAATTGAGAGTTCTTGGTGGATTTTTCCCTTGATCAGTATGTAGTGTCCTTCTGTGTCTTTTTTGATGACTTTAGGTTGAAAATCAATTTTATCTGATATTAGGATGGCTACTCCACCTTATTTCTTGGGGCCATTTGCTTGTAAAATTGTTTTCCAACCTTTTACTCTGAGGTAGTGTTTGTCTTTGACACTGAGGTGCGTTCCCTGCATGCAGCAAAATGCTGGGTCCTGTTTACGTATCCAGTCTGCTAGTCTATGTCTTTTAATTGGGGAATTGAGACAATTGATATTAAGAGAGATTAAGGCATAGTGATTATTGCCATCTGCCATTCTTGACGCTATCTTTATGTTTGAATGGTTATCTACTTTTGGGTTTGATTCAAGAAGGTTATTATTTCATTTTTTCCAGGGTGCTGTTTCTTTCCCTGTATTGGAGGTTTCCACCTATTCTCCGTTGCAGGGCTGGATTTGTGGAAAGATATTGTGAAAATTTAGTTTTATCATGGAGTATCTTGGTCTCTCCATCTATGGTGATTGAGAGTTTTGCTGGGTATAGTAGTCTAGGCTGGCATTTGTGCTCTCTTAGTGTCTGCATGAGACCTGCCCAGGATCTTCTGGCTGTCATAGTCTCTGGTGAGAAGTCTGATGTGATTCGGATAGGTCTTCCTTTGTATGTTACTTGGCTCTTTTCTCTTACTGCTTTTAGTATTCTTTCTTTGTTTAGAACATTCGGTGTTTTGATTATTATGTGATGGGAGGTATTTCTGTTCTGGTCTAGTCTGTTTGGAGTTCTGTAGGCTTCTTGTACGTTCATAGGCATCTCTCTCTTTAGGTTAGGGAAGTTTTCCTCCATAATTTTGTTGAAGATGTTTACTGGCCCTTTAAGTTGCAAATCTTCACTCTCATCTATACCTATAATCCTTAGGTTTGGTCTTCTCATTGTGTCCTGGATTTCCTGGATGTTTTCGGTTACACATTTTTTTGCATTTTGCATTTTCTTTGACTGTTGAGTCGATGCTTTCTATGGAATCTTCAGCACCTGAGATTCTTTCTTCCATCTCTTGTATTCTATTGTTGATGTTTGCATCTATGACTCCTGATTTCTTCCCAAGGTTTTCTATCTCCAAAGTTGTCTCTCTTTGTGATTTCTTAGTTGTTTCTACTTCCTTTTTTAGTTCCTGGATGGATTTGCTGAGATCCTTCACTTGTTTGTTTGTATTTTCCTGTATTTCTTTAAGGTATTTTTGCATTACCTCTTTCAGGATTTCTGCCTGTTGACCCACGTTCTCCTGCATTTCTCTGAGCGATTTTTGTGTTTCCTCCTCATGGGAATCCATCTGTTGATCCATCGTCTCCTGCATTCCTTTAAGCAGTTCTCGTGTTTCCTTTGTAAGGGTATCTAACCGTTGATTCATTTTTTAAGCAATTTTTGTGTTGCCTCCTTATGGGCATCCATCTGTTGACCCATATTCTTCTGCATTTCTTTATGCAATTTTTGTGATTCCTTTGTGAGTGCATCTACCCGTTGATTCATCTCGTTAAGAGATTTTTGTGTTGTCTCCTTGTGCGCCTCCATCTTTTGATCCATGTTCTCCTGCATTTCTCTAAGCGATTTTTGTGTTTCTTTTGTAAGGGCTTCTAACCGTTGATTCATGGTCTCCTGTAACTCTTTATGAGATTTATTTGTGTCCTTCTTGTGATCCTCTAATAGCATCATGAGAAGTGATTTTAAATCCAGATCTTGTCTTTCGGGTGTGGTGGGGTATCCAGGACTTGCTGCTGTTGGAGAGTTGGGTTCAGATGGTCCCATATTACTTTGATTAGTAACATTCCTACGTTTGCCTTTTGCCACCTGGATACCTCTGATGTTAGTTGGTCCTGCTGTCACTGGTTGTTGGTTGGACCTCCTGTGAGCCTGCAAAGCTATTTCTGCCCCCCCCCCCCGGTTTACCAGGATTCCCCTGGCACAGATTTCTGGGGCCTGCCCTACTCCTGAATGACTTTGGAGCCCTGATGTGCCTTCCCTCAAGTGATGTTATATTGGGGAGTCCTTGCACATCCAAAGGCTCAGCCTAGTGGATTCCTGGAGCAGAGGTCGCCAAAGGGAGGCTGGTAGGCTCCTGCCCTGTGCAGGGGTGTGTGATCTCTCCTAGAGTGCGGGGGGAGGGGGCGTCCCTCTGCCAGGCAGAAGTCCCACAGCAGAGCTAGCATGCTGGTTACTGCAGATCTGCCCAGCTCTTGGGAGCCACGTACACACAATCCGCCCGAGACCCAAGTGATATTATGCCTGTCTGTCTCAGAGCCTGGCAGTCCCAACTTCCCAGCCACTGGAGCAAAGATGGCGGAGTGCACTCTGCACTCTCTCTGTGGCATTGCTCACCCTGCAGAGGCGATGGCCTGCAGATCTGGCACCCAGACGACCACAGTGCTGTCCCGTTCTTGGGCGCAGGCAGAAGCCCCAACAGGCCGTGTCCCAAGTGATGTTATATTGTGGAGAGCCTGGGTACCTGTCTCTTCAGTGCAGTCTACTGGAACAGAGGTCGCGGAAGGGAAGCTGGTAGGCTCCCACCCAGTGCAGGGGCTGAACATTTCTTTAGGTGCTTCTCAGCCATATGATGTTCCTAAGGTAAAAATTCTTTGTTTAGTTCTGTACCCCATTTTTAATAGGGTTATTTGGCTCTCTGGAGTCTAACATCTTGAGTTCTTTGTATATATTGGATATTAGCCCTCTTTCAGATGTAGGGTTGGTAAAGATCTTTTCCTAATTTATTGGTTGCTGTTTTCGATTGAGAGTGTCCCTTACCTTACAGAAACTTTGTAATTTTATGAGGTCCAGAAAACTGGGCATGATACTGCCAGAGGACCCTGCTATATACAACTCCTGGGCATATACCCAGAGGATTCTCCAGCATGTAATAAGGACACATGCTCCACTATGTTCATAGTCCTATTTATAATAGCCAGAAGCTGCAAAGAACCCAGATGTCCCTCAATGGAGGAATGGATACAGAAAATGTGGTATATTTACGCTATGGAATACTACTCAGCTATTAAAAGCAATGAATTCATGAAATTCTTAGGCAAATGGGTAGAACTGGAAAATATCATCCTAAGTGAGGTAACCCAATCACAAAAGAACACACACGGTATGCACTCACTGATAAGTGGATATTAGCCCAGAAGCTCAGGGTACCCAAGACACAATTCACATATCAAATGATGCCCAAGAAGAAGTAAGGAGAGGCCCCTGTTCCTGGAAAGGCTCGATGTAGCAGTGTAGGGGAATACCAGGACAGGGAAGCAGGAGGGGGTTGATTGGGGAATGGGGGAGAGAAGAGGGCCTATGGGACTTTCAGGGAGGGGGGAACTGTGAAAGGGGAAATCATTTGAAATGTAAATAAAAAATATATCTAATTAAAAAAATACTCTGTTATCAAAGAAAAAACAAGAATAAAAATGAAATGGGTCATTGGAAGATCAAATGTCCCAAAAGACTAAAAGGGAAAGAGCCTAAAGTTCTGAAAATAGAAGAGCTAAGTGACTGAGGGCATTGGGGACCACAGCCTTTCCATGAGCTCTGAGTAACCCTAGAGGTGGAGGAGAAACCAATAGACATCCTGGTTGACACAGGAGCACAACATTCTATCTTGAAACAACCTATGGGACCCTGTCCAATAAGAGAACATGGATTCAAGGTTCACTAGGACTAAGCAATATTCATGAACTAACTCAAGAAAGGTAGACTTGAGAATGGGAAGTATAACCCACTTATTTGTGGTCATCTTCAGTTTCTCATACTTGCTTCTGGGCCAAGACTTTCTGATTAAGATGGAGGCACTAATACACTTTGACCCCCAAAGTGTTCAAGTTCTTAGTGATAATTGTCCCATATCTTGACTGTGGCACTAGAGGAAGAATATAAGCTCTATGCAACATGTCCTTTGAATATAGACAAGGACCATACCTAGAGAAGTTGTGGGAAGTGATTCCAGCGGTATGGGCAGAAAGAAATCCCATGAGGCTAACAAAAGTCCCCAATCCTGGTGCAACTAAAGTCCAGTGCAAGCCTAGCCAGAGTCCACCAATACCACTTGACACAAGAGGTAAAATTAGGAATAACATCATACACACACAGATTGGCTCTAGGAAGAAGAGATACTAGTCCCTTGCCCTTGCCTTGTCTAGAACACTCTTCTCCTTCCATTCTAATAATTTCTGTGCTGTAGAGGACAAAAGTGTAAAAGATTTCTCCCTACAGTGCCCAACTCTTACACTTTGCTGAGCAGTCTGCCACTCAAATGAGATATTTATATCATACTGAACCTCAAGGATGCCTTCTTTAGCTTGCCACTAGTCCCAGCTTGTCAGCCCATGTTTACCCTCAGATGGAGCTCCCCAATGTAGATGTTTAATGGACAGTTAATTTGGACTAGATTGCTACCAGGATTCAAATACTAGCCCACCATTTTTGATGGGGCAACCTCAGTGAGTACTGCCAGGCTCACCACCAAATAACTTTCTTGTAATATGTTAATGACCTCCTTATAGCTGCCTCAGATAAAGACACTTGTCAGAGAACGGTACCAGACAGGATATGAGGTGTCCACAAAAATGCCACACCCTCTGCCAAAAGGAGATAGCATACCTCAATTACTCAAGGGGTACCAATACCTGCTGCTAAGACTCTTAAAGAGGCAATCCTCAACATTCCTATTCCTGAGACTCTGTGCTAAATTTGTGAGTCCTTGGGCCCCACAAGGTTCTGCAGATTATGGGTGCCAGAATTTACAGAGATTACTTATGGAATCTATAAGACCACTAGGGAACAGGAGAGTACCTTAAATTATATCCCTGAGTTGGACAGAGTCTTCCACAGACTCAAGGAAGTACTTCTTAAAGCTCTGGCACTCACCATGCCAGACATTTATAAGCCTCTCCACCTGTATATAAATGAGAATAAAGGCATAGCCAAGGGGGTGCTGACCCAGACCTTAGTTCCTTGGAAAAGACCTATAGTCTATCTATCTAAAAACCTGAACCCTGTGGGACAAGGATGACGAACTCTCCTACATATCTTAGAAGGCACTGCATTGTTAGTTAAGGATGCAGGTAAAAATTAGCATGGGACAAGAATTGATTATAACCACCCTTCATGCCATCTTAGTAGTTCTAAACACACACACACACACACACACCACACACCCCTCACACACCCTTCTGGCTCATTACCATGTTAGGCTGAGCTGTGTGTCTGTCTTGCTGCTAGGATGCCAGAGTGCCACCTGCATGCTGTTCAGGAAAGGCAGAATGCAGTCCAAGATAGGAGGTCCCAGCCTGTGTTTCCCTGGACAAGAAACAGCATCTCTCTCTCTCTCTCTCTCTCTCTCTCTCTCTCTCTCTCTCTCTCTCTCTCTCTCTGTGTGTGTGTGTGTGTGTGTGTGTGTGCATGTGTGTGTGTATGTTTGTATGTGTGTAGTGGGTGCCCTGGTTCTCAATCTCCTCTCTTCCTAGACGTTACTGGTGAGATCAAGAAGTTTAGAATGGAGGTCAAAGGGTCCATGCCTCCCATATGAACGAGGCAGGAAGAGGATGGCGAAGCCTAGGACGAGGGGTTGAATCTGGTTTGATGCTAAGAGTAAAGAGCGGCTGAAAGAGAGAAGGCCTTCTCTGGGTGATTAAGTTGTGGTTCTTTACTATAAAGGCCTCCCTCCAAAGCCTTCCTTGATTAAGGAAATGGTCCTTGCTTGTTCAAACTTGTTTATTCATGGCGAATGTGAATGCATGCCTCTTACGCAGGGTAAACCAGGGATTCAATCCCTTCTGTAGGATGGGATGTCCAAGAAGAGAAGCTCATTGGCTAAATACCAAGGGTCTATATAGATACCTTATTAGCATGGATAACTCTAGGATTCTATGATAAGTTACTGGTTGTCATGGTCCTCTAAGTGGAATATCATGGTTATGTGTTCCAAGACAGGTAGAGTCTGGCTGGGAGTTGGTTCCAACACCTAATATTTTCAATTATGAGATTTATTGGAGTTTTGAACCAGCTTCAACCTTGCCATCTATTCTGTCTGGTGGCATGGTCTCCTTTCCCTATATTACCAGTTTCTTCTCCTGAACTTGCTCAGTATCTGGCAGCACCCTGCCTCAGCCCTTAACCTGGATACTCTGTTGCTGGATCCAGATCTAGATGTCACAAGTGACTGCTTGGTAGTATTGAGCCACGTCCGAAGTCAAAGGCCAGATCTGACTGATGTCCCCTGGCAAGATGTAGAGATAGTCTGCTTCCTAGATGGGAGCAGTTTCATGCAGCACATGGTCAGGAATTTGGGTGTGGCACTGGCAAATCTTGACTCGATGACATGGGCTTCAGCTCTACTGCCTGAGACACTGACACAAAAAACTGAATTAATTGCTTTGACTCAGGCCCTAAAACTGTCCAAAGGTAATATTGATAACATCTACATGCCAGTATGCCTTTACCACAGCCAATGTCCATGGACTCATCTATAAGGAAAGTGGGTTGCTCATAGCTGAGAGAAAGACTATTAAAAATAAAGGTGAGATTCTGGACCTATTACAGGCAATATGGCTATCTCTTAAGGTAGCCATCATTCACTGCCTAGGACACCAAAATGGAGGTAGCCATCATTCACTGCCCAGGACATCTAAAGGGCACAGAAGATAGGGCAAAAGGAAACAGATGGTCTCCTAAGGCTGCTAAGAGGCTGCATCAGACTCCATGGCCAAGGACATGGTAGCTGTGATCTTGCCAGGACTTTCCCTGATACCACACTGCAGACCAAAAGATAAAAAACTTCAAGCCAAAAGTCAAGGACTCTTGCGAAGTGGGGTTGGCTTTGTAAGGCCAGAGACCACATAATCTTTCCCCTGGAATACCCTTCTAGGCCACAGGAAACTTAAAATGCTATTAAGGAATGATAGATAAAAAGTTTTCATTTTGTCTCCTTGGTGAATGGGATCATTTCCCACTGTCTGTAAGGCAGTAAATTCCTTGATTATAAGTCAAGGAACTCTGGGAAACAGGGTACATGGACCAAGGCCAGACACAAGCTGGTAAACAGACTACACTGAAATCAAGCCAGGTCTCTATGGATATGAGCACCTTTTATTCTTTGTAAATACTTTTTCAGGTTGGGTGGAAACATTTCCCACCACGAAGAAAACTACCATTGTAGTAGTTAAGAAGTTGCTAGAAGATATCATCCCCAGGTACTAATTGCCTTCATGGTTGAGACCTAACTTCTGTATAGGCAACATACACAAATAAAGAAAAATTTCATGGGTAAAGGATGAATCATAGTGGCACATAAATGTACAAGAGTAGACATTATGGTTTATGGTAGAACACCAAATGGTTTATGCTAGAAATTCAGTTTAATGTTCAATATGTGGTTAAGTGATGCATAAAGCAGATCAGGATGTCCACAGTGGCAGTTTCTGTGCAGTCATCTAATTATTTTCCATCTCTATCATTTTCTAAGTTCAAAACAGTTTGAATAATTTTATTTTGTTCCTAAGAACATCTCACTTACTATATATAATAGAAGACAAAGTGGGAAAGAGCCTTGAACTCATTGGCAGCAGGGGAAATTTCTAAACAGAACTCCATTGGCTCATGTTCTAAGATCGAGTTTTAATAAATGGGACCTCATGAAACTGGAAAGCTTCTGAAGGCAAAGGACATAGTCAATAAGACAAATCAGCAACCTACAGGTTGGGAAAAAATATCTTCTCTAACCCCACATCCGATAGAGGGCTAATATCCAAAATATATAATGACTCAAGAAGCTAATCAAGAATGCGGTATAGAACTAAACCTAGATTTCACAACTGAGAAATATTGAATGGCTGAGAACCACCTAAAGAGATGTTCAAAGTCCTTAGTGATCAGAGAAATGCATATCAAAATGACCCTGAAATTCCACCTTACACCAATCAGAATGACTAAGATCAAAACCTCAGGTGACAACACATGTTGACCAGGATGTGGAGAAAGAACACTCCTCCATTGTTATTGGGATTGCAAACTGTACAACTACTAAGGAAATCAATCTGGAGTTTCCTCTAAAAGTTGGAAATAGATGTACCTGAAGACCCAGCTATACCACTCTTGGGAATATACTCAAAAGATGCCCTACCATGCCACAGGGGCACGTGTTCCACTATGTTCATAGTGGTGTTATTTGTGATAGCCAGAAGCTGGAAACAACCCAGATGGCGTACGGCAGAAGAATGAATACAGAAAATGTGGTTCATTTACACAATGGAATACTACTCAGCTATTAAGAATGAGCACATCCCATGTTTTGCAGGCAAATGGATGGAAGTAGAAAATATCATCCTGAGTGAGGTAACTCAGACCCAAAAGGACATGCATGGTATGTACTCACTAATAAGTGGATGTTAGGCAAAAAAAAAAATAAATAAATAAAAAAATAAAACCTCACAAAAGTCAACAAGCTGAAGTGTCCAAGTGAGGAAGCCTCAGTCCCACCTAGGAGGGAGAAGAAAGCAACCACAAGTGGGGAGAGAGGGAGGGACCTTGGAGGGAAAGTGGACAGCAGGAGTGGGGGGAAGGGAGTAGAGTGGAGATGGGAACCTGATCTCGTATTAAGTGAGGGAAATAGACTGAAAGCCCTGAGCACCAGCAAAGAGAATGGAAAAAGGAGATTGGGGGGACCCTCCAGAATGCACCAGAGACCAGAGAGGTGAGAAACTCTCAGAAATCAAAGGTAGGGACCTTATATGAAATGTCTGACAGTAGGGAGAGGTAATTTATAGAACCCACCTCCTGCAGGAAGACAGGGCATCAAATGAGAGGGTGGCCATTCTGCAGTCACAATTCTGACCCATAATTGTTCCTGTCTGAAAGAATTACAGGGATGGAAATGGAGAGAAGCCTGAGGGAAGGAAGGTACAGTGATAGGCCCAAAGTGGAATACAGTTCAAGGGGAGGTTCCAAGACCTGACACTATTACTGAGGCTAGGGTGCACTCACAAAAGGCCCCTAGCATGCCCGCACTTCAGAAGACCCATCAAGCAGCTTAAAGAATCAGATGCAGATATTTGCACCCAACCAATGGACAGAAGCAGCTAACCACTGTTGTTGAATTAGAGGAGGCTGAAAGAAGCTGAGGAGAAAGGCAATCCTGTAGGAGGACTAACAGTCTCAATTAAACTGGACCTGGGAGATCTCTCACACACTGAACCACCAAACAGGCAGCATACACCAGCTGATATGAGGCTCCCAACACATAGACAGTAGAGGACTGCTGAGTCTGTGTTCATTCAGAGACGATGCACCTAATCCTCATGAGACTGGAGGCCCTAGGGAGTTTAGAGGTCAGGTGGGATGGGAGGAGTGGATAGCCATGTGGAGACAGGGGGGAGGGAAGGAGGTATGGGATGTGGAACAGTCGGAGGGTAGACAGGGGTGGGGAGAATAACATTGGAGTGTAAAAATAAATTAATTAAAATAATGTTTTTAAAGAATGAACATCTCACTTGTTATTAAAATACTGTTTTCTTTAACAACTCATCACTCCTGAATTTGTCATCTTCCTATCTCTTCTGAAATATTAAAAGCTTTCCTGAATTCAATTTTGGAAACAAACATCTAAAATTTGTTTCTGTGCTACTCAGCATTATAAGTCTTCAGTGCTGACTTCATAGAAATAACAATCTGAATGAAACTAAAGATACCAGTTATCTTGTATTCCTTAAGAAATGTACTTGATTCATATTGGAAAGTGGATCAAAACACCCATGATTCACAGACAACCAATACGATGAAAATATGGTCCACAATGGAGCAGCTAGAAAGAGAACCCAAGGAGCTGAAGAGGTTTGCAGCTTCTCAGAAGGAACAATAATATGTATCAACCAGTACCCCCAGAACTCCCAGGGACTAAACCACCAACCAAAGAGTACACATGGAGGGTCCCACAGCTCCAAACTACTTATGTAGTAGAAGATGACTGCTTCAGACACCAATGAGAGGAGAAGCCATTGGTCTTGTGAAGGCTCGATTCCCCAGAATAGGGGAATGCAAGTGAGGAAATTGGGAGGAGGGGTAAGCGGGGGAAGGGGGGATGGGATAGGGGCTTTTTGGTGAGGTAACGTGGAAAGGGGTTAACATTTGAAATGTAAATAAAACAAATACCTAATAAAAATGTACTATGAAGAAATACAAACTCCTTTACCATGTGTGCAGATACAGGTGAACAAAGAGTCATAGTGTCCTCTCTCATGATTGAAAAATGACACTTCTTTAAAGTTCAAAGTATTGTCTGTGAAAAGTACTGCTAGAAAAATCAAATACATAAATCCCACAGTGGAAGAAATTACTCATTAAATACCTGCAAGTCTATATTTAAAAAATACAAGACACTCCTAAGGCCCAGGAACATAAATAAAATCATACAACTAAATTATCATCAAATAATCTGTTCGTACTGTTTACTGAAAACACACACAGATACACAGACATCATTCAAAAAATGAAAAAATCATTAACAATCATTTGTCATTGGGGTATTATGAGTTACATTAAGAATACAGCATTATTTAAATTTATTTAAACTGTTAAAATATGAAAATAGTTAATAGCCATGAAAACATGTGTAGACTTATAACAAAGTTAATATTGATGCCTCTAAATTGAAGAATGTGTGTTAACCTGCAATATTTACAATGAGTCATCATATTAGTTTAAGAGTTACTACTTCTGTGATCAAACACCATAACCAGAAGCAGCTTGTGGAGGAAAGAGTTCAGTTTCCTCACATTTATATGTCACATGTTGTCATTGAATTCAATGAGAAGACAGCATCAAGGTCAGGAATATGACAATAGGAGATGCTGCTGCTTGCTCCTCCTGGCTTGATTAGCCAGCTTTTTTTTTTTTTATAGAATCTGGGACCACCCACAGGCAGATAAACCCATCCACATCAAGCAGTTTTTAATAAAATGTCCTATAGGTCTGACTACAGCTTGATTCTATGGAGTCATTTTCGCAATTGAGGTTCTCTCTTCTCAGATGACTTTAACTTGTGTCAAGTTGATAAAATAATTAGTTAATATAAAAAGACATAGAAATTGTTTGAATGCAAATATAAGTGCAACAAGCTAGTCTGGGTAGTCTGCAGGGGAACAGTGTAATTCTAAAACATAATAATTGCAAAAGGGTCAAATTATAGGCATGTTGCACATATCTCAGGTAGCAGGAGGTAAGGGAAGAGAACAGAGTAGACTGAATGTAGAAACTATACATTGAAATATTATTCAGAATACTATAATGGCCTATAAAAATGTTAAGGTTTTATTAAAATTATAAGTATAATGACAGAACAGGGAGAAAAGCCCAAAGCTAGCAAATTAAGAGTAGTATTTATTCTGTCAAGGATTTGAGTTTTTCTTGTTGAGTGAGCTACAATCTAAATGTATTAAGATTTCTAAAGTCAAAATACTGACAGGTTGGTGAGAAGTTAAGAATCTTAAGTAACATTCAGAACAGATGGAATATATAAAGGGACCAAAGTTACACATAACTCTGAATTTTCTTTAATTAATTGTGTTGTGGAAAATACTATTTGGGAGTTTCTATGTCACCTTAGACCATTTAGTTCCCAAATAAAAGACACAAAATCTTTATAATAAGCCTTAAAGCATTAGAGTTGTGAAGATATCAACCCTCTAATCTATTTTCTCTTCTTCCCTGACAGTAACACCGAGATATGTTCTGCCTAGGCTGTTTCTACTCCAATTGGCCATCCCTCATGACCATGTGCTTTTGAATCACCTACCCCTTGGAGCCTTCACCTTCTCTCTCTTCTCTTGGTCTCAGCCTCACACTACAAGCCCAGGAATCAAAGCTCCACTTACATCTCTTCTACATAGCTGCAGGCTGTAGTCATTTTTATTAAAGCAATAGTTTGAAATTAAGGAGCAATGTTTGTAGAACAAAATAGGAATATATGAGAATTCATTTGTTTTGAGGCAATTATAGCTTGAAATACAGAATTCAGTATTGCAATACGTAGTAACAGACGAAACCTCAACAATTCTCCTATTTTTCTAAATAAAAAGGCTACTTCTCTTACAAGATAAATAACAATAAGAACAGAAATGAAACATTTATGAAAATTATTAGGTAGTAGTTACATTCATAATGTCCAGTCCACTTTTATTTGGCAACTTAGATAAAGTATTCTATCATCGATCATATCTTGGTGAGGTTAGAATTCTGTATCTAAATCATTTTCTATCCTAATTTTTATTACAATCATAAAAACATAATTTTAGACCTAAATACACTTCACAAGTCTTAACAATACAAGTTTAATTGTGGGAATATAACTATCTAGTCTTCAACCCCCACAGAGACTTGAGAAGAAAATAAACATTATCAGAGTTCAGATTTCAGAAAGCTCAGGTAAGGACTTCCAAACTTACATAAATGATAGAGAGTTGGCTGCCTGGACAACTACCCAGTATTTTAAAATTGGAGCATCCACAGATTTCTTTGACAAACCTTTTACGAAGCAGAAATTGTGAAAGACTTGCTTACTCTGACTTGGCAGAGCTTGGCAATTTACTCCACTATGGCTATTTGTCCTTTCTGCACAGCATTTAGTCTGCAGATGAAGTTAGGACTTTTTCAACCCAGTGGCTAGCTTGCCACAAATGAATCCAAATGGAGTTCCTTAGATGCTCAACATCTTACAAGTCGAATGGGCTGCTACCATGAGCTAACATATTTCAATGCCAAAAACCCTTAAATTAGTAAACACATCTTTAAAAGCCATAATCTGGGAGTCTCTGAGGTTTTGAAGACCATCTATCTATTCATACCATAACTGAACTAGTAAACATGCCTGTTTGTAGCTATTTATTATATGTTTAACCCAGGAAGCATATTTCTGTGAAAGTCCAGATTAGTATCTGAAATGGCAATGAGTTTATTTGTCTAACCATTAACTTGATTTTTTTTTTAACTAACCCTAACAGTTTGTGGTAGAAGCTGTTTAAAGGACTTGGAAAAAACCTTGTATTTTTAGATGAGTTGCATATGAAACCTATAAAAGAATAGAAACATACATACATTACTAGATTCTACTATAACTGTACACTACTATTGAAAATGTGAAAATATATATCTTAAGGGTAAATCTACAACATGGGTCAAGAACTTACTTATAACACAAATTGAGATTTCAGATTCCCCAATAGATGTACTCTATCTCTGAATATGAGATGGATTTCATTTTGTCCAGCCTTATAGGCTGAGCCAATCAGGACTTCACTTAAGTCTGGACATTTCCAGTACTCTAAGACTGGAGAACAAATGCCTGCTAGCTTTCTTTTAACTTAAACATTTTCCCAATTTCCTTTTTGTCCACAAAAGGAATACTTTGTACCAATTTAGCAGGAAACACTTATAAAAATACAGTTATCTTGTTTTCTTAAGTTGGTGAATAGTTTTGGTGATTTTATAAGTTGTAGATATATTGCCATTTAAAGAAACGATTACAGATAGTTATGGTCTTGGAAAGGAATGAGACAAAATTAGGGAGCTTAGACTCAGGGATCTATCTTTTCTTTCCTTTTCTGCCATCACTGCCTTTGATGATGAACTGCTCCAAGAAATGGTGAGTAAAATAAATCCTTCATCCTGAAGTAGCCTTTGACCATAGTGTTTTATTACAATAGTAACTTTTACTATGACAGTGATGTATAATAAAAGAAGAGAAAACTAGAATATTACATATGGTAACAAATAAAAATAAAAGATACTAGCATAGAATCATGTTTAACTTAGTATAAGTAATTTTAATTATCAAAGACTATTAATTTTAATAAAATATAAAATATTTATAGATTTTTCTTACAGTAGTTGCAAATAGCAACTTTCCAATGATAATGAGGATACCTAGTATTTAGGTTATGATTCTTCAATGAAAAAATATTTCAATTAAATTAAAAATCGAGAGTTACTTGGAGACTTACCTAACATTACCTATGCATGATGTGTCTAATATGATATTAATAGAATATAGAGAATTTGATTCTAATATCACCACAAAAAAATGTATGGGCCAAAATGTGTGTTTCCACTACTTGGAACAATTTGAAAAGTAATGAAATAGCACTAAATGTTAGATTATGAAACAATGTATTTGCTTATATTTACACAAATAGACTATCAAGTGTATAATGAGAATAGACAAATATCAGAAAAAATAAATAATATGAGGTAATTTATGTAGTTATCTCACTCTAAAAGAGATATTATAAAGAGATAAAGGCATTTTTTTTTAAATTTCACCTATTCTTACAAAGGACACAATATGACATTTAGGATAAGAAATAGTGTTATCACTGCAACATAATAAGGTTGTCTTTTGCTTAGTGCTCTTTATCTGATCTCAAAATAATGGAGGATGTTCTCTCCAACTAGGTCTCAGAGAACCACGTCCTGGATCCTTGCATGCTCATTGCTCTTGAAGTACTCTTGTTCTCAACTATATGAGAACTTCTTTTGGCTTGTCTTTAAGATAAAATTATGTTATATGGATGCTTAAACTCTTTGCCAAAAGTTACTAGTCACAGTTTATTCAAAAAACATATTCTTATGTAATTTTGAAGATATGTACAAAAGTGCATATATGTGGCAAATAATAGACACATATAAAGTGTTTGAATTCCTTTCTATATACTGTAGAATTAGTCTGAAATTCATTTGTAACCAGATTATTAATGGATAATTTTGACATTCCTTCTATATTTGAGAATACTACTTCCTTATACTAAATCCTTAGCCCGATTTAGAGTCTTATATTTTATCTTTTCCCAGTTAATACAGGACTGCTTCACTATTTGTTAGGCAGATGTAAGAATCATTAGCAATCAATTTTCTGTTTCTATCTTTCCCAACCAGGCATTTGATGGTAAGAATGAGAGATCCGGTGACTGTTCAGATTTAAGACTAACTGTGACACAAGAATACAGTATTTTTTTTTATTGAATATATTCTTCATTTACATTTCAAATGCTAAAAACTTTCCAGATTTCCCCCCTCCCCGAAAATGAGCAAACCCTCCTTCCTCCGCCTGCCTCCAAGTATAGGCCCCTCCACCCTACCATCTCCCACCTCTGCCCCCCTTCGATTTCCCATTGTTGTGGCACCTATTGAGCCTTCACAGGACCAAGGACCTCTTCTCCCACAGATGCCTGACAAGGCATTCCTCTGCCACAATTGCAGCTGGAACCATGTGTATCCCTTGGTTAATGATTTAGTCCCTAGGAGTCCTGGGACTTCTGGGTGGCCAACAGCGTTGTTCTTCCCATGGGGCTGTAAACCCCTTCTGCTCCTCCAGTCCGCCCTCCAGCTCCTTCGTTGGGGACCCCATGCCCAGTCTAATGGTTGACGGCTAGCGTTGCCTCTGTATGTGTAAGGCTCTGGCAGGGCCCCTCCGGAAACAATCATAACAGACTCCTTTTGATATGCTCTTCTTGTCATCCATAATAGTGTCAGGGTTTGTAGGCTTGTTTATAGGATGAATCCCCAGGTAGGGCAGTCGTTGGGTGGCCTTTCCTTCAGTCTGTGCTCCACACTATGTCTTCATAATTGCTCCTGTGAATATTTTGTACTCTGTCTCAGAGGAATCAAATCACCCCCATTTCAGTCGTCCTTCTTCTTGAGCTTCCTGTGGTCTGTGAATTGTAACTTGTTTATTTTGAGCTTTGGGGCTAACATCCACTTATCAGTGAGTGTATACCATGTGTGTTCTTTTGTGATTGGGTTACCTCACTCAGGAAGACACATTCTAGTACGAACTATTTGCCTAAGACTTTCGTGAATTCTATTGAGTATTTTTGCAACGATATTCATAAGAGAGATTGGCCTGAGATTCTCTTTCTTTGTCTGATCTTTGTGTACTTTTGGTATTAGTGTAATTGTGGCTTCATAGAACGAGTTGGGTAGTGTTCCTTCTGTTTCTATTTTGTGGAACAGTTTGAAGAGTATTGGTGTTAGGTCTTCTTTGAAGGTCTGATAGAATTCTACACTAAAACCATCTGGACCTGTGCTTTTTTTGGTTGGAAGACTTCCAATGACAACTTCTATTTCTTCAGGGGTTATAGGACGGTTTAGATGGTCTATTTGATCCTGATTTAATTTTGGTACTTGGTATGTGTCAAGGAAATTGTCCATTTCCTCAAGATTTTCTAGTTGTGTTGAATACAGGTTTTTGTAGTAGGATCTGATGATTTTTTGAATTTCCTCAGTTTCTGTTGTTATCTCTCCCTTTTCGTTTCTGATTTTATTAATTTGGATACTATCTCTGTGCCCTCTGGTTAGTCTGGCTAAGGGCTTATCTATCTTGTTGATTTTCTCAAAGAACCAACTCCTCGTTTTGTTGATTCTTTGTATGGTTTTATTTGTTTCTACTTGACTGATTTCAGCCCTGAGTTTGATGATTTCCTGCCTTCTACTCCTCTTTGGTGTATTTGCTTCTTTTTGTTCCAGGGCTTTCAGGTGTGCCATCCAAGAACACATCAAAACGATTATCCACCACGATCAAGTAGGCTTCATTCCAGGGATGCAGGGATGGTTCAATAGAAGGAAATCCATCAATGTAATCCACTACATAAACAATCTCAAAGAAAAAAACTACATGGTCATCTCATTAGATGCTGAGAAAGCATTTGACAAAATTCAGCATCCTTTCATGCTAAAGGTCTTGGAAAGATCAGGAATTCAAGGCCCATATCTAAACATAGTACAAGCAATTTACAGCAAACCGGTAGCCAGCATCAATCTAAATGGAGAGAAACTTGAAGCAATCCCACTAAAAACAGGGACTAGACAAGACTGCCCTCTCTCTCCATATCTTTTCAATATAGTACTTGAAGTTCTAGCTAGAGCAATTAGACAACAAAAAGAGGTCAAAGGGATACAAATTGGAAAGGAAGAAGTCAAACTATCACTATTTGCAGACGATATGATAGTATACTTAAGCGACCCAAAGAACTCCACCAGAGAACTCCTACAGCTGATAAACGACTTCAGCAAAGTGGCCGGATATAAAATCAACTCAAGCAAGTCAGAAGCCTTCCTATACTCAAAGGATAAGCAGGCTGAGAAAGAAGTAAGGGAAATAATACCCTTCATGATAGCCACAAACCATATTAAGTATCTTGGCATGACTCTAACCAAACAAGTGAAAGATCTGTATGACAAGAACTTCAAGTCTCTGAAGAAAGAAATTGAAGAAGACCTCAGAAGATGGAAAAATCTGCCATGCTCATGGATTGGCAGGATTAATATAGTAAAAATGAGCATCTTACCAAAAGTAATACACAGATTCAATGCAATCCCCATCAAAATCCCAACTCAATTCTTCATAGAGTTAGAAAGAGGAATTCAAAAATTCATCTGGAATAACAGAAAACCCAGAATAGCTAAAACTATTCTCAAGAGTAAAAGAACCTCTGGGGGAATCAGTATCCCGGACCTCAAGCTGTACTACAGTGTTAAAAACTGCATGGTATTGGTACAGTAACAGACATGTAGATCAATGGAACAGAATTGAAGACCCAGAAATGAATCCACACTCCTATGGTCACTTGATCTTTGACAAAGGAGCTAAAACCATCCAGTGGAAAAAAGATAGCCTTTTCAACAAATGGTGCTGGCTCAGCTGGAGATCAACATGCAGAAGAATGCAAATTGACCCATCCTTATCTCCTTGCACTAAGCTCAATTCTAAGTGGATCAAAGATCTCCACATAAAACCAGACACACTGAAATTAATAGAAGGGAAACTAGGGAAGAACCTTGAACATATGGGCACAGGGGAGAATTTCCTGAACAGAACTCCAATAGCTTATGCTCTAAGATCAAGAATAGACAAATGGGACCTCATTAAATTACAAAGTTTTTGCAAGGCAAAAGACACTGTCAAAAAGACAAAGCGGCAACCAACTAACTGGGAAATGATCTTTACCAACCTTACATCCGACAGAGGGCTAATATCCAATATATACAAAGAACTCAAGAAGTTAAACTCCAGAGAGGCAAGTAACCCTATTAAAAAATGGGGTACAGAGCTACACAAAGAGTTCTCACCTGAAGAATATCTAATGGCTGAGAAGCACCTAAAGAGATGTTCATCATCCTTAGTCATTAGGGAAATGCAAATCAAAACAACCCTGAGATTCCATCTCACACCAGTCAGGATGGCTAAGATCAAAAACACAGGAGACAGCAGTTGTTGGCGAGGATGTGGAGAAAGAGGAACACTCCTCCACTGCTGGTGGAATTGCAAGCTGGTACAACCACTCTGGAAAACAGTCTGGCGGTTCCTCAGAAAACTGGGCATGACACTCCCGGAGGATCCGGCTATACCACTCCTGGGCATATACCCAGAGACTTTACCTGCATGCAATAAGGACACATGCTCCACTATGTTCATAGCAGCCTTATTTATAATAGCCAGAAGCTGGAAAGAACCCAGATGTCCCTCAACGGAGGAATGGATTCAGAAGATGTGGTATATCTACACAATGGAATACTACTCTGCAATTAAAAACAATGAATTCACGAAATTCCTAGGCAATTGGTCAGATCTTGAAAATATCATCCTTAGTGAGGTAACCCAATCACAAAAGAACACATGGTATGCAGTCACTGATAAGGGGATATTGACCCAGAATCTCGGAATACCCTAGACACAATCCGCATATCAATAGATTTCTAAAAAGATGGAAGTTGTGACCCCTGGTCCTGGAAAGACTGGATGTAGGGGAAAGCCAGGACAGAGTAACGAGAGGGGGTTGAATGGAGAAAAGAGGGAGGGAAGGGGGCTTATGGGACTTTCGGGGAGGGAGGAAACGGGAAAGGGGAAGTGATTTGGAATGTAAATTAAGAAAATAAAATAAAAAAAAAAGAATTTCGTGAATTCATTGTTTTTAATAGCTGAATAGTATACCATTGTGTATATATACACCACAATTTCTGTATCCATTCCTCTATTGAAGGACATCTGGGTTCTTTCTAGCTTCTGGCTATTATAAATAAGGCCCCTATGAACATAGTGGAGCATGTGTCCTTATTACATGTTAGAGCATCTTATGAATATATGCCCAGGAGTGGTATAGCTAGGCCCTCAGGTACTACAATGTCTAATTTTCTGAGGAATCACCAAACTGATTTCCAGAGTGGTTTTACCAGCTTGCAATCCCACCAACAATGGAGAAGTGTTCCTCTTTCCCCACATCCTCTCCAGCATCTGCTGTCCCCTGAGTTTTTCTTCTTAGCCATTCTGACTGGTGTGAGGTGGAATCTCAGTGTTGTTTTGATTAGCATTTCCCTGATAACTCAGGATGCTGAACATTTCTTTAGGTGCTTTAGAGCCATTCAAGTTTCCTCAGTTGACAACTCCCTGTTTAGCTCTGTACCCCATTTTTAATAGGGTTATTTGACTCTCTGGAGTCTAACTTCTTGAGTTCTTTGTATACATTGGATATTAACCCTCTATCGGATGTAGGATTGGTAAAGATCTTTTCCCAATCTGTTGGTTGCCATTTTGTCCTATTGACAGTGTCCTTTGCCTTACAGAAGTTTGGCAGTTTTTTGAGGTCCCATTTGTCGATTCTTGTTCTTAGAGCATAAGCCATTGGTGTTCTATTCAGGAAATTTTCCTCTGTGCCCATGTGTTCACGTTTTTTTTTCCCCACTTTCTCCTCTATAAACTTTAGTGTGTCTGGTTTTATGTTTAGGTCCTTGATCCACTTCTGACTTGCATTTTTCTCCATGCTGACCTTCAGTTGATCCAGCACCATTGTTAAAAATGCTGTCTTTTTTCCCACTGGATATTTTTAGCTCCTTTGTCAAATATCAAGTGTCCATAGGTATATGGGTTCTTTTCTGGGTCTTCAATTCTATTTCATTGATCTTCCTGCCTGTCTCCATACCAATACCAAACAATTTTTATCACTATTGCTCTGTAGAAGAGCTTGAGGTTCAGGGAGGGTGATTTCCTCAGGAGATCTTTTGTTGTGGAGAATGGTTTTTGTTATCCTGGGTTTTTTGTTATTACAGATGAATTTGAAAATTGCTCTTTCTAGATCTATGAAGAATTGATTTGGAATTTTGATGGGGATTGCACTGAATCTGCAGATTGTTTTCGGCAAGATGGCCATTTTTACTATATTAATCCTGCCAATCCATGAGCATGGGAGATCTTTCCATCTTCTGAGATCTTCTTTTATTTCTTTTTTCAGAGGCTTGAAGTTCTTGTCATACAGATCTTTTGCTTGCTTAGTTAGAGTTACACTAAGTTATGTAATATTTTTTTGTGACTATTGTGAAGGGTGTCATTTCCCTAACTTCTTTCTCAGCTTGTTTATTCTTTGAGTAGGAGGAAGGCTACTGATTTGTTTGAGTTAATTTTATGTCCATCCACTTTGCTGAAATTGTTTATCAGCTTTAGGAGTTCTCTGTTGGAAGTTTTGTGGTCGCTTAAGTATATGATCATATCATCTGCAAATAGTGATATTTTTACTTCATCCTTTCCAATTTGTATACCCTTGACCTCTTTTAGAGACATTTATTCTATCTTTGCATACACACACACACACACACACACATACATACATATATATATACGTATATATATATATACATATATACATATATACATATGTATATACGTATATATATACGTATATATACGTATATATATATGTATATATATATACACATATATACGTATGTATATACATATATACATATATACATATGTATATACGTATATATATACGTATATATACGTATATATATATGTATATATATATACACATATATACGTATATATATATACATATATACATATATATATGTATATATGTATATATATACGTATTATATATACATATATACATATATGTATATACGTATATACATATATGTATATATGTATATATGTATATATATGTATATATATACGTATATATACATATATGTATATATGTATATACATATATGTATATATGTATATACATATATGTATATATGTATATATACGTATATATACGTATGTACATATATGTATATATACGTATGTATATATGTATATATATACGTATATACATATATGTATATATATATATATATACGTATATATATATATGTATGTGTGTGTGTGTGTGTGTATAAAATTTAAACAGTAACTTCTTAGATCAAATAAATTGAAACGTTTCCACAATAATGTCCCTGAGAGAAAGTGATAAACACCGGCTGTTCTCACACTTCACACAGTTCAAGCAAAGACAGCTTTGCAGCTGTGTGTTTCATGTTCAGTAACACCAGTTCTGAGGACTGGATCATATGACCTACCCCATTCCCATCCATTACTCAAGCAGTGACAAATGCTACTGGCTGTCTGTGGTGGAAGCTCTTTTGTACAGACATGGAAGTCTCTGTCTCTACACATACTTGATTGTTATTACTATTAAATTTTGGACAATTCCTTTTCTCCTTGCTCTATGTTTTCAAATTTTACCATATAAGCTCTTGGTGGGAGTAAATGAGAAAGGGACCTAGTATTCTTATTATGTACCACTGTGTTTTAGAAAAGTCATTAACAATTCTGAAAAATCAGCTGTGTCATCTCTACAGTGGAAGAAAAGAGACACCATGATAATTAAAATTCTCTCCATTTGATATCACTACAACTTACATGTTAGATATTAAAATTGGCAATTGTTTCTTTCTTTCAAGACAAAAGTCTCATAGGGAGAGAGAATTTTTCTGTCTTTTTCTTTTTTACTTTTAATTAATAAGGATGATTTCTTGCAAAAATCTGTAAGGCTTTGTCCTTTCTGAAGAAAACTCAGTTTGACTTCTTCAGATTCATTTCCTGAGGGGGGAGCAGAGTTTATGGTAGGACTGCAATCCTCCCCTAGGGTGGGTTTATCTCTTGTCTGTTGTTAGTTTTCCTCTCAGTCATACTGATTCTTTGACTTATAGACTTGTATCCCTGGTTCAGTCCTATCTTTCTCTCCTACACCCCCACCTTTTTTGAAATTATTCTGAGTCAGACAGTTACATTGGTTCTCATCAACAATTTTGACCCTCAGGTGAGCGTAATATGTGTAATATTTTAAAACTGTTAGGTGTAATTCATTAGATAATTCAGTAAATTCATCACTGCTAGAAAAATAAACTGGTTTGACATGTTCAATTGCTTTGAAAAACACAGTAAGTTTTATGACCAGTGAATCTTCAATTGGAGAACTCAAAACAGCTTGCTTTGATACATTATTTTCCTCAATAATGTCATTACTTTGCAGATGTCACAGAGTGTCATGTCATCCTGTGTGTCCATTTTGCTTTTACTTACCTGTGTTTGGGAATCATATACAAAAATTCGTAGCCTAGGCCAATGTTCCAGAGTATTCCAATGTTCCTATGGCTATCTAGTCTTAAGCTTAATTCTTATATTCACATTTGGATTTCTGTATCTGATGACAGTTGGAGATCCTGTCTCACTCTCATGCATGTGGATATTTGATTTCCTCAACATGATTTTGTTCATTTGTTTGATTTTTGTTTTTAATTTTTTTCATTAGTTTATTTAATGACTTAACATCTGATGACAGCCTGATCACTCCTTTTCTACCAGTTCTATCCTTTTCCCTTATTTCCCCCTCTCCTTCAAAGAAGGAGGGACACCACCAACTCATGTACCACCACCCACCACCCCAGCACATCAAGTTGTATGAGGACTAAGTTTATCCTATCCTACTGAGTCCAGACAAAGCAGCCCAGCTAGGGAAAGTGATCAAAAGTCAGATAACAGAGTCCCACTCACAGATAGTTCCTACACCATTTGTTAAGAGATCTACATAGAGACCAAACTGCACATCTGCTTCATATATGTAGGAAACATAGGTCCAGGTCATACATCCTTGTTGGTTGGTGGTTCAGTCTCTGGGAACACCTGTGGATCCAGGTTACTTTATTCTGTAGGTCTTCTTATGTGTCCTTGACCCCTCCTGCTCCCTCAATCCTTCCTCCCATTCTTCTTCAAAACTCCCGGTGCTTCCACTAACATTTGTCTATAGGTCTCTGCATCTGTTTCCACTAGCTATTGGATGAAGACTTTCAGATGACAGTTATGCAAGTCTTCTGTCGAAACGCATTGCAGAGTGTCATTTATAGTTTTCTATGGGATGTGTCTCAGTTTGGGCCAATCATTGGTTGTCCATTCCGTCCATCTCTGTTCCATCTTTAACCTTACACATCTTGAGCCAGGACAGATTAGCCAAGATGAGGGATTTGTAGGTGTGTTGGTGTCTGGTTCCCTGTGCCTGGCTATAGGAGGTGGCCACTTCAGTCTCCCTGTCCCTTGTTTGTAGGATTTTCAGCTATGCTCGCCCCTATAAAGTCCCTGAAGCCTTCCCAGTCCCCTGTCTCCAGCTTATTCCAGAGATACTCTTCCAACAGTTTCCCTTTTCCATCTCTCTCACCTCCCACCCTTGCTCTTCCCTAATGTGATTACCAACCCTATCCCCCTCTTGTCCCCTCTTCTACCCAGTTTCTACTCTCTCTCTGTCCACTTTCAATGTGAATTTTATTTCCTCTTCGAAATGAGATCCAAGGTTCCTCCCTTCAGTCCACCTTGTTATTTACATTTTTTGGGTCTGTGAAAAGCATGATTATCATATACTTTATAGATAATTTCCACTTATATGTACATATGTACCATGAATGTCTTTCTGGGTCTGGGATATCTCAAAGAGGATATTTTCTAGTTTCATCTATTTTCCTGGAAATTTTACGATATCCTTGGTTTAAAAGCTGAGTATAAATTGTATAAATATACCACATTTTCTTTATCAATTTAATGGACATCTGGGTTGTTTCTAGTGTTTGCCTATTATGAATAAAGCTGCTATGAACATAACTGAGAAATTATCTTTGTGGTATAGTCATGCATCCTTTAAGTGTATGCCCATAGTGATATAGCTGGGTCTAGGGGTAGAACTGTTCCCAATTTAGTGAGAAACCACTAGATTGTTTTACAGAGTGGTTGTTCAAGTTTTTACTCCCATCTGCAATAGAGGAGTGTTCCCATTGCTCCATATCCTTGACAGAACGTGCTCTCAGTTGAGTTTTTGATCTTGTTCTGAACGGTATAAGAAGGAATTGCAGAATCATTTGACTTGCATTTCCCTGGTGACTAAGAATGTTGAACATTTCTTTAAGTGCTTCTTGGACATTAGAGATCCCTCTGTTGCTCTTTATCCCATTTTTTTTTAAATTGGGTTATTTGGTTGGTTAGTGTTTAGCTATGTCTCTTTGCATATTTTTGATATTAGCTTTCTGTTGGATATAGGGTTTGTAAAGATCATTTTCTCTTCTGTAGGGTTTGTAAAGATCATTTTCTCTTCATTTTGTCCTATTGATGGTGTCCTGTGCCTATACAAGCTTTTAAGTTTAATGAGGTTCCAGTTATTGATTGTTCTTGGTTCCTATGCTCTTGTGTTCTGTTCTGGACGTTGCCTTGTTGCATACTGCCTCTACTGTTTTTAGGTATGTGCCTTGTATCACCGATTTCTGTAAGACTTTTATCATAAAGGGGTAATTGGATTTTGTCAAAGAATTTTTCAGTATCTAATGAGATGATCATGTGATATTTTTCTTTCAACTCTTTTATATAGTGGGTAACATTGATGGATTTTTGTATGAAGAATCATCCTTTTATTCTTGGGATGAAGTCTACTTGATCTTGGTTGATGTTATTGATGTGTTCATGGATTCAGTTTGCAAATACTTTATAGAGTATTTTTCCATCACTGTTAATAAAGGAAATTAGTTAGAAATTATCTTTCTTCATTGAATCTGTGTGTGGTTTAGGTACCAGAGTGAATGTGGTTTAACAGAATTAGTTCAGCAGTGTTACTTATGCTTATATTTTGTGGAATAGTTTGAGGAGTTCTGAAAGTCTGATATGATTCTGCACCAAAACCATCTGGCACTGGGCCTTTTTTTTTCATTGGAAGATTTTTGAGGACTGCTTCTATTTCCTCAAGGGTTACAGTATTATTTACATTATTTGGCTCATCTTGCTTTAAATGTGGTAAGTGGAATTTATCACCAAAATTATCCATTTTATTTAGAGCCTCAAATTCTCTGGAGTACATGATTTTGAAGTAAAACCTAATGATTCTTTGTATTTCCTCTGTGTCTGTTATGCCCCCATATTTATTTATGATTTTGTTAATTTGAATACTCTTTGTCTTTTAGTTAGTTGAGCTATAGGTTTGGCTATCTTGTTGAGATTTTTATAGAACCAGCTATTTGTTTCATTGATTTTTTTTGTATTGTGATCTTCTTCCTCTTTTTCTTCCTCTTCTTCTTTCTCTTCTCCTTCCATTGTTTTGTTCTAGAGCTTTTAGATGCACTTTTACATTGCTAGCATGAGATATATCTATCCAATTTTTTGTCTGTTTTTTAAAATTGGATATTTTCTTTATTCCCATTTCAAAAGTTATCCCCTTTCCTGCTCCCCAGAAATGCCCTATCCCATCCTCCCTCCCTATGCTTCTATGAGGATGTTCTTTCACCCATCCATTCCCACCTTCCTGCCCTCAAATTCCTCTACACTGGGGCATTGAGCCTTCACAGGACCAAAGTCCTCTCCTCCCATTGATGCCTGAAAAGAATATTCTTTGATATAATGGTTCCTCCATGTATACTCCTTGGTTGGTGATTTAATCCCTGGGAGCTCTGGTGGGGTCTGGTTGATTGAAATTATTGTTCTTCCTATGGGATTGCAAACCTTTTCAGCTTGTTCAGTCCTTTTTCTAAATCCTCCAATGTGGACCCCATTGAGGATCCCTGCTTAGTCCAATGGTTGATTGTGGAACATCTGCCTCATCTGTCTCAGTGTTTGTCAAGTTCTGGCACAGTCTCTCAGGAGACAGCTATATCAGGATCCGGTAGCAAGCACTTCTTGGCAACTGCAGTAGAGTCTGAGTTTGGTGACTGACTGTATATTGGGATGATTCCCCAGGTGCTGCAGTCTCTGGATGGGTTTTGCTTCAGTCTCTGCTCCACTATTTTTCTTCATATTTCCTCCATTGAGTATTTTGTTCCTCCTTATTAGAAGGACTGAAGCATCCACATTTTCCTCTTTACTTTCTGTCACTTGTTTAGAGTCACACCAAGATATTTTATATTATTCGTGACTATTGTGAAGGGTATTGTTTCTCAGACTGTTTATCCTTTGAGTAGAGGATGGTCACTGCTTTGTTTGAGTTAATTTTATATCCAGCAACTTTGCTGAAGTTTTTTATCAGGTTTAGGAGTTCTCTGGCAGAATTTTGGGGCCACTTAAGTGTACTATCATACCATCTACAAATAGTGATATTTTCACTTCTTCCTTTCCAATTTGTCTCCCTTTGACCTCCTTTTGCTGTCTAATTACTCTGACTAGGACATCAAGTACTATATATTGAATAGGTATGGAGAGAGTAGACAGCCTTGTTTAGTTCCTGGATTCCTTCAAGTTTCTCTCCATTTAGTTTGATGTTGGCTACTGGTTTGCTGTATATTGCTTTTACTATGTTTAGGTATGGGCCTTGAATTTCTGATCTTTCCATGCCTTTTATTATGAAGGGGTGTTGGATTTTGTCAAATGCTTTCTCAGCATCTAATCAAATGATAATTTTTTGAGTTTGTATGTATAGTGGATTACATTGATGGATTTCCTTATATTGAACCATCCCTGACTCCCTGGGATGAAGCCTACTTGATCATGATGGATAATCATTTTGTTGTGTTCTTGGATATGGTTTGCAAGAATTTTACTGAGTAATTTTCATCAATATTCATAAGGGAAATTGGCCAGTAATTCTCCTTCTTTGTAATGTCTTTCTGTGGTTTAGGTATCAGTAATTGTGGTTACATAGAATGAATTGGGTAGTGTTCCTTCGTTTTCTATTTTGTGGAATAGTCTGAAGAATATTGGTATTAGGTCTTCTTTGAAGGTCTGACAGAACTCTGCAGTAAACCCATCTGGTTTTGTGCTTTTTTTTTTTTGATTGGGAGACTATGAATGACTGCTCTTATTTCATTAGGGTGTTTAGATCATTTATATGATTCTGATTTAACTTTGGTTACTGGTATCTGTCTAGAAAATTGTCCATTTTATCCAGATTTTCCTTTGTTGAGTATAGGCTTTTGTGGTAGAATCTAATGATTTTTTGCATTTCCTCAGTTTCTGTTGTTATGTTTCCCTTTTCATTTCTGATTTTGTTAATTTGGATACTGTCTCTGGGTCCTCTGACTAAGGTTTTATCCATCTTGTTGATTTTCCCAATCTTGGTTTGGTTGATTCTTTCTCTTTCTACATGGTTGATTTCAGCCCTGAGTTTGATTATTTTCTGCCATCTATTCCTTTTGGGTGTATTTGCCTCTTTTTGTTCTAAAGTATTTAAATATGCTGTGACACTGCTAGTGTATGCTTTCTGCAGTTTCTTTTTAGAGGCAGTTGGTGCTATGCGCTTTCCTCTTAGGACTGCTTTCATTGTGTCCCATAAGTTTGGGTATGTTGTGGCTTCATTTTCATTAAATTCTAAAAAGTTCTTAATTTCTTTCTTTATTTCTTCCTTTATCAAGTTATCATTGAATGGAGTATTGTTAAGCTTCCATGTTTATGTGGGTTTTCTATTGTTTTTGTTGTTATTGAAGACCAGCTTTAATCCGTGGTGATCTGATAGGATGCATGGATTTATTTTAATCTTCTATCTGTTGAGGCCTATTTTCTGACTGATTATATGATCAATTTTGGAGAAGGTACCATGAGGTCCTGAGAAGGATGTATATTCTTTTGTTTTAGGATAAAAGGTTCTATAGTTATCTGTTTAGAAATCTATTTGGTTCATAACTTCTCTGAGTTTCATTGTTTCTCTGTTTAGTTTCTGTATCCATGATCTGTCCATTGATGAAAGTGGGGTGTTGAAGTCTCCTACTCTTATTGTGTGAGATGTCATGTGTGCTTTGAGCTTTAGTAAAGTTTCTTTTATGAATGTTGGTGCTCTTGCATTTGGAGCATAGATGTTCAGAATTGAGAGTTCTTATTTGTAGATTTTTATTTGATGACTATGAAGTGTCTTTCCTTATATTTTCTGAAAACTTTTGGTTGAAAGTCAATTTTATTCAATATTAGAATGGCTACTCCAGCTTGTTTCTTGGGGCCATTTGCTTGGAAAATTGTTTTCCAGTCTTTTACTGTGAGTTAGTGTTTGTCTTTGTCTCTAAGGTGGGTTTCTTGTATGTAGCAAAATGTTTAGTCCTGTTTACATTTCCAGTCTGTTAGTCTATGTCTTTTTTATTGGAGAATTGAGTCCATTGATATTAAGAGATATTAAGGAAAAGTGATTGTTGCTTCCTGTTATTTTTGTTGTTAGAAGTGGAATTAGAGTTATGTGAATATCTTCTTTTTTGTTTTTTAATAGAAGATTATATTTTTTCTTTTTCTAGGGTATAGTTTCCCTCCTTGTGTTGGAATTTTCCATTTATTATCCTTTGAAGGGCTGGACTGGTGGAAAGATATTGTGTAAATTTGCTTTTGTCATGGAATATTTTGGTTTCTCCATCTATGGCAATTGAGAGTTTTGCTGGTTATAGTATCCTGGGCTGGTATTTGTGTTCTCTTAGTGTCTGTATGACATCTGCCCAGGACCTTCCAGCTTTCATTTTCTCTGGCAAGAAGTCTGGTGTAATTCTGATAGGCCTGCCTTAATATGCTACTTTACCTTTTTTCCCTTAATGCTTTTAGTATTCTTTCTTTGTTTTGTGCATTTGGTATTTGGATTACTATGTGAGCAGAGGAATTTCTTTTTTGGTCCTGTCTATTTGGAGTTGTGTAGGCTTCTTGTATGTCCATGGGCATCTCTTTCTTCTACAATTCTGATGAAGATATTTACTGGCCCTTTAAGTTGAGAGTCTTCACTCTCTTCTACACCTATTATCCTTAGGTTTTGGCTTCTCATTGTGTCCTGGATTTCCTGGATGTTTTGTGTCAGTAGTATTTTTCATTTTTCATTTTCTTTGACTGTTGTGTAAATGTTTTCTATAGTATCTTCCGCACCTGAGTTTCTCTCTTCTATCTCTTGTATTCTGTTGTTGATGCTTGCATCTATGACTCCTGATCCCTTTCCTAGGTTTTCTATCTCCAGAGTTGTCTCCCTTTGTGATTTATTTATTGTTTCAACTTCCATTTTTAGATCCTGGATGGCTTTGTTCAGTTCCTTCATCTGTTTTGTTGTCTTTTCCTGTAATTCTTTAAAGGATATTTGTATTTCCTCTTTAAGGTCTTCTACCTATTGATCCATGTTCTCCTGTATTTCTTTAAGGGAGTTATTTGTGTCCTTCTCAAAGTCCTCTATCTTCATTATCAAATGCAATTTTAAATCCAAATCTCACGTTTCCGGGAGTGTTGGCATATCCAGGACTTGCTATTGTGGGATAACGGGGTAAAAATGATGCTAAGTAGCCTTGGTTTCTCTTGGTATGGTTCTTGGGCTTGCCTTTCTCCATCTGGTTATTTCTGGTGTTAGTAGGTCTTGTTGTCTCTGCCTGGACTTTGTCCCTCCTCTGGGCCTATAAGCCTATGTCAGCACTCCTGGGATCCCAGCTCACTCCTTGAGGAACTTGTCCTGTGGTGCAGTCCCAGCTCCAGAGTACAGATGACAACCAGACTCCCTTGAATTATGACTTAGAGTGGAAAACTAGAATTAATGGAAAAACTACTGCTTTTTTCAATAATTGTAGAGATATACTGAAAATTAATATATCGATGTCAAATTTTTAGTTATGACATTTCTCATAGTTAAGGTAGAAAGGCAGTTTGATAAAACTGCCCATAACTATAAGAATGGTTAACTATTATGGGAAAATAGTAAAAATACTCTTTAATTTACTCTAAATTGGGAAAAATAAAAATACTCTTAAACTCATTTGTAATTAATTATTATGCACGGCATTTATTCTTATTGAATTTCTCCTTGTAGACATAGCTTGAAATTGATAGATAGTAAAGGTGCTTACTTGATTTTTCAGTACTTTATATTTTAAATTTTTGACAGATATTTTAGATCAAAGGGAACATACTGATAAATAAGCATTGGCAAACACAAATGATTTTTTCCAATAGGAATAAGCAAAAATGTTAAAAAAAAAACCCCACAAACCTTCTTAATTTCAGTAACAGTTGTAAACTAATCAATACTTTTAAGTTTGACATGTTTTTATACATATCCCAATAAAGTAATTTGTTCATTTATCAAACTTAATCAAACATACCAGCATTTAAATAGTATTCCTTGTAAAAATGTGTAACCACTATTTTCCAGTAAAACTTGGACATGAGTGGTAAAATAAATGCATGGACAAACTTTTAAAAATATACTAAACAGGATTTCACTCTTAGAAAGGAAACAAACTTGCTAAAGCTAATGGGAATGTACTTATTTTTATACATTCGATATAAGTAAATGAACCTATCAAATTATATAAATGCTATGCTATTTTAATGATATAAAACTCTACAGTTTCAAACTTTCTTTAAACAATCCACTTAGGATTCAAAATTGCAATGGTAAATATCTGCTGTAATTTCAAACCATTGTCTTCATTATATATTATATGTAACATAAGAATTTCTTCCAGTAACAAGACATCAGAAAGCTATGTAAATTTATGGAACAGAGAGGAACACTCTTTTCCAATATTTTCTTTATCAAAACTTTGGCTAGCAGCTAAGAGTAGGTGATAGGTATTCTTTAGCAATGGCAAATGTATATGCAGGGTTTGGAGGAAAAAAGTTAAAACATTACCATTACTGGTTGCAAGTCACAACAGTCACTTACTCTTCACAAACAAGATAATTAATATGAAGATTAAGTCAGCCTCCAAGGTTATCATGAGACAGAAATGTTAGGATAATTAATGACCATCAAATTTATAGTAAAAATTCTAGTTGTTATTTTTGTCTAGATTACTATGTAATACACTGCTATGATTTATATAACATACTTTATGAAAATATACACAGATAGTTTTAATCAAGATTAGATACTAAACATAATTAAATGGCTTTTATGTATACTCAGAACCAGACTTTAAAGCTTTATGAACATGATCCATTATCTCCAAAACAAATGTGATGAATCTTAGATTCTTAGAATAAAGCTACTGCATTAAAATATAACACTTGATATTTTAAATTTGATCAAATGCATTAAATTTTCTGTCAAGTTGTACTAGTACCAAAGGGAATTACATTAGAATTGTTTTGTTATCTCTGAAGCCTTAGTTTTTTCATCTAAATATTTGCCATGTTACATTTACTTCAGTGTGTTGTTACAATGATAATATGTTAATATATAATGATAATATATGAACAATATGCCTGTAGTGCCAATGATACACACACACACACATATATATGTATATATATATATATATATATATATATATATATATATATATATACACACATATATAATCACCAATCACAGCCACGTAAATGACTTTGTTTCCTTAGATTGGAAGAAACAATGCATTAATGTGGGTACCTCTAGATGGTCCTCCATTTGAACCTTACCTTTTATTTTTTGTGTCTTATGTTCATTTAACAAAATAAAACTAAATATTAAAAAGTTGTTCTGGCTAGTTATGTCAGCTTGATACAAGCTAGGGTCATAAGAAAAGATAGAGCCTCAGATGGAAAAATGCCTCTATAACATTGAGCTGTAGGCAAGCCAAAAGGAAAAATTTTAAATTAGTGATTCATGGAAGTGTGCCATACCATTATGGGCAGTAGTATAGATGGTATTGAACAAGCCATGTAGAGCAAGCCAGTGAGCAGCACCCCTCCATGGTACTGTGTCAATTCCAGCCTCGAGGTTTCTGCCTTGTTTGAGATCCTGCTCTGACTTCATTTTGATGTTGAACAGTGAAGTGCAATCATGAAAAAAATTGAAACCCTTTCTCCCCCAAAGTCTGTTTCATCACAATATTTCATTATAGCTATAGTAAACCTCACTAAGACAGAGGCATAGTCAGGTTATTGGAATTTAAGCTGTTGCTTAATCAAATTTCATTTTCTATTTTTTCTCCTTCTCCATCTGTCTTGTGGTCATAATTTCTCCATAGCTTTCCTTTCCTGGTAATCTGTTTCTTGCCCAGAAGGCCTGCCTTTCCCACTTCCAGCTCATACAAACCCTAATAATTATCTCACAAGGAACAGATTGAGTCTTCTTTTGCCAGACATTAATTTTTGATGGTTGAACTTCTGTTTCTGTACTTTTGGATGCTCAACATAATACTTAAAAAACCCCAACAGTTAGTTGTTATTTTATTTTAATAGAAAAATACACTAGATTTATAGTGAGCGTATGTGGATTCTATATTATCCATTTCTCACATAAGGTTACTGAACCCCGAAGGGCTTTGGTAGCTTTACTCTACAGCTCTGCTATTTGAAGTACACATGATTAACTCTTGAAAGAGCTCCACTACACGCCTGCATGTTTCCCCAGTATATGGTTTTATTTCCTCTAGAATCAGAGCTCTTCATCACAAAATATGGCTTCACTTTTACAGTTTCACATAGTGGACTCACAGAGTCTTTTTCAGGATACTACACCCTAACACACACTGCTGTCCTCAATGGCTCTCAGGATCAATGGTTCAAAATCCCATGAAGCCCGCAGTTCTGCTGTTCTCTTGCTTCTTAAATTAGTATCTTGTGGACAATTCTGTCAAATTCTGCTGCCAGCACAGACTGGAGCCTTCCTACTTTGGAGCACAGTTCCACTGACTTTTGTGTGCTGACTTGGAGAAACCATTCTCTGGGTGTTTCCTTTGAACCGGGAATGCCTTCATGACATTGTTCTAATAAGCATCCTCTTTTCTGGAGGACAAACAGAGTCAACTAACCTGGACTCTTGGTGGCTCCCAGAAACTGACTCACCAACCAAAGAGCAACCACAGGATGGATGTTGGCACCTTGCACATATGTAGCAGATGATCAGCTTAGTGTTCATGAGGGTTACCCAACCACTGGGTCTGGGGGCTGCTCCTGAGCCTGTTGCCTGCCTGCCTGTGGATCCTCTGCCCCTAAATTGACAATCTTCTCTAGCCTTTGTGGGAAAGGATGTGCCTAATCCTGTAGGAACTTCCTGTGTGGGGGAAGCAGTTGGGGTTGGGGAGGGGGCTTGGGAGGAGAGGGGTGCTGATTTGGGGATGTAAAGTGAATAAATAAATCCATTAAAAAAGAATCCGTTTAAATGAATTTGCATTTTCAGATGGTAGAGTCTTAAACGGATAAAGTCTTGCCTTAGGTGCACATTTCCTCTTGCCCTAATGAAGGTCCTCATATTTTTCTGTAAGGGTACAAAACTCCTATTCTTTACAGATGCTTTCCAATTTGTTGTCTCTAAGCATGTCATTTTTGCTATGCTTTCTGATCTATTTTTTAACCTTTCTTACTGTATGCCTAGATAAGAAAATAGACAGTAATCATGGTTTAGTCTGTTATTGTTTTAACATTTCTTCTGCAAAACAAATCAGTATATTATCATCAATTCCACCTCCCAAAAGTTCTCAGGGCATTATCAGACTATAGCTATATTATTTGCCAAAATATCATACAAATTGCCTCTTGTCCATGATAGATGTCTTGTTCCCTCTGAAGTTTTAGAAGGTAGATCTCCACTGTCCATGTTTGGCCACATTTTTTTTTTCAAACATGCACCAAAAATTATCCACTAAGATCTACTTATAGTATTCAAGGGCTTTCCTGTCCCTGAGTGTGAATCATTCCTTATTGTTCTTGTAAGCCTGTCCAAAGGCTTAATTACCAGATAAACAAGTCCATCACAATGATGATTTTACTTCCCAGAACCAATATCCTGTATTAGTCACTTGACATGCTAAAACCCCTTACAAAGTAACCCAAGGATGTAAGCATTAATTTGGCTTGCTGTTGGAGAACACAGTCCTTCATGGCATGGAAACTATGGCAGCCTGCCATCTGTCACAGATGTTTTTTATTGCATATGTTGTTTGAAAGAAAATAAGTCATGAGTACTGTAGCTTATCTAGCTTTTTTCATGTTATCCACAGTGAGGCTTGTGAGTCTCTCATTTAGAGTGGTCCTTCCCACTTCAATTAATCTAATCTAGATAACCACTAACAGAAATGTTCAAAGATTTGTATCCATGGTGATTATAAATCCATTCAAATTGAGAATCATGTTTAACTATCACTCAGGGCATGTGTACATACACATTTCAGAGATTAATTACATTATTTTAAGCCCATATTGTTATGGGATATATATTTCATTAGCAGGTATAAGCTAGTGAAAAATAATGTTGAAATTGAGCTGGCACATTCAAAATATTACAGTGGTTTTTTGTTCCCTCAAAGTCTACAGTTAGTGAAATAGCAGAACTTAAATCCTCTATATGCAAAGGAAAGACAATAAAGCAACTCAAAAACACGACACCTAAGAATATCTTAGGTCTTCAGCAACATAGTACTATGATGCAGTGCTTACCCATTATATTTTAAATTTTCAAAGATTACACTAAATCAATTTCTCTTTGTGCCAGTAACTAATTATATTCAGGTATAGGCATTCATACTATTGTCCTGATCCCACTTTTGATGGCTGTGTGCAAAAGCATAATTCAGATTATTGTCAGATTAAGAAAAGCAGGATGACGAGACATCTGGAAAAATTATAACTCAAGAGAGCAACCAGTTGTTTCTGGTTACTAAATGTGAAGGGGCATTGTGTCAAGAGATATTCTTGGCAATGTTTCAAGTAAGTAAGCAGGTGGGTAAATAAAGGATTTAGATTTTAGATATGTAGACAATCATAGAACACTCATAATTATTTATGAAATAATGCATACAAACATTAAGCTTTTGTCACTTACGTAGATTATACACAAAACAGCTCCAGAACTGTAGGGCAAATGCAGAAATACACTCTGGAGCTTGACAATTTCTTCTTCTTTTTAACATAATTTCTTTAGTCCTCATCACAGCTGTGGCTGTAAGTTGGTGCTATGGCAGGCAGGAGCTTATCATACCAGATGTTGTTATCAGGCTCATTTCAACAGAAAAGTTTACCAGTGTCTAAAAAAGTAAAGCCTGTCTGACTAATGAGTCCACATTTTGGGTATGCTCAGGGTGTTTGTGACCATAAACAGGAGCCAATATCTGTATCATTCTAATTTATGGGGTCTTGTAAATTTTCCTGTGGAAGAGTGTCAACAGCCTTGGATAAAAATCAATGCATACCTATACACTGAATAGCTGATATTTCTCATTATCAGTCATATTAATAGTGTGAAGACTATTTTCATCTAAATCTCCTATAGCATTCATGATTTTTTTCCATATGTGTTTTGTGTGGGATCCTAGATTCATCTATGAATAATGATTAGTTTCAGCAAGAGATATTTTTTTTTTATCAAATCCATTCAATTTTGCCTTATCAGAGTAAGTCTTATACAGGGTACTATTCAATAATGAGAAACATATGTAACTCAGAGCTGTACAAATATAAGCTGCTTCTAGGCAATTTACAGAAATGGTAAGAAATCAATGCTTTTAAAAAAAGATATGGTACTATTGAAGAAAATATGCTTCTTTCTGAAGAGTAGTGCCATGATCCAATTTTAAAGGAATAGCTAACAGATACGTAACACAGGAATTAATCATTGTTCTCTGGTGTTTTCACTTCACTGGAGGTCTCTCTACATGGAAAAATAAAAAGTGAGTAAAAGATTTGCAGTCAATTTCTCTGACCAAACCTTTAAGCAAAAGGGGATGTATTTGGACTGATTTGTAGGCATAAAGTCATATATACTGGAAAGTATTCAAATGTGTTGGCTGTATCATAATTCATTTGTATAAAACATTGCAGAAAGTTCCTATGAATATCTAGGCATCAGTTACTTCTAACATCTCCTTTGGTACTACTTTCAGAAGCTGAGGAAGTTTGAGAGTCAAATCTTTATGGACTAGTATCCAATAGTTCGGCAACTCTTAAACTCAATATGTCTTCTCTACAAAATATCTACTTTTTGACTGCATTAATTAATTTTTCCTTTCATTGCTTTATTTCAAAACAGAAAAAGGAAATAGACGTACTCCAAAGAGCAGGTGTTCCCTATGGGCCTTCAATCTCACATTCATGATTTTCAAGCAATCACATATTGGTGGAAGAAAAGGGTGTGGGTGTATGTTTCCCTTGTTGCAGGACCACTATAACCTCTTGTTTCTTCATTAATAAATAAGTAGCATTGAATTGTGACCATATGTGTACACAGTGCCTTTTTATCATCACTTGCAGTTTATCTCTGAAGATTTATGTAATAGTTTTCTGTTTGTTTTTGGTCTCATTATTATATTTGCTGATAAGATTAAGATTTACTAACTTAATAAACATGATTTTTAATTGTTTCCCATACATTAATAGAGTCATGCTAAAAGTTTGTCATAATCTGGAAAATAATAAAACTTTATAGACTTTACATCTCCAGTTTTTACTCTCTCACTTTTAAACATTTTTTCCTCAAATATTTTTGTTTCTGAAATAATACTTTTTCCCCACATATACCCATTAGCTCTGTTCTAATATTACTTGCATTCTACCATTTTTACTTCTCATCCAGGATTGGATCCCAGACATGACAGTTGGAATGATTGTTTTTTTTTAATTTAATTATATTTTCTAAGTTTTTTGTATTTACATTCAAAATCATTTCCCCTTTCCTGTTTCCTCCCTCCCCGAAAGTCCCATAAGCCCCCTTCCCTCCCTCTTTTCCCCATTCAACCCACTCTCTCTTCTCTGTCCTGGCATTCCCCTACATCCAGTCTTTCCAGGACCAGGGGTCTCTCCTTCCATCTTCTTGGAAATCTATTGATATGCGAATTGTGTCTAGGGTATTCTTAGATTCTGGGTTAATATCCCCTTATCAATGACTGCATACCATGTGTGTTCTTTTGTGATTGGGTTACCTCACTAAGGATGATATTTTCAAGTTCTGACCATTTGCCTAGGAATTTCATAAATTCATTGTTTTTAATTGCAGCGTAGTATTCCATTGTGTAAATATACCACATTTTCTGAATCCATTCCTCTGTTGAGGGACATCTGCGTTCTTTCCAGCTTCTGGCTATTATAAATAAGGCTGCTAAATTGCTTAAAGAAATGAATCAATGGATAGATGCCCTTACAAAGGAATGATTGTTTTTGTACCTACAAGAAATTCTCAGATTTGGCAGTTAATCTAGTCATCAAAAAGTCATAATGATACAAAACAAAACTGTGTCATACTTGTTTTATTTAGTGGAAGTTTTATTGAAGTTCATATAATGGATATAGTTACAGATACTGTTTTAAGAGATGTAATTTAAAATGTATTTCAATATGACACATTACCCTAAACATTTTGTAAAGAATAAGTAAATCATTCAAACTATATGAATCTCTGCCATGCCTATTATATGTACTTGATTAACATTTATTTCATATTGTGAATATTTGCAAAAATTATCTCAGATTGTTAATTTCATACTTCCCCACTTTAATTCCCAGAATTCCATAAAAAGTGTTGAGAGAAAAAATGCACTTTCTCATGAAAGTGTGGAGAAACTTTAAGAATAATTTGTAGAAATGCATGAACAACACACATAAAATGAGATGCCCACAAAGTTTGAAGTGAAAGATCTCTGGTTGAAATTTTTTAAAACCAATCCTGGGTTTTTACCCCACTTTTGAAGATTTAGTTCTCAGATAAAAGACACACAGAACCTTTATATCCTAATAATCTTTGATCAGCACAAGAGCTGGGCAGGCATCTATTCTCCATGCTATTATGTCTATTGCACAGCAAATAATCCCACTAAATAATTTGTCCTGTTTTGTTTGGGCTGCTCTTAACTCCAATTAGCCAAGGCACATGGCCATGGTTTCAATATTCTTGCCCCAAGGCAACTCCTTTTTTCACCTTCTTCCCCTTCCTCATGATATCCTCACACACAAAGCATGGGCTGATTGGATTTTCTCTGTTCATTAGAGTGGCCTCAGACTCACAGGGAACCTATCTGTTCTTTCCTTTGTCTACCAAATATTGTTAACTTAATCTATGTATCTTTAAAAACATTTATATGAGTTCCCATTTCTTTCTCCCTTCTTTCGAGACTGTGTCTAAATATACTTCAAAGATCAGTAGCTCTTTTATTTTGAGTTTAAAATTTTTAATTTTAATTTTGAAATTATGCCGGGCAGTGGTGGCATACGCCCTTAATCCCAGCACTTGGGAGGTGGAGGCAGGTGGATTTCTGAGTTCAAGGCCAGCCTGGCTTACAGTTCCAGGATGGCCAGTGCTCCACAGAGAAACCCTGTCTCAAAAAACCAAAAAAATAAATAAATAATTGAGATTATAATAAATCATAACTTTTTGAATTCCCTTTTGTCCCACTTATCTTCAAGGTCTTCCATCATTGGTCATTTTCAAATCTATAATTTTTCAATGTTATACAACTACAGGCAACTAAGGAATGCTGAAAATGTAAAAAACCAAAAAATTTCCCCAGTGAAATACATACCAATTAATTATAAAATACAGGTGGTCATTCTGAAAACCTTATAGTTAACATTATACACACTGAGTAAGTTTTACTTAGGTCTTTAGGAACAGATAAGTACACATACATAAGCATACACACATATATCAACAATTAGTGGAAAAATAGGCAATGAAGTGTAAAAAGTTCTTTAATAAGAACTTAAGTGATAATAGAAAAAAATTATAAACTGATGAAGCATTTCCTTCTGTTGACATCAGTTTTCTTTATAAAATGAGAATCTGATTAATCTTCAGATAAGTATCAGAAAGTCATATAAATTCCTAATCAATCACATGGTTATATTTGAAGTATATTAGATGTGCAATATACGAGCAGACAAACTACAAATTTGTCTATAAAATTCGTTTTCATAAAATGTATTTTGAACATGTTTTTCCCCTCCCCTAACTCCTTCCACCTCTTATCCACTTAAGTTCATGGTCATTTTCTCTCCCTCTTTCTCCTACACACTCACACAAAGAAAAAAAAAGCAAAAACTAAAGAAAAAGAAAACAAAGAAAAAAAATTCTGATGCTCACCCTGTCATAGGGCCTGCCTAGGTATGTGATTGAGATATCAAGTAACTTTCTCAATATTGCTTATTGGTTAGGGGAGGTATTTCTTGTCCACTTCTATTTTCTGTGCTGGGATTTTTGTTGAACCTGGCTCGGACTTGTGCATGCTTTCCCAGACTTTGAGAGTTCATGTGTTTATTGTACTGCTGTGTCTGGAAGACAATAGCCATGGAGTCATCTATCACTTCTAATTCTTATAATCTTTCCTCCTTTGTTTCTGTATAGATCTCCGAGGCTCAAAGGAATGATAAAGTTGTAATCTTTCAGTATTACCATGTAATACTGAATGATGCAAAGTCTCCCACTCTGCACTTTGCTTCTTGTGTGTCTCAGTGTTAAATTCCATCCACTGAAAGAATTTTCTATGAGGATGATAGATCTTAACATAGGAATATTACATTATTATTATTATTAGTCATTTTATTATAATTTTACTTTAGCATAATAATTTCTAAAATATCAAAGTATCTTTTATTCACCATATGCTATTGTTGTCTTAGAAGCCTAAAGCTGAATATGCTCATCCTTTCAAATTCTTTCTGAATTTTAGCTGGGTGATTTAACTCAACTGTTCTGACCCAACCTTTTCTCCAAGCTAACTGATTCAAACTTGTTTCTTGGAGCTTGTGACTAAATTGTTCTGCTTGGCCTTAAACTAACTCTGGTAAGTTTTCTAATCTTCTGGTTCCTCATTCTCAAGTTTCTTCTGTCTTCACCTGCATCATTTCTCTGTAAAACTGCTTCCTCTCTCTTTCCCCATCTCTCATCTTTTTTTCCTGTCCTTGTGAGAGTTGGATGTATTCTCTCTGAGACACATTCTGTCAAATCTTTATCTGGTTCATCACTTTGTCTGCCTCTCAATTAGATCTCACTTTCAAATATTAGTGTTTTCTTCTGCAAACTAACTTTACCTTCATTGTTTGGGGATCAAGTGTACTAAGAATATTCTAACCAGATCCTACTGAAATCCAGAGTGTGTCTTTGGATGTGATTCCCTTGCCATAGCAGTCATGTTCTTAGATTAAAATTCTTTGACAAATAATAGTAGTAGGTTTTCTCTTAGGTCCCATGACATATCTACCTCTCTCCTCTCTCTCTCTCTCTCTCTCTCTCTCTCTCTCTCTCTCTCTCTCTCTCTCTCTCTCTCTCTCTCTCTCTCTCTCTCTGTCTCTCTCCCTATACCTAGTCTTGTTAGAACCTGACTTTTGAGTTTAAGGTAGCAATAATTTGCTTATTGATGATTGAGATATTATTTCAGATTTTCCAAATTGTTTGTCTCATTAATTATAGGTTTGTTAGAACAAGGATTAACTCTGTTCTTGTTTGTAGTTAAAAATTTCATTATTTTATGACAAGTGCCCTGCCATTATAGGCATTGTCAAATGTAATGAATATTATCACTAGCAAGGTGATTCTGTACATACATTGCTCAAGTAAACTTGAATATTAGAGTAGTTTAGATTTCTGTATTGACATTTATATACAATCTCCTTTGTTGTTGGTCTTGGTCACAAGTATATATTAAGTGTACAGTGAGATTTTAAATTCTTGTTTCCAGCCTTTTAAAATACAAATGTCAAATACCTTGTCTTTATAATTTACTGAGCTTATTAGCATGATATCAATGTTCTTAAAAAAGTAAAAGAAGCACATGATTTGCTTCCATTGGTTTCCTCATGCCTATATTTAGCATAATATTCTGATATGTGCATGAACCCATAAGAGAGTTGCATAATTTTGTGGAAAATAAATAGTATAGAACAAATTTAAAAAAAATTGTATAGCAAGTCAAATTATATTTTTTTCTCCCTTACTATTTCTTTGTTCTTTTATTGACAAAGGTAACTTGTTCTCCTTGTTCTTCCTAAGGTGGGAAAGCTGGTAATGATGAATTCTTATTCCTATGAAGAAACACATCTTTTGTTTGGCTTGAACAGTTCAATCTTAGTTGAGATTTACTGGGGTTCCAATATGACCAATTTTCTGTTTGTACTTCTGGGAGGTTCTTAGCATTCTGGGAGAGAGGGAAGGTTGGGGGGACTAGGAAAACTGGAGAGAGAGAAGGTTGTGGTTAGGATGTATTGCATGGAAGAAGAATAATGTGAGAAAAAAGAATAAGAACATGTGAAAACATAATAGTACTCTATATTCTGTTTCTAGATGGAAGCTGACGTATGTATACATTCTAAATTCAAACTTCAAAATAATGCATACATGTATAAAATGAATTTGTATTTTGAGTTAATATTAATATAAAAAACTAGACTGATTTATACTGTGGTAGTATTTGTACAAAATTGAGATAATTGTGAATAGATCATTGAACAAGTCATATATCTCAACAATTAGCTTTTGTCTTATTTTTTTGTTTTTTTGGTTTTGTTTTCTGTTGTTGTTGTTCAGATTTTTTTCATTTGCATTAAGAGATCATTTAGCACTTCTTTTCTTCTGTGTGAAAGGTAGGAACTAGGCTCTGCTTTTCCTAATCCAAAACAACATAATTAGGAACAAATGGATAATAAATTTTGACACATTTGGCATCTTCATACAGATGCATAATGTATAATGTATTATCTCTCTGAATCTTTAACTATTTTTGATACGGTTAAGTCATATTTACAGACCAATATTAATTTTGAATATGAATCATATGCTCAAGTTTTACCAAAATTGTTGTTTGAAAATTAACAGCAACAATAGTAAATAATATGTATGCAGCATTGTCTCAGTACCTAAAAATATGCTAAATTTTTATGACTTTGTATCTTACTTAACTCTCAAACTTTGCTGTTAGGTGCATATTATTATCATTTAATTTTAAATTAAAACTAGGTCTAAGCATGGTAAAGTTGATAGCAGTATTTCAAAGTCACAAGCCCAAATTAGATCCATTTGACATCATGTTCTACTCTTCAAGTAGAACATAGGAAAACAAATGAAGAAGTGCAAGTGAGAAGGGAGCATGAAGTATTTACCACTGATAGTGGAGGGAGAGCTGGGCTTGGATAATCATACATAGGTGACCTTAGTCTGGGATCTTTGTATTTATATGTGAGCCTTTATGAATATTTTTTTATTGACTAACATGGAAAGAAATGGAGCCAAAAGAATTAAGTTGACTACCAGGTAAATTCTTGATGCCAAGTTTTATGATATTCATTTGATCCCTGGGAAACACATGTAATAAGAGAGAATTGTCATTGCAAGTTACATATATAAGACTTAACATTTAAGTAACTATTCATCAAGTGTTCATTTAGGACTCTTTAATGAAGTCTAGTGGGAAAATGTTCGTGGAAAGGAAAGCTGTGTGGGATGAGAGGGCAGAGGTCAACATGTAAAGATTCATTTGCAATGCAGAACAATGTGTGTTCTATCTGTGGAATAGCATTATAAATTATATTGTTATTTGATATATTTAGCATAACATTGTCATTAAATAGTGATCATTTTAAATATAATGGTAAATTTAAATTTTATTCTCGCACAGAGAATTCAAAGGGAAGACAGCCTTATGTATCATATATTCACTTAAATATAAGAAAAAAATTGACTGGGAGTAGGAAGTCGAAGGAGATAAAGAAAAATGAGAAAAAATAAAGTGATAATAAGGAGAGGTAAAATTCAACAGAAAATAAATGTGTCTTTATATCTGTGCTTAGTCCAAAGTAGGAAAATATCAGATACTTTAAAATATTAATCTTATAATTTTCATCAATCAAATTTTAATTTCATGACATTGTCTGGAAAAATTAAAATCAACAAATTTTCTTTTACCTTGATTACCATGTTAAACAGAGAATATACGTTCCATTTTCTATCATGCTTCTTTCAAAATCAAACTTCAGAAAAAAATAGTACAGGTATTTATTTTCTTCCAGTGTAGTAGGTGAGGCCAACCTAGTTAATGCCAGAAAGTTGTACTCACAGCTTGCAAAAGATTGCAATTTAGAAGGTGGCTCATAATCTGTAACTTGTGGAATTATGTGGAGCATCAATGATATTGATAATCTCTAATTTTCCTACGTTTAAAATCTTACTCTTGAACCATGTATTCATCGCAAATTATAGGAATTTTAAAGGCAACAATAATGTGTTCCAATAGTTACAAGATCCATACAATAACTATTTTAAAATTCCTGTTAGTCTTAAATTTTCTATGCATTAAAACGTGGAAAACTGTTGTCTGAAGTCTATATGAGGAAACATTTCTAGGATATTCTAGACACATTCTAGGATATAAGAGAAAACATACATAAAAACACACTGGCTACTGGGAGTCCTCGTCCTTGAGGACATTGAAGTTTAATGGCTCCTTTTAAATATGTGTTTGGTTCCATTTTATATGATTCTATTAATTTTAATTTGAATTTAAGCCTATAAATTTCTTAAGTATAGAATCTTATGTCCATCATTCATGAGGCAAACTGCTAGCTCAAAAGAGTATCAATTCTAATGTAACTTGGTTTTTTTTTCTATTCCTGAAAATAAAGAAGCAAGTAATATGATATAGTAGAAATATCTACATGTGTATAAGGACAGTTAGAGGTTGGTGTATGGTATAATCACAACACAACAGAGGTATATTTATCATGTCTACTCAAAAGGAAAATAACCAAATGAATGATTTTTCAAATGAAATGACAAAGAATAGAAAATACACAGGCTGCTAGAGTCATGCAGTAAAAACAATACAAAACAGAAGAAAAACATCCCCCCAAAAAATAACAAAACAAAATAAGAATGATTAGTGGATTCTTAGAAAATTTTATTAGAATTAAGGTCGTTCATGTGTTTATCATCTACTCATTAGAAGCAATATAGAGTCAGATATTTGTCTTATATTATTGTATGGAAAGCAACATTTTAATTTGTATCAACTTCAAAATTGCCCCCAATTTTCCCCATTAAGCTCTTGTACTTTTGTTAATGACTATGTCTTAGAGAATAGAGAAGAGGGATTACCTTTGAGTATTAGAACTTACATGTGCAAGTAACTACAAGCACATGTCAGGCATTTGTTCTTTTAATTTATTCTTTCTCTCTTCCTCTCATGTGTGTGTGTGTGTGTGTGTGTGTGTGTGTGTGTGTGTGTGTGTGTGTGTGTGTATCCTATGTACATGTGCCCAAGGACCAGTAAAAGGTGCAGAAAAAGCTTCCCTGAAGCTGCAGATACAGCCAGTTATGAATACTCTGACATGGATTCAGGGAATAGAACCAGGGCCTTCTGGAAGAACAGCAAGTTCTCTTAAATACCTAGCCATTTCTCTAGTCCATCTATATCAATTATTATCTCAAATATCTTTATTGATATTATGCATGTTTATTACTCAATAATTTAGAGAAGTATTCAGGGACCTGTTTTAGTCTGTTTGGAGTGTTCCATTACTCCATTATATAGGGAGAAAATTAATACATCAAGGGAATGTATGTTTTAAATTGATAAGTCCATGATTAGTAAATTTGCCATCAGTAGAGTTGATGGTTTAAGGAACATCTTTTTCTAATATTAACATAATCCATTCCCACTTTGTTTAGTAATGATGGAAAGGACACAGGATGCTTTAACAATAGGACACTAATCCATTCATAAGGTTAATGCTGATCGGACACAGTCACTTCCTCTGCTTACTAGATCCTAATAAAACCATCTCAAAGGTTAAGATATCCACATTTGTATATGCCCCACAGATTCAGACCATAGTCATCAATAATACATTTATCTATTTCTTATTTATCTCTTTCAGTCTTGCGTTACATATTTTGACAATGTGGAGTTGGCATGAGACACACTATATTATACATACATAGAATACAAACAATATTATCTTCTTGGAGAACAAATCCTTATATGCTTCTGTTCATTATTCTTTATAATATTCCTTGATTAGAATTTGTCTTAAACAACAATCTCTGCATTCCTTTATTAATACTGTTGTGACATAATTTTCATTACATATGCATTTTTTACATATCTTAAAGTTAACATTGCAGTTCATATTTAATCCACAGTGACGTTTAATTTTTTTTTAAATATATTATCTACAATGACTTAGAAGACCAGAATCAGGCATTTCTGTGAGTCATTGTCTAGAGTAGGTTAACTGAGATAGGAAGATCCGCTGTCTAAGGACAGCACCATTTCACAGACTAATGTCTTTGACTGATTAAAATATGAGAAGCAATTGATATGTACACATCACTCTCTCTTCTTTTCCTTTATTCCACATCCAATATGAGCAGTCATCCCAAGCTCCTGCCGTTGTGCTTTCTCTGACATGGGGAGGGGGTCTACACTCTTATATAATAAGCCAAAATAAACTCTTCCTTTCTTGAAGTCATCTTTACAGGGTATTTTTGTTTTGTTTTGTTTTTTGAGACAGGGTTTCTCTGTGTAGCCCTGGCTGTCCTGGAACTCACTCTGTAGACCAGGCTGGCCTTGAACTCAGAAATCCGCCTGCCTCTGCCTTCCGAGTACTGGGATTAAAGGCGTGCGCCACCACTGCCCGGCTACAGGGTATTGTTATTACATCAAAAGGCTATTTTTATGTATACAAATATGTCTATTTACATGATAATATTTTCCTATCATCCTTAATCTGCCTCTACTTTTAACTATGCATTCACTATCATTGATGTATTACAGGCCCTCTTTTAATCATATCAGTCATGTTTATTTTAAAATGCAATGATTGTCCTAAAATTGGTGATATGATTTTAAATATTTGACATAGGCTTTTAAATAACACTATGCTGTTTCATGTATAGAGGGAAATCTTATAATAAGTGTGCTGAATATTTTATTGCCATCACTTTTATTGTTGCCTTTCATTTTAGTATCCTATGCTTTTTTATTTATTTATTTTTTATTCTTTATTTACATTCCAAATGAGTTCCCCTTTCCCAGTTCCCCCCTCCCCAAAAGTCCCATAAGCCCTATTCCCTCTCCCTGTAACCCAATCAACCTCCTCCCACTTCTCTGTCCTGGTATTCCCCTACACTGCTGCATCCAGTCTTTCCAGGACCAGGGGACTCTCCTTCCTTCTTCTTGGGCATCATTTGATATGTGAACTTTGTCTTGGGTATTTCAAGCTTCTGGGCTAATATCCACTTATCAGCGACTGCATACCATGTGTGCTCTTTTGTGACTAGGTTACCTCACTTAGGATGATATTTTCCATTTCCAACCATTGCCTAAGAATTTCATGAATTCGTTGTTTTTAATTGCTAAGTAGTACTCCACTGTGTAAATATACTACATTTTCTGTAACCATTCCTCCTTTTAGGGACATCTGGGTTCTTTCCAGCTTCTGGCTATTATAAATAAGGCTGCTATGAACATAGTGGAGCATGTGTCCTTATTGCATGCTGGAAAACCCTCTGGGTATATGCCCAGGAGTGGTATAACAGGATCCTACCGAAGTGTTATGCCCAGTTTTCTGAGGAACTGCCAGACTACTTTCTAGAGTGGTTGTACCAGCTTGTAATCCCATCAGCAGTGGAGGAGTGTTCCTCTTTCTCCACATCCTCACCAATACCTTCTGTCTCCTGAGTTTTTGATATTAGCCATCCTATACATCCTATGCATCCTAAAGCAGGCAGCCTATGCTTTAAATTACCTAATATATTGTGACATTACTTCCACTGATTAGTATCTTCCTCCTCATACAGAAGATAGAGAGCAGATGAGAATTAAAACACTTATGGAAGTCCTCCTGGAGGTTACACAAACAGGAAACAACAAAGGAGGATGAAACTCTTCCGTGGTACACCTACCTGCAATTTGCACACAGAACTCTAGTGATATATCTCTGATACACCATCAATGTGAGGTATGCTTTCTGGTGTTGATACTGCATAACCTGCCTATGTTTCTACAAGCAGCACAGTAAGTTCATAAGCTCAGCAATCTAGGTTTTTAGAATCATTTTGAACTGCCACAGCCCTCTTTATTTGGAGGTGGGGTATACAAATAGATTCTGTGGTAACAAAAATATTGCAAGAATTTATTTAAAGCTATTTTTGAAATCCAGTAAGAACAAGGACATTTCAAAAGCTATAACTTCATATATTCCTTATCTGATATTTTTCATGCATTAAATAAATTGTGTCTCATGCTTTCTAGTTCAAACATCAATGTCTTCTTTTGCTTATGTAATACTGAATGTGTTTTCTTTCCTAAATTTTCTTTTTCTTATCATTTTTGCAGGCCTTATAATTTAGTTAGGGAATAATATTTATAATTATAGTAATGTAATTATCGTTAGGGAATTTGTTGATGACTTATAGTCTGTAGTCCAACTCCCCAACAATGGTCAGCAGCAGCTGTGGAAGGAAGTCCAAGGATCTAGCAGTTCCTCAGTCCCACGAGGCAAGCAGGCAAGGAAGAGTGAATGAGGATCACCATTCCTCTCTTATCCTTGTTTTGTCTTCATAACCATCTCAGGACAAATCTAGACTTACTAGCTTCACAAGCTGTAAGTAGCTGTCACCTACTAGAATCTTACTGGTGAAGTAATAAGCACTGTTGGAAGGAAAGTGTTATGATCTTGTGAAACAACCTCAGTTCTTTAATGCTCTTATTTTGCCATGCTTCTCACTGATTTTGTAACTCTTAGCACAGATTTGAGTCTGAAAATCAAGTGCTCTGACGTCTCCAAAACACTCTCCTAAATGGGATAACACTATATTAGGTATCCCACCCCCCAAACTCTCTGCCGATCTCTGTCCCTCTCTGGTAATTCACAATGGCTTCTCTTCCTTTTTCTCTGCTGGAGACACATTAATATCATTCTTGGCTTCTCCCAAAGAGACTGGTCAAACTTTGAAAAGCACTGCTTGTTTTCACTGTGGATTTTGAAATATCTCACTCTTCAAATTACCTTTGCTATATACTTTTCAACAAAATTAGCTATTCTTAACTACTTGTCTCCAGCAGTCTCTACTACAGAAAAGCAGGTCTTGACTATGGCTTTGGGTCACTTCTCTTATAATTCAAACAAACAAACAAACAAACAAACAGAAAACAACAACCAAATATGGAAATTAACAACTAAAATGTAAAATAAAAATTGTAAGATTGAAAATCTGAGATTCTAGAGCCTGTACTCAAGTATAATATTTTTTGTGTGTAAGAATCTTTTCAAATAAGGATATACTCCATGAATCCTTAATTCTCTCCAGTTCTAAAGCAGTACATCTGCTTCCACTCAGATGCATTCTTCAGAGATAGTAAATCTTACATTTTATTTTTACTCACTATATAATTCTTGAGTTTTATGAGTACTAGCAACATATGTCACTATATATCAAGTCATTATTAAAAATGTAGAAGATAGTAGCTTTTTTATTTTCCAATTTCATATGTCTGAACACAATGAGGGCACATTTTGGTGAGAAGATTTCTTTACCATATTATCTTACTAAGTTAACACATTTTTACATTCTCATATTTTTCTCTAAAAGTTTTACTTATATTTTTTCAAGAAATTCATTTTCTACTAACAACATTTTCAAAGACAGTGGTTTTCACAGATGATCTTACAAGCATTAGAAGACTGAAATAATGGAAAATGTGCCTACTCAATAGATTACTTTTGTCCCCTGTGAAAAAACTCAGAATAAAAATTAAGTCACTTTTATCTTGTAATCAACAAGCAATCCAGGAGCTGTGGGGTCAGGGAGGGAGTACACTCTTCCTATATCCTTGACTGATTAAAAGAATAATCATGAAACATTTTCCAAAACTCAAGTATTACATAAAAAGTCACAACTTTATGCAAAGTTCTTCCCTGTAGAGACACCCACCTTACTATTTTATTCAATCTTAGTTTGATGATCCTCTTCCTATTCATCTTTGGACTTAAGTGTAATTGTTTTAAAACAGTTAAAATAACTTCTGCATTCTTCCCTTTCTTGTATTTATTCAGCATTTGGTAAACACATTGCACATGGAACCAGGACTGCAGCCTCCCGTCATTCCCAAATGAACTTTTGTTTTGGAGATTTGATCTCCCTTAATAGTTTGTGTTTGACATATCTGCTTACATGTAGCCATTTTTTGTGAACTATGATAAAAGATATTGCTGCAAATGCTTTCAGAAAATGAAATTAATATACCTAAGATTTAAAGTTTCTCATATATATTTACACTTTTTCTGGATGTTTCAAATTTTAGCAACTGTATAAATTTATCAACATGCCTTTTAAAAGTCATTATTTTAGTACTATTTAATTTTATAATATTCAACCCAAAACTTAAAGAAAAAAATAACAATGATATTTCATAAAACTCCTCTAAGAGTATGTAGCTTCGGTTAGATTTATGAAAGTTAATCATTGTTCTTGACAAAACCCATGATCAGTGTCTAGCCTTTCTGGTGCCTGGGTGAGTTTGAGGAGAGTCTCATTGGATGATATATATTCCCCTTTCTAACCAGAAGCCTGAAGGTATTGGCTTATCTGAATATGTTATTTTATTCTTCAAATTCACTTATTTGTTAGGTTTGCCTTAAAATTTGAATCAGTTTTGTAGACATATATTATTTAACAACGAAATACACAGATTCTGCTTGTTGTTATGACAAATAAATCCAGGTGAATCTATCGCTTTAATCATAATTTTCCAAAATCACCTGTATGATACTCATAACCATTTGTTGTCTCATTCACAGCATGACAACAAGCATCACTTTGAGCTCCAGCAACAATTCATAATTACTTGGGCATAAACTTTAAAACAAATGGAATTAGATGACGTGTGTCTCTTTGCACTTTTCTCAACCCGTCTTTGATTCCTCACCTTTAAATTCTGTTAACTGCTGTGCATGCATCCTACCCATAAGTGTAGTTTGTTTCCCCATCGAGACTTCCTTTGAGAAAACTAAATTTTCATTTGTAAAAGGTTATCAATTGGAGATTTCTTCTGCATTAGGAATAGGTGTAATTCTTTCAGCCCTGGGACACCATCTGGTATAGTTCTGTGAAGACCTCAGGGATGCTGCCACAATCTCTCTGAGTTCATATGTGTGTTGATCCTGCTTATTTAGAGTCTTATTTCCTTGCAGTCCTACACCCACTCTGGTTATTACACTCTTTTGACCTCCTCTCTGAGAAAAGATTTGAAGATAACACATGCAGGACTAAGTGTGCCAAGGTTTCTCACTCTCTACACATGTTATGGCTGTGTGTCTGTGTTTATTCTCATTGGTTGCAGAAGGAAGCTTTCCTGGAGATGACTAAAAAAGACAATTATATTTGAGGCATTTGTTGTTACATATTCTTAATAGAAAAGGACTATCTAATTTTACCCTAGGTCCCAGAGTCTAGTATCACATTGTTGGTCACTCAAGCAGTGTCAGGTATGGATTACATTTCCTGGAGTGGACCTGAAGTCAAATCAGATATTGATTGGGAATGCCCACAAATGATGTGCTACCATTGTACCAGTAGAACTGTAGAAAGAAACTGTAATAAATTGAACCATTTGTGGCTGAGATAATAGTGACATTCCTTATTTGGTAGTATAGAGACTACCTTCCTATACCAAAAATAGCATATGGGAGTGAAGGCTCCATGAAGGTACCTGATTGTCTTCTCTATGTTCAATGAGTTGTATGGGTTTACTCTTTCTGCAATAGGGCCATATTGGGGAGGTGGAATGCAGTTCTATTGGATTCCTTTGGCCAACAATTCTCCTAGATATTATCCATTTCCAACACTGAAAGCTTCATTTGGTGATATCTAGATGTCTAGTTGGGGCTCTGACTCACCCATTATTTGGTGATTTTATTTTGATTGTATATGTATATATACATATATATAAATAATTAATATAATATATAATTAATATATATATATATATATATATATTAAGGAAGTTTCTATAGTATCCCTATAATGCTAAATGACCTTTGTGATGTGTTCTTGGTTCTTTGTGATGTGTTCTTGGTTTCACTCTTCAAGGGTTTCACTATCCCTCAAAAGGCTCTTGATTTTAGATGTACAATCAGGTACCTTCATGGACACTCCTTCCAAATAGCACTCCTTCCAAATAGCAAGTCAAGTATGACTCTCAAACTTAACCAATTATTTATGTATATTAAACTTCGAATTGGATGCTAATTTACAATAATAAAAGTGTTATACTAATATTCTAATCTCTCAAAAACACCAGAAATACGTCTGAAGCCATCTTGAATCTCTGACCTCCCCCACACGTCCCCTCTCCTGAGCCTGTGAGCCCCCCTCTATAACTCTTAGCTCCACCCCGTATCTCCCCAATCCAATCACTGTGAATATGAAAGTTGCTGCAGCACTTCACCCTTTCTGTTTAATTAAATAAAGACTTTCCAAATATAAATTGAAAACTACTATTACTATTTTGTAAATTACAAAGTATAAGATACACCTAACACCCAGTCTGTCATCTCTGTCACTCAAACAGAACCTCTGTCATCTATTCTATCTTAAGAGACTATAATTTTACACCTGACTCATATCTTGGCTATAAATTGTATATTATCTAAAAACCATCTATTTAAATCTATATCAACTTTCTCCGTGCTAAACAGCTTAGGCTGGCTATGAGACTAACAGTCTTCAACCCCGTCGAAAATCTGAGAGTAACCGATAATAACTGAAAATATATAGGAAGTCTAACACAACTTCCAACACTTAGCCAAATGATAGAGACTGCTGAAAACCTGGACAGTCCTTCTCCTTAAACACTGGACCATCGGTCTTCAGCCTCCCAGCCCAGAGTCATCTGACAGACTTAGAGAAATAGGAATTATTAAGGACTAGACAATCTGTCTCAGCAGAAAACAAGCTGTTCTAACCTATGAAAGTGTCCTTTTTCTGGACAGAGTTTGTCAGTAGATGAAGAGAGGCAATTTTTGCCTCATGACTGTCTCACTACAACAGAAGCAGCTCTAAAACACAAAGAAAAAACCTTTTCCCCAAATCAGCATATCCTTGAGCCAGTAACCAGAAAAACCTTCATTTTGATCTCTCTCCTAGAGGAATAATATAACCACAAAACTCAACATCACTCCCATTATGAAAATCAAAACAATCAAAAACAAATGAAATAAACTAAGACACTGAATGAGCCTCTACTTAGGCATTTACTATATTGCCAAGCAGGAAAGACATCTAAAATTCCACATGTGGGCCATGTCAAAATCTACTTCAGATTTGCTGAAAGATTTCATCAGCTTCAGGAGTTTTCTGGAGGGATTTCTAGGATCAATTGTGTATCCTATCATATAATCTGAAAATAACAGTACTTTCATCTTTCTTTCCAAATTATATATGCCCTTAATCTCCTTTCATTGTCTTACTGCTCTGGCTAAGACCTAATGTACTCTATTTAATATGTTTGATGAGAGTGGACAAACTTGACATGTTTTTCTGATTTGTGAAACTGTTTTGTGTTTCTTTCCATTTAAGTTATTGCTTGCTATGCAGATGCCATAAACTATCCTGATTTAATTGAGGTTTGTCCCTTGTATTCCTCATCTCTTCAGGAGTTTCATCATAAAGGGGTGTTGGGTTTTATCAAAGGCCTTTTCTGCAGCTAATGAAATTATAATGTGACTTTTTTCCTTTCAGTTGTTTACATGGTGAATTACATTTTCAATTTATGTATCTTAAACCATCCCTGCATCTCTGAGAAAAAGTCTATCTCATCATGCTAAATGACCTTTGTGATGTGTTCTTGGTTTCACTCTTCAAGTAGTTTATTGGAAAATTTTATATCTATGTCTATAAGGGAAATTGGCCTAGAGTTTCTTTCTATTTTGGTCTTTCTGTGGTTTGGGTATTAGGGTAACTATGGCACCATAAAATGAATTGGACATGTCAGGCATGATATTCATGACATTTACACCATTAACACCAGCATTTGGGAGGTAAAAGCATTAGATCTCTGAGTTTCAGGTCAACCTGGGCTACAGAAGAAGTTCCAGGACACACAGAGCTATATAGAGAAACTATGTCTCAAAAAAGTAAATAATAAAAATTAAAATATTATCTAAAATCATCTATAATATGACATACAGTCAAAAAATATAAACCTGGTCTCCCAAAAAGCAGGTTTCCCAATACTCTAACATGAATATCATGTATTATTTAATTGACATAATTCTAAGTTGAAATAGCTGGTTGAGTATTTTTAGATCCCATATAATTTTGCTTCTTTTGAAAAAAAACAAGACATCACTACTAAAATATAAAGAATATTTTCTGCTGTCATTTTTATTACCTCAAATAAATCCATACAATGCAAATAAATCTATTTAGAAAGAAGTATATAAATATATTCATGTGGCTTCTAAAATGAATACAGAAGTCATTTTATTTTAGATAGCCCAAGATAAAAGAAAGTTATATTTATTATTGTCAAATTACTTATCGCAATGATATGGAAATATAACCCATATTTTGATTTTTTATGAATAGTATTTTAGATATATTTAATAAATTAGGAGCAATTAAAAATCAACTAGAGAAAACTCCACTTGATCCATAAGAATGAGGAGATAAGGAAATCATCTTCATTCAAAATTAGATGGATAGATGATGTGCAGAGAAACTCACAATATAACAGAACAGAAACTAAGGAGCATCTCCCCACTAAGTTAGCACCAAAATCTTGAAACTGATCGGAAGGAATGAAGAGTTATGCTTGGGAATCTTGAACTTTAAATGACAATTGGTAGGGGCTATGTGTGAACTAGTACTATAACCTCTAAATCCCAGAATTAGAGCAATGTTTAGTCTTATAAATTTTACTTCAAATTGTTTATTTGATTTTCACAGAACAAATTAAGGGGAAAAATCTCCTTCAACTTTGGACAGGAGTAAGAAGGAAGGAACAGTTCTGAAATATATCAGGAAATGCTGTTCTTAATTTGGTCACCATTAGAAAAAATGAAAACAAAACAAAAATAAACAACTGTCTTTTTCAAGTATAACCAGGTGTGCTCTTAAAAGCCTCACCCACTTACAGGAAGATAATGCTGATTCTACAGGGCTAAGCAAAGAGCTATAAAATGCCCCTGCTCCCATCTTGACACTTCATTATGAAAGACATATTTATGTCACTCCTTCACATAGTACTGCATGTCTACTTTTTGACCTAAAGAAAGAAAATATAACAAACATCAAAACCCAGAAATGCCCTCAATGGTGATAATTACAGTAATCAGATATGACAGTAATGTCAGAATTACTGATATAGAAATATTTTTGCAACATTTTTAATGATGTTTTTATGCCTTTCTATAGAACTATAGTGCATTCTGGCTGTTCTAGCACTGTAGTATTTAATTTTCCTCACATCCTGGTCAAATCACCTTTTCTTTACAAATTTCTATCTTCTATTCATGTTTGTATTTTGTCTTATGACTAAATTACAAATATATTTAAACTAAAGTGAATGTTTTGTGTGTTTTAATGCAAAATGAAAACTGTATATGATAATAGTTGGATTTTTCAAAACAAAAAATAAACTTTATTGGGGTTATTAGCAGATTGAACATGGCTGAAATATTCTTGTCTAGACAATATAAAAATTGAAAATGCCAAAACTTAAATATACTGGGAAAAATAAACTTAAGCACAACAGAAGGAAATGTCTTAGAAATATGAAGAAACAAAGAAACAAAATATAACATATATCATGGGAAAATTCCCTAAGTTATCATAGTGAAAAAATATTACTAAACTCTTTTCATTCAACAACCAGGCTTTAAAGATGAAATGGAAACGATAGAGGTTCTGGTCAAGATCCAAACTCATCTTGTACAAGATTCAAGTTTGTTTCCCAGCACCCATATAAGTTATCTTCCAACTGCTTCTAAGTCTGGCTTTTAGAGATCTGAAGTCCTTTCTGGAACCCATGCAATTTCAAAAAATATAAAAAAATAAAAAAAAAAATAAAATAAAATTGAATTTTAAAGAAGATCGAGATTATATAATTAGAGTATGTTTTACTTGCATTAGTCTTTTAACCAAAATTAGTTTATTCCATTTTTTTAAATATATAGATGATTTTTAGAAGAAGAAAAGAAATTGATTCAGGTATAAGAATTCTGAAACTGTGTGAATTGTGTTGTAGCTTGGATGAGAAATATTCCCCTTAAGGCTTGCACATTTGAATATTTAGCCTCCAGTTGATAACTTTATTTGGCAAAACTGAGAAGGTATGGCTTGATGAAGGACGTGTGTCACTGGATAGGCTTTGGAGTTTTAAAATCTTTGTTCCTGTTTGAGCTAGTGTGCTCTCTCTGCTTCTTGTTTCAGGTTCAAGATGTGAGCATCCATCTACTGGTCTAGTTGCCTATAGTCTGTTACCTCCACCTTACATCTTCAAATCTTCTCTCTCTGGAAACCCTTTCTTCTATAAGTTGCCTTGGCCATGGTGATTTAGCACGGCAAAAGGAAAGTAAACAATATAACAAGGAAACACCATTACAGAATAAATAAAGGTAAGCAATCATAAAGATTTATTTTTCATATTTTTAGTTAATATCACTTGATTTACAGAGTCAACAAAGCTCCTTTTTGGCATTCATCTACTGACTCTGCAGTTCCTTTCAATAGAAAAGTAGAGATATGTGCTGGAGAGAGAGATAGTTCAGTGGTTAAGAGCACTGAGTGCTCTTCCAGAGGTCTCAATTTCAATTCCCAGGAATCACAACCATCTGTAATAGGATTGGATGCCCTCTTCTGGTGTGACTGAATATAGCTACAGTGTACTCATATAAATAAAATAAATGAATTCTAAAAAAAAAAAAAGAGAGAGAGAGATTAGTAACTTCAGTATTTAAGTAGAGGATGGAAATCACAACATGGTCACTACTAATCGCACATTCCCTTTCTGTTAGAGTCTTCAAGACAGCAATGTTAGTTGAAATTAAAATAGATAAATAGAAGAGAACTCCATTACCAGAACACATGAAGATGGCCAATTAATCTCAGACAACCAGCAAAGGCAGTACAGTAGGACAGAGAGTTATATCTACAAATGCACAGGAGAAATTGCCACAACAGCCTATAAAGAAATGAGAAAGCAGAAATTACTTAAAGATAGCAGAGAAAGCCCATATGAAATTCAATATGACAATGAGGTTTTAAATCAACAGGTGGAGTCGGGGATGGGATGGATTCCAAAGTAGGGCTGTCTCTGGAAGGCCATTTTATTTTATTTTATTTTATTTTCCCCATGTTTCCTTTAGACAGGAACTATTCTAGGTTAAAATTTTTAAAATGGGTAAGTGGTTTCTTTCCTCACATGGGGGGACTGCCTATCTATTGGAAGTGGTCTCTTCAGATTCTGTCAACAAACCCCAACATTATTCCTAATGCCAAGAAGTGCTTGCAGACAGGAACTTAGTGTGGGTGTCCTTTGAGAGGTTTTGCTAGAACCTGACTAAGACAGATGCAGTTATTCACAACCAACCATTGGACTGAACCCAAGAACTCCAGTGGGAGAGTTAGGGGAATACTGAAGGAGCTGATGGAGACTGCAACCCCATAGGAAGAACACAGTATCAACTAACCACACTCTTCACAGCCACCAGGGATTAAATCACCCACAAAAGAGTATACATTGGTGGGTACATGACTCTTGTTACATAGCGGAGGGTTGCCTTATCTGACATTAATGGGAGGGGAGGCCCTTGGTCTTGTGAAGGCTTGTTGCCCTAGGGAAGGGGAATGCTAGAGGGGTGAGTGGGTGGTAGAGTACCTTCTTAGAGGCAAAGGGGAGGAGGGATGGGATGCTTCTGGAGGGGAGACTGGGAAAGTGGGCATTTTACATTTAAATAAACAAAATAATAAAAACAAAACATCAACATTAAAAACCAACCAACAAAGAAACAAACAAAAAACCAAGAAACCAACCAAACAAAAACCCTGGAGCTAGAGGGATGGTATATTGGGTGAGAGAGCTGGTTGTTCTATCAAAGCACCCAGATTCCTGGGTGTGATTCATAGCAACAAGCTGGCTACTCACAAGCCTCTGTAGCTTCAGTTCCCAGGGGTATAATACACTCTTTTTTTTTTTGCCTTCATGGATACTGCACACATTTTGCTTTCAAGCATATATGCAATCAAAGCACATAATATAAAATAATAAAAACAAAAATACAAAAAGTATTATATTTATTACAGGATATATTTATTATTATCCTATATTTATTATCCTCCACTTTATTTTAGATTTATCTGCAGCCTTGAATACCATTCATAATCTTCTAGAACTTCATTTTACCTCCAACTGAAGCTACTCTTTAATGTCAATGCTGTTCATTGAAAGGTATTTTAATTTATATTCTCTAAAAGTATATGCACTATGAAAATAGATTTCTACTACAAATATGTGTACTAGAAAACTGTTGTATAATAAACTCTAATAAATATTAATGAGGCTTTGTAATTGTTCCTGATTTTCTTACTGATATTCTTAATACATAGATCATCAACAAAGAGTTTTGTTCCAAAAATACCTTTGAGAATATGACAAAATGTGGAACTTATATATTGAACCATTCTCTGATATTGTTATGCATAAAAATTATATCTCTTTTGAACAAAATCTTGTCACATAGGAATTGACTGATAATGCAGTGATATCCCCTGGACTATTTCACACAAGGGCTGTTAGGCGCTACAGTTTGGATATTTTTATGTGCAGCTAATGGAATGTGCCACAATAAGAAAGCTATCCAAAAAACTATTAATGATCCATGGGGCATGTTCTTCTAGCTTGGCTGCCTTGTCTGGACTCAGTGAGAGAGGATGTGCATAGCCCTATAGAGACTTGATGTGCCAAGGTGGGATGACACCCAGGGGTCCCCATCTTCTCAGTGGAGAAAGGAAGAAGGGATGTGGAGGGATGATTGAGGGAGTGGGGACTAGGTGGGGGCAGTAAGCAGGATATAATGCAAATAAATACAAATTCAAAAAGGAAAGCATTATCTGAGTAGGGTGGCAGTGAGAGAAAACAGTGATTTTTGTTCATGTCCATTCTCTTTAGAGTATCCAGAATACTGAACCTTCTTCTCTTATTCCTTTCCAAATAGGAAGTCTTTAGATTAAGTTGCAACTGAGGGATGAGTTGGAATTTATTTGATGCAAACATTTTTAAATGCTATGAATATCAAATGCCATCTTAATATCCTATAAACAAATAGATTGAGCACAGATTTGTAAGCCCACTTTAATATATGCTACCTTCTGTTTTTCTTAGAATGCCCTATGGTTGTATATTATGGTTTACATATGTTATATATGAATCTATTTAAAAATTTAATCATATGTAAATATAATCCCATCTTTCTCTACCTCTAACAAACTGACTGACCTTGTACAACCTTAAAATACTGTTCATCCATACTTTGCATCTTACTTAACCTCACAGGTTCCTTCCATAGTTAGCATAACAATGAAGAGATCTGTCATAGTTGATTTTAATATATGCACAATAAAGTCCAATATTATAAAAATCATTGATAATTTCTCAAAATTATGTCCTTTCATTGGGTCCAGATAAATTCATAATTGTTGACTTTTAGAAATTAGAAAGGAAAGTCAATTAAATTAAGTTTTGTTGCTTCTCAAATAAGTAGAGCAACCAAAGGTTGATATATTCTGATATTCACTATTCATCCAAGGTCACAGGTAAATAGATGAAATGACAAGGAGTCAAATAACTATCTATAGTAAAACCTGACTGAGGCAAAGATGTGCAATGAAACTATCAAACTTCTTATCTGGTAGCTTTTAATTATTTTTGTAGGTATGTCATCCACTTTTTATGCATAATGATACTACATCCACAAACACAATATATTAAGTAAATAAAATACTATTTAAGACAGATAATATATATATATATATGAAATATATATATATATATTTCAACAAATGAAATTCTACTGAAGTTATATCTTTATAACCCTTAAGTGGTTAAATGGAACATAATTACAATTTTTGCTATGCCAAAAAAAATTAAAAAAATAAAAAGGAACATGAAATCTTTCTCCAAAGGATGTGAAAACCATTTAGACTTTATGGATCATGTGATCTTTATCACAACTCATCATCATTTTTTTTCATAGGATAGAAATAATCATAGAGAATAAATAACAAATTAAGCAATATTCTGCTTCAATGACAATTTATTTCCAAATATACAAAATTTTATTTGTTCCATAAGAGTTTGATAGCATATATTATATGGAATTTTAGACATATACTATACAGCTATTTGTTCTATGTATAGATAATTACAAATAAAAGCAGATGCAAATTCGCAACTAGTGTATCAGTTGCTTCAAATACATAACACCTTTAAATATTATGACATAAAATAAAATTGAATAACTTATTAGACATCAAAATTTTGTAGCTTGTCTGTAGAAACATCTCTTTTCTAAGGAAAGCATAATATAATTTAGCACATGCCAGTAAAGCTAAGCTACTAATTTACCAAAGTATATTAGACTAAATATTGAATGAGCAGATGCCAGCATATATTATTTTAGACTCAACTTATATACAGATTCATGTGAAAAGGTATGAAATCCTGATTACTCTATTTATCTCAAGACAGATAATTTAAAGTGAAAGTTAAATTTTCCAGATATTCTATCTCAGAGCTTGGGTTAAAATCACTGTCACATAGCAGATGGAGCATTCCCAGTGTGTAATTGAAATTGGCGAGGTAACCCAATCACAAAAGAGCACACATGGTATGCACTCACTGATAAGTGTATATTATCCCAGAAGCTCAGAATACTCAAGATACAATTCACAGACCACATGAAACTCAAGAAGAAGGAAAACCAAAGTGTAGGTGCTTTGGTCCTTCTTAGAAGGGGGAACAAAATACCGATGGGAGGAGACACAGAGACAAACTGTGGAGCAGAGACTGAAGGAATGACCATCCAGAGACTGCCCCACCTGGGGATCCCTCCCATATACAGTTACCAAACCCATACACTATTGTGGATGCCAAGAAGGGCTTGAAGAGAGGAGCCTGATATAGCTGTCTCCTGATAAGCTCTGCCAGTGCCTGACAAATACAGAGGCGGATGCTCATAGACAACCAAAGGGCTGAACATAGGGTCCTGAATGGAGGAGTGAGTAAAAGGACACAAGGAGTTGAAGGGGTTTGCAGCCCCATAGGAGGAACAACAATATGAACCAACCAGTACCCCCAGAGGTCCCAGGGACTAAACCTCCAACCAAAGAGTACACATGGAGGGAGGGACCCATGACTCTAGCCAGATATGTATCAGAGGATGGCCTTGTCAGACATCAATGAGAGGATAGGCCCTTGGTCCTGTGAGGTCTGCCAGGACAGGGAAGCTGGAGTGGGTAGGTTGGTGAGCAGGAGGAGAGGGGATGGGATAGGGGGTTTTCAGAGAGGAAACCAGGAAAGGAGATAACATTTGAAATGTAAATAAAGAAAATATCTAATAAAAAAAAGATATTGGCTAAGATGAAATTTAGCATGGATAACAAATGAACATAATTGTGGTTCTTCTAATTCCTTGATTATCTCTTCTTATTAATTTGTACACCTACTTGAGACAATGAGAACTAACACTTTTTCCTCAGAAATGTCTGATAGAAAAATATCTCTTCTTAATAAAGACACATTGTAACTGTTAGATGAATAGACCTTTAACCCATTTCAAAAGTTCATTGCCTTAAGTAGCTCAGTATGAAGACTAGTAGCATAGTTCACAGTGATTTTGACATCATATTGTGTTAATATTAATATTTAAAGTACATTATTTTAATACTCTTATTTACAAGTTGATGGTTGATTTGTATAACAAAGTTTAAGTTACACTGTCCTGCGTAAGTATAACATTAGCATAATAGTACTTCTAATGAATATTACAACCATAGGTCAACAAAATTCTCAACCCTCATCTGAGAAGCTTCTATTTGCAGTAAGTAAACTGTGACTAAGAGACCTATAACAAGACAGTGTATAGAAAATAAGTGACTACAGAAAGTGCAGCATTAAAAGGAGTGTGCTTACTGCACTATATATAACCACTACTACTAAGACTCAGATATCACTGTTAAAGTGTGAATGTAAAAAGTGTAAGAATCAGAGGTTTTGGTTGCCACAAGGAAAGGTTGTCTTCTGAGCAGAAGAAATACAACTGTGGAAATGACTTCACAGTGGTTGTGACATTATGCCCAAAATTTTTACACCAAGTGAAGGAGAGAGGAACATGCTAACCCACATAAAGATATGGAAGCATTGACAATTGTTAGCTTCTGGAATAACGCTCAGTTTTCTTGAAGAATGTGTATAGTCCCTAACAAGTCAGCCAATCATTTTCCAGTGGAATAACACATTGAAAAGTATTGGGTCAGCACAAGTTGATGATGAAGAGCTTTTAAATATTAAAAAACAAATGATAAATTTAAGTGAGAAAAGAAGGCGTATAATCTGGGCAGAGTTGGTAAAATGGAGATAATATCAAAATACACATAAACACTCAATATTTGAGAATAATAAACAATGAAATGCTTTTTACCTTAAGATCCTTATATCATCTGATTTTGATGCCACTGTGACAATCTGTATCCAAGAGATTCCTACTAACTATTTAAGAAAGAAATGGAGTGCCTGAAATCAGAGGAGAATGGCTTTGGCAGCAACAGGTGGGAGAAGGTTGCATTACTGACTCCTGCTTTCATCACCTGAGAACACTCAGCAAGTGTGATTCTTCCAAGTGTAGGACCTAAACTATGATTGTATTTTGAATTGATAAAAAACAACAACCACAACAAAAAAAAATCTAATGAACTTAAGCCCACACCAGAAACATAGTTCTGTAGTATGACTTTCAGTTAAGTTGCTATTAGACTCAATGTATTTGTAACTTTCTCTAAGAACAAAACATATCTAATATAGGCAATAGAAAATTATTAACAGCCCTTCCTCTGGTTCCTTACTGCTGGGCCAAAATCCTAGCTAGTCTGCTCCCTTGAAGACACAATATCCTGACACATCCCAGAGTACCTACTGCACTCAGAGCAGTTGAGAGCCCACTGCACCCAGAGCAGTTGAAGACCTACTGCATTCAGAGCAGTTGAGGACCCACAGCACTCAGGGCAGCTGACGATCAGCTGCAGAGCAGTTGGACACAGCTTGTCTTCTCCACTGAAGACCCAACAGTCTGAAGGCCTTCCAGGAGGCTTACTGAAGCCAGGGTAACTACTCAGCAGCTTCTCTGCCCCTGTGAAGAGCCCCCCAGTGGGAAGGACCCACAGATGGTTTACTACAGCCAAGGCTTCAGGCCTACCCAGAGACCTGAAGAAACCCAGGGACAAAAGAGGCAGTCTCCAGACAGTCACCCAGGCCAATAAATACCAGGGGTATCCAGGCAAGTGCAAGACTATAAGCAACAGAAGCCAATATACATGGGCATCATCAGAACACAGTTCTCCCACCAGAGCAAGCTCTGAATACACCAACACACATGAAAAATCAGGAATCTATCCTAAAATCCTATCACATGAAGATAATTGACTCCTTTAAAGAGTCAATTATCAATAACTCACTGAAAGAAATACAGGAAAACACAGGTAAACAGGTGAGGGAATTTATTAAAGTGATCCAAGACCTAAAAGTGGAAGTAGAAACAATAAAGAAGACACAAATGGAGGCAAAGTTGGAAATGGAAAACCTAGAAAAGAGGTCAGAAACTACAGATGCCAGTACCACCAGCAGAATACAAGAGATAAAAGAGAGAATCTCAGGTGTAGAAGATACTGTAGAAGATATTGACCCAACTGTCAAAGAAAATTCAAGAGACAAAAAACTCCTAACCCAAAACATCCAGGAAATTCGGCACACAATGAAAATATCAAATCTATGAATAATCAGAATAAAGGAGAATGAAGATTCCTAGCTCAAAGGACCTAAATAGTTCTTCAACAAAATCATAGAAGAAAACTTCCCCAACCTAAAGAGAGGGCCATAAATGTACAAGAAGCCTATAGAACAACAAATAAATTGCACCAGAAAAGAAAATCTTCTTGTCATATAATAATCAAAACACTAAATGCACAGAACAAAGAAAAATAAAATCTGCAAGGGAAAACGGTCAAGTAACATACAATGGTAGACCTATCAGAATTACATCAGACATCTCTACAGAGACTATGAAAGCCAGAACAGCCTGGTCAGAGATCATACAGACTCTAAGAGAACACAAATGCAAGTCCAGGCTACTGTACCCAGCAAAACTCTCAATCAACATAGATGGGCAAACCAAAATTTTCCATGAGGAAACCAAATTCAAAAAGTATCTACCAATCCAGCCCTACAGATGATCCTAGAAGGAAAACTCCATCACAAGGAAGGTACCTACACAAAGGAAAGGACAAGATATTAAGAATCTCAGAACAAAGCCAAAAGGAGACAACCACAAGCACAAAAAGTCACCTACAGAAACAACCATATCAGGAACCAACATTCATCTCTCTTTATATCTCTCAATATTAATGGACTCAACTCACCTGTAGCAAGACATAAGCTGAAAGACTGGATACGCAAACAACATCCAACATTTTGCTGCATATAAGAAACACCGCAATATAAAAGGCAGACACTATCTCAAAGGATGGAAAAAGGTCTTCCAAGCAAATGGTCCCAGAAAACAAGCAGGAGTTGCCATCTTAATATCCAATAAAATAGACTTTCAACCAAAAGTTGTCAAGAATAATGAAGAAGGACACTTCATATTCATCAAGGGGAAAATCCACCAAGATGAACTCTCAATTCTGAACATCTATGCCTCAAATGGAAGAGCACACACATTCATAAAAGAAACTTTACTAAAGCTAAAAATATACATTGAACCCCACACAATAATAGTAGGGGACTTCAACACCTCACTGTCACCACTGGAAATGTCATTGATACAGAAACTAAACAGAGACACAGTGGAACTGAGAAAAGTTATGAACCAAATGGATTTTACAGATATCTACAGAACATTTTACCCTAAAACAAAAGAATATGCCTTCTTCTCATCACCTTATGGTACCTTCTCCAAAATCGACCATATAATTGGTCACAAAACAACCCTCGACCAATAGAAGACAATTGAAATAATACCATGCATCCTATCAGATCACCATGGCCCAAGGCTGGTCTTCAAGAACAGCAAAAACTCATTGATAATTTGGCCAGGGAAAAAAATAAAGAAAAAAATTAAAGAATTCCTGGAATTTAATGAAAATATTGACACATCATATCCAAACTTATGGGACACAATGAAAGCAGTGCTAAGAGGAAAGTTCAGAGCGCTAACTACCCTGGTAAAGAAACTGGAGAGATCTTACACTAACAACAGCACACCTGAAAGCTCTAGGACAAAAAGAAGCAAACTCACCCAACAGGAGTAGAAGGCAGGAAATAGTCAAACTCAAGCCTGAAATCAAGCAAATAGAAACAAGGAAAACAATACAAAGAATCAGTAAAACCAGAAGCTGGTTCTTTGAGAGACTCAACAAGATAGATAAACCCCTAGTCAAAATAACTAAAGGGCCTAGATGCAGTATCCAAATTATCAAAATCAGAAACGAAAAGGGAGATATAAAAACAGAAATGGAGGAAATTCAAAAATATCATCAGATCCTACTATAGAAGCCTATACTCAACAAAACTGGTAGATCTAGAAGAAATGGATGATTTTCTAGACAGATGCCACATACCAAATTTAAATCAAGAGTAGGTAAACTATCTAAACAGGCCTATATTGTACAAGGAAATAAAAGAATTCATTAAAAAAACTCCCAACCAAAAATGCCCAAGACCAGATGGATTTAGTTCAGAATTCTACCAGATTTTCAAAGAAGATCTGATACCAATTTTTCTCAAACTATTCCATAAAATAGAAAGAGAAGGAAAATTATCTAACTCATTCTATGAAGCCACAATTACTCTGATAACTAAACCACACAAGCACCCAATAAAAAAGAGAACTTCAGACCAATCTCAATTATGAATATAGATGCAAAAATACTCAGTAAAATTCTTGCACACTAAATCCAAGAACACATCAAAACTATCATTCACCACGTTCAAGTAGGCTTCATTCCAGGGATGCAAGGTTGGGGTAATATATGAAAATCCATTAATGTAAGCCACTATATAAACAAACTGAAAGAAGAAAATCACATGATCATCTCCTTAGATATAGAAAAAAGCATTTGACAAAATACAACACCCCAGTCATTGAGAAATTCAAGTCCCATACCTAAACATAATACAAAAAATTTACTGCAAAACAACAGCCAATATCAAAACAAATGGAGACATACTTGAGGCAATCCCACTGAAACCTAAGACAAGAAAAGGATGCCCACTCTCCCCATATCTATTCAATATAGTACTCGAAGTGATAGAACAATAAGACAATAAAAAAGAGATCAATGGGATACATATTGGCAAAGAAGAAATAAAGGTATCACTATTTGCAGATGGTATGATCGTTTATATAAGTGACCCCAAAAGTTCTACCAGAGAACTTCTTCAGCTGATAACTTCAGGAAAGTAGCTGGATATAAAATTAACTCAAATAAAGTAGTCTTCCTTTATACAAATGACGAACAGGCTGAGAAAGAAGCTAGAGAAACAACTCCCTTCACAAATAATATAATAATAATAATAGCCACAAATAGTAGAAAATATCTTGGGGTAACTCTAACCAAATAAGTGAAAGGTCTGTATGACAATAAGTTCAAGTCTCTCAAGAAAGAAATATAAGAAGATCTCAGAAAATGGAGAGATCGCCATTGTTCATGGATTGGCAGAAATAACATAGTAAAAATGGCCATCCTACCCAAGTCAATCTACAGATTCAATGCAGTCCCCATCAAAATCCCAACACAATTCTCCACAGACATGGAAAGAGCAATTCTCAAATTCATCTGGAAGGCAAAAAACTCAGAATAGTGAAAACAATTCTTAACAATACAAGAACTTCTTGAGAAATCACCATCCCTGACCTCAAGCTTTACTACAGAGCAATAGTGATAAAAAAATGCAAGGTATTGGTACAGAAACAGACATGTTGATCAATGGAATAGAATTGAAGATCCATACATTTATGGACACTTGATCTTTGACAAAGAAGACAAAAATATACAATGGAAAAAAGATTGCATCTTCAATAGATGGTTCTGGTCTAACTGGATGTTTGTATGTACAAAAATGAAAATAGACTCATATATGTCACCTTGAACAAAATTCAAGTCCAAGTGGATCAAGGACCTCAACATAAAGCCAGATACACTGAATCTAATGAAAGAGAAAGTGGGAAAGAGTCTTGAATTCATTGGCAAAGGGGGAACCTTCCTAAACAGAACTCCAAAGCCTTATGCTATATGATCAAGAATTGATAAATGGGATCGTATGAAACTGGAAAGTTTCTGTAAGGCAATGTACATAGTCAATAAGACAAATCAGCAAACTACAAAATGGGAAAAAATCTTCACTAACGCCACATCCAATAGGGGACTAACATCCAAAATTTATAAAGAACTCAAGAAGCTAATCACTAAAAAACTAAACAACCCAATAAAAAAAAATAGGGTATAGAACTAAACCGAGATTTCAAAACTGAGGATCTCGAACAGCTGAGAAGCACCTAAAAAAAATGTTCAAAGTCCTTAGTGATCAGAGAAATGCAAATCAAAACAACCCTGAGATTCCACCTTACACCAATAAGAATGTCTAAGATCAAAATCTCCGGTGACAACACATGTTGAAGAGGATGTGGAAAAAAAAAGGAACACACCTCCATTGTTGGTGGGATTGAAAACTGGTACAACTACTCTCAAAATCAATCTGGAGGTCCCTTAGAAAATTGGAAATTAATCTTCCTGAAGACCCAGCTCTACGACTCTTATAAATATACCCAAAAGGTGCCCCACCATGCCACAGGGGCATGTCTTCCACTATATTCATAGCAACCTTATTTGTGATAGTCAGAATCTAGAAACAACCTAGATGTCCCTTGACAGAAGAATGAATACAGAAAATGTGGTTTATTTGTACAATTCAATTCTACTCAGCTATTAAGAACAAGGACATCCTGAGTTTTGCAGACAAATGGATGGAACTAGAAAATATCATCCTGAATGAGGTAACTCAGACCCAAAAGGACATGCATGGAATGTACTCACTAATAAGCAGATATTAGCAAAAATTAAATAAATAAATGAATGAATACACAAATAGTACAAAATACGTGAGATACAGTCCACAAAACTCAAAAAGGTCAACAGGCTGAAGTGCCTAAGTGAGGACACCTCAGTTCCACTTGGGAGTGGGAGGAAAGCAATCACAAGTGGGAGGAAGGAAGGAGGGACCTGAGAGTGAAAGTAGACAGGGAGTGGGAGAGGGGTAAAGGGAGCAGAGGGGAACCTGATCTGACATTGGGTGAGGGAAAGGGACTGAAGCCCTGAAGGCCAGCAGAGAGAATGGAAACAGGAAACCTCAGGAGATAGGAGATGGGGTACCCTCCAGAATTCACCAGAGACATGGGAGGTGAGAGACTCACAGGACTTAAAGGGAGGGACCTTAGATGAAATGCCTGACAGTAGGCAGAGAGAACTTATAGAGCCTACCACCAGAAGGAAGACAGGGCATCAAATGAGGGAGAGGGGAACATCCTACAGTCCTAACTCTGACCCATAATTATTCCTGTCTGAAAGAATTACAGGGATAGAAATGGAGAGGAGCCTGAGGAAAAGAAGGTCCAGTAACAGGTTCAAAATAGAATCCAGCTCAAGGGGAGGTCCCAAGACCTGACACTATTACTGAGGCTATGGAGTGCTCACAAAAACGAACCGAGCATGAATGCATTCCGGAAAACCCATCAAGCAGCTGAAAGAGTCAGATGCAGATATTTGCACCCACCCAATAGACAGAAGCAGCTGACCCCTGTTGAATTAGGGATGGCTGAATGAAGTTAAGTGCAATCCTGTAGGAGGACCTGCAGTCTCAATTAATCTGTACCCCTGGGATCTCTCAAATACTGGACCACCAAACAGGCAGCATATACCAGCTTTTATGAGGCCCCTAGTACACATACAATAGAGGACTACCGGGTCTGTGTTCATTCAGATATTATGCACCTAACCCTCAAGAGATTGGAGGTCCCAAGAACATTAGAGGTTAGGTGGAGTGGGGGTTAGGGACACCCATGTGGAGACAGGAAGAGGGAAGGAGGTATGGGATGTGGAACAGTCGGAGGGTAGACAAGGGTTGGCGGCATGGGGAATAAAATATGGAGTATATAAAAATAATTAATAAAAATATTACTAAAAGAAATCATCAACATAATATATAACAACATAGTACTAATAAAATAACTAAATATTTATTTTGACATGACTAGAAATTGATATTACCAAATATGTATTTATTTGTTTCCAGAATTTTATTTGTGTATCCTGTTTGTTATAAATATGTGATATGTATGTATGTATCACAGTTGATGAACTGAAAAGGATTTTTTGAATCACAGTGAAAAAATTCCCTGAGAATTTATCTTTTATTCCACATTGCTGAGTAGTATAATTTTGTTCATGATTTTTAAATTAAATTTATTTTTTTATTTCCTTTACAACCCAATATCAGCTCTTCTCTCAGTACCTCTCATGCAATTCCCTCCTGCTTCCCTCTTCCCCTTCTCTTTTTGAGAAGGAGAAAAACCCTTTTAGCTGTCAACCCCCATCCTGTAGACACATCAAGTTGCTGAGGGACTAACTAGGTGTATCCACTCATGCCAGACAAGGCTGTCTTTGTAAGGGTGTGGATCCACCACAATGTGTGAATGAGTAGATCTCTATTTTTTGAATCTTCTCTTAAACTATTTTCTTTCAGTTTATTTGTATATTCCAGTTCCTATTTTTGTTCTATCTTATGCTATTACATTTATTTTTTATTATTATCCCCTACAAATATGTATGTTTTCTAATGAGAGAGAAAGGGAGTGGATCTGGATGGCATGGAAGTGGGGAAGAAGTGGGAAGAGTAGAGGAAGGAGAAACCATAATCAGGACATATTATGTGAGAAAAATGTAAACAGTAAAAGTTAAATAAGCAAAAGAAATAAAAACAAATGAGTAACCCAATGTGATTTTGTAAGTTAATCTCTTTTAGCTATTTAATGGAGTTTTTTAACCCTCTATTTGAACTAAATATAAACAGGAAAGTGACACTAAATATAAAAGTGTTTGTATGTGTGTATGTGTGTGTTCAAGCAAATTAACATTCAAGATTTCCAGTAGTGAATAAAAACATTATTTTGGGTAGTTGGTATGAAGAGATTATTTTGCCTTGAAAAATGTAGCATAAATAGTTAATATAAGTTTTATTTTGATATTAATTTTTTGTTTGTGGCTATAGCAATCAAGGTCATTTGCTTCTATTAATCATACTAATGCCAAAAATGTGAATTGCTAGTTTGTCACTCCGCGTGCTTGATTGCTATGCTAAAAACATAAAATATTATTGCCTCATATGTTGACAATTTCAGCACATTCTATGAATTATTGTGAAGTCAAAATATCAATATACCCATAATGGTAATTTTTATGAAGGTCACACTATTGGTTGTACATTGCACTAGGTGTGATATATCATAACAGGTAATATAACATAATAGTGTATATGTGCATACACTCTTCCTGTTAAATTCCTCAGTAAAATATATATTGTTATTAAATGACAAGGAAAATCTAAAGTGGTCCTCAAGATACTCATCAGTTGTGAATCTTCCCTTTAGTCCGTTGAGCATGACCTGTATGTTTGAATAAGATAGAACGCCATCATCCTTAAGGAAGTATGCTGATGCTCTAGGTTAGACATCTCTTATGGTGTTTGAAATATTTTTGTTTTATAATATTTTAGATTTGTGGAGATTTAGATGAGTAAGACTCATCTAGCAAAAACTATGAAACACACAAATCACAAGTGTTCAGAATATAACAGTTCTCATCTCAAGCATTTGAACAAGAGTTTCATCATGTATTGTAAAAGAAGTTACAATTTCCCCACTCCTTGTAAAAGCAGGTATGCAAATCAGGTCCACAACCTGGGAAGATGGATTCTGCCAGTAATTAAGGGAAATTGGAAGAGCATCAGAACTCCTAAATGAAGTTTTGTCTGATGCCCCTGGAAATTGCTGCGTGGATAAAGCACTTTAATCCAAACCACAATTCACATCTCCAAAATCTACCAACAAGGTGGAGAGAGATGGCAGCTACCAGAGAGAACATACGGAGTTCTGGAATACCAAAGTTCTGAACTCAGGAAGAAACTGACCTTCAATAAATAAAGTAGAGAACAATCTAGCAAGGCACCTTTTGTCACCCCTAGTATGCAAAAACATATGTTACATATAACCAGAAAACATATACACATGTGAACATGCATACATGTATTAGATATATTCTATAAAAATACACTCATGAGAGAGAAAGAGAGACAGAGAGAGAAAGGGAGAAGGAGGGAGAGAGAGAAGGAGGGAGAGGGAGAGGGAGGGAGAGGGAGCGGGAGGGAGAGGGAGAACGAGGGAGAGGGAGAGGGAGAGGGAGAGGGAGAGGGAGAGGGAGAGAGAGAGAGAGAGAGAGAGAGAGAGAGAGAGAGAGAGAGAGAGAGAGAGAGAGAGAGAGAGACAGAGACACAGAGACAGAGACACAGAGAGACAGACAGAGACAGAGACAGAGACAGAGAGAGCATAGAAGTATAGTCTGGCCAATATATGCATGGCCAAAATGAGAACAGAAGTACAAGTCACAAGTCACCATACACCTGTACCCCTATATGTATATATATGTATGTGTGTGCCTGTACATGTGCTCTCTAATCTGAACTCATCCCAGGTTTCCTTTCTGCCCTGTGCTGCATATAGAAGCTTGTATCTCTACAAAAATATACTCTTCATTATTAGGTTCTTATCCTTTTACAACAAAGCACAGAGGCCACACAATAATATCACCTATTGAGGTAAATATCAAGAAAAAATGTCTTACAATAAAACTATGGCTCCAGGGAGAGTAGGCAAGAATTAGATAAAGCCCTGTCATAATAATGTGATTGACTATGTGATCTAGGATCCTTCCCTAATTTTATTTCACAACTTGGGATACACAACTAAAGCACAGCATTAAATCGAAATATGAATAGAATGAATTCTTTGATTTAAAAATTAACAGATATTGTGGGGAAAATACACTTGATCTTAAAGCTTTTTATGCATGCTAGCGTAAGCCTATACTTTATATACATTTAGTTAGTCACTTATTTAGCTTTTTTATGATGCCAGAATAGAAGGAGTGATGAATTCACACTGAAAAAAAATGTATTTCACAAGGACATTGTTAAAAATATCCATGGTCATCTTTCTGAACCACTTTGTTTTATGATCATTGCTCTCCAGGCATAACAATTAATAAATAATACATGAACTTATATTGCTGTTAAATATAAACAATGAGGACATGTAAGATAAAAATGCTAAGCAAGAAAAGCAAAATAAATTAATTGAGGAAATGAAATTTACCATATTTGCTGTTAAAGTTCCTCAATTATAGTTTGAAATTGAAAGTATTATTACCCTTTCATAAATATTCTCAATTTTAGGATGACCATATTAAAGTTTCTGAAATCCAATATGAGATAAACTGGAAGATTAATTTATAAAGAAAGGTTTAGCCATTATAATACAAATTCATTGAACACACGGAACAAATAGAACATTAAAGGAATTTTAGTTCTCTTTTTCCATGGGCTATTAATCCACTAATTCTCCAAAATTAGACCTTGAACCTTTTTGAGTTAACATGCACTGTATTTGCCAAACACTTCAGCATAATTGTTTGTTTATATTTTGTGTCTGTGGCATCTGAATTACATTAGAAAATATTTGTTTTATGATTTAAAAATCCTTATTGACAATTTCTAAAACAAACTTTTCTTTCCCAAAGGCAATGGTTTGTAACTTTATTATTTTTTTTTTATAATTAAACATTCAGATTTTTATAAATAAATTCTCAGTTCACAAGATGGTACACACAATAATTTCAGGGCCGATTAATAATGATACAAGCCGCCCACCTACATTAAATAAGTTATCCTAATTATTTGGTCCTTTATGATATCATATCTATCTCTGGCTATTTAAAGCTATCGTTCAGGATCTTCTTCCTGTCCATCCCCCATCTTGCTTTTGTCCTTCTCTCCTCTGAATTGCTCTCAGTTCCTGCAACTCTGCTCACCTCCCTTTCTCCTGTCCAACACAGGCCTCGTGCTAAAACTATATTACTTAATTATTAATTACATTCTGAGACTTCACAGTTCTATTTACAATCCCAGAAGCAATTTGCCAAATATTTTTAAATTTTAATTTTAGTACATGTATAAGACTTATTTTCCTAAATAACAAAGTATCTAGATTTAAGATAGAAAATTGAATTACATCTTTTCCAATATCTTTCCAACTCTGGGAAGGAATGCTATAAAGTTCTAAATTTATAATTATATTGAAAAGGTTAATCCCTTCAATTTTTTCAAATAATTTTAAGAGTTGTTATTTTCATCCTCAGTGAGGCAACCCAATCACAAAAGAACACACATGGTATGCACTCACTGAAAAGTTTATGTTAGCCCAGAAGTTCAGAATACTCAAGACACAATTCACATATCAAGAGATGCCCAAGAAGAAGGAAGAAGAGGCCCCTGGTCCTGGTAAGACTTGATGCAGCAGTATAGGGAAATACCAGGACAGGGAAGTGGGAGGGGGTTGATTGGGGAACTGGGGGAGGGAAGAGGGCTTATGGGACTTTTGGGGAGGGGGAACCAAGAAAGGGGAAATCATTTGAAATGTAAATGAAGAATATATCTAAGGAAAAAAAAACAGAGTTGTTATGGTCTTTGTGGGGGTTAATGTTGGTTGTTAATCTGGTATAATTAGGAAATGCTGGAACAGAGACTCAGACCTGTACATTTTACTGGAAAAAGCATATAACCAAACATGATTAGAACATGAGGGCTCTGTTCAAATGGGTGGCTTAGGCTCATCAAGTGATTTGTGATAGGAAAGCTGTATTTGGAGATGGTGCAAACATTGAATGGCATCTAGTTGTAATAGTTGTGTCATCAGCATAGATACCAGGAGATTTTACTTTGTAGTGGCTGCTTTCTCTGCTTCTGTTTTCCAAGTACTGGAGAACATGTCAATCACACAGTCAACCATCACGATGTTCTACTTAAGCCCATTAGGCCAATCATCCACACACCAAGCCCTGTGAAGCTGTAAGGCAAAACATGGTATGAAGCTGTCTTCTTTAAGATATTGTGATTAGTGTGCTAAGGTAACCAAACCATTGCAGGAGTGGTAATGATGAAAACTTGAAGATGGAGATTCAGACCTCTCTTATAAAGCAAAACATGATATTATTGCTGAATCTATATCCTATAGAGAATTACACTCGGTTAATATATTGTGTGTTTTGCTTTTATCCATTGATCAATGTCTACATTTTATATAGAGCATGTCATGTAATAGTAATAAAACAACTTTTATTCTTATGGCTTGCATTCTCATTAGGGCGAAGGAGATTAACAGGCTTTTCAAAGGGGGGGGACTCAGAAAATACAAAATAAAATAAATGTGAAAATTTATATACAAACCCAATTCCATAAACAGGCACACACACACACACACACCCACACACACACACACACACACACACACACACACACACACACATACACACATGCATACATACACACACACAAACACACACAACCCGATTGCAGTTTCTCAAGAAATTTTAACTATCTTGTGCTTGATCAATGGCAACAATTCCTCCAAATATTCATTTGCACTTAAAATTAGCTTTCATTCCTTATATTCCCATATTTGGATATCTATATTTTCAGTTTCTTAAGATCTGAAGTTTAAAGGGGAGTATTGAAAAGAAAATGACTGGTTATACTTTCCTACAAATGGCAATAGTAATAAATGAAATATAATCTGACAGCTTAAATTTAATCAGTATGTCACTGTTTTGTCTTAATAGAGCAAAATCATCCTGGGTTGAATACTTAATTTACTCTCAGCCACAAGAGGTGGGTAATGAAATCAGGAGTTCACACACTAGTTGGCTAAAGCAGGTAGCACAATTAGGCTGCTCATAACAATTTAAATTAGATCTGAATCGTGGAAGACTTTGCTAATTTAGACAAGTATAAGTTTGGAAAGCTCCATGACTTCTGCATGTCAAGTAGGCATGGCAGGCCTTGCATGATGATTCTCTGACATTTGCAGGTGATCTTTTTTAAGTTGCTGGCAATGCATGCTTGCAAAGCACCAGGGCTTGTAATAGAAAATATTCATTATAGGTGTATACAAATAAGGTTTTCTTTCCCCAAGACTCCATTTTATAGCACTGGAAAGGGCAAAGGAGAGGCAACCAATTAGTAGAAAGAAAGTCATTTTGTTTGAGTATCAAGGGAATAGAATTAGACTAAAGACTTAAACAAACAACCGGAGACCATTTAGATTCTTTTGTGAGATTTGCTACAAAATGAAACACTCATAAGGAATTCTCTCCATTTTGTGACTCATTTGCTCTTTGTAGAATCATTGGGAAACTTACTGCTTAACATAGGTTGGAGTGAAATTTGTTGATAACAGCATTCAGAGATAAACTTACATAAAACTAAGCATGCTTTTTTAGGTAGATACAATGTTAGCAGTAGTAAGATAGTATGTCATTTGCCTTTCCGTGAAAATATACTACAACTTAGAAGTAAAACTCTGTTATTCTAAAATAAATAGGGAACTAATTATGTTAATATTCTGAAGAAATTATATATTTATGGACATTTTCAATTATGAAGAAAATCACGGGAAAAAAATTTAATTTTGGAAAAATTAGCAAACCTTTGTTTTAATAAGCAGACCAGTACTTGTATTTTGTAAAATTGTATGATTTAATGTAACATATTTAATATTCTCTCTCATTGTTTTAGAAAAATACCATTCATATTTAGATTGGATTTTCCCATTTCAGTTAAAATAATCTAAAAATGACATCATAATCACTCCCAAAGGTTTATTTTTCATATAATTCTAGAGCATGGCAAATTCATAATCAACACCAACCATCATAGGTGTTAACTTGTATTTATTGACTTGTTATAATTTTGGGTTTCCCATATAAAAGTACAAGTGTTTTTCCAACTACTATAGACATAAAAGTGAAGAGTTATTGCCAGTTATGTAAAATGACACAAAGTAGATAAAGTAGCAGAATGTTCATTTACTCTAGATCTGATAAAATCAAAATGGCTCATTCAGTGTTGATGAGAAGTTAAATGTATATGTCAATTCTAAAGGTGTTTCTCAGGTATTGAATGATTTTTCATATTTAATTTTTTCTACATAAAAGCAATATAAGATAAAATCTTGGAGAATTTCCCTATTTCACTGGTATGAGTATGTTTTGTTTCTTTATTTCTTTATTTTTTATTTTACTTTTTGTATTTACACATGTCTTGGCAGTTGAATATAACTGATGTTTTATATAATCATGTAAATTCTCATAGTAGATCCTTTTATTATTTTTTATTTTATTTAATTATTTTCATTTAGTAAATGAATGCTTGAATTAATTTAAGATTACTATAGAAAATCTAATAACTGGTCAAATAATTTAAAAGGTATTTTGAGGTGTTTTATAAAAGAAACATTTCATGCTTCAACCATTTCCATACAGATATTTTAATTTATATTACTTATTTGTATATGCAGGTCGACTAAAATGTGTATGTGCATGTGTGTGTGTGTGTGTGTGTGTTTGTGTGTGTGTGCTTGTAACATAGTGGTGGAATAGAAGTCAGGATAATTTTTATGAGTATTTAATCCTCTGCCAAATATGTTCCAGAAATAGAACTCAGGTCTTCAAGCTTGAGTGCACACATTTTTACCCTTTGGGCCATCATGTTAGCCCAACTTTATTTCTTGTGTCTTCAAATTAGGAATAGACTTACACAGTTCGAGTTCCTATTGCTCCCAAAGGATACTGAACTAGAGTAATGTTAACAAACTCCTGTGCAATGTCATTGAAGAGATAGTATTTAATAATTAGGTTCAGAAAATAAATGTGTCTTCCTTCTGTGCTCCTTAAGAAGGTCTATATTATGATTTGTAAGAATTATATTGCAACTAATTTAATTAGCTCATCCTTATAGAAGGAAGGTTTATGGGTGTTTGTTTATTATTTTAGTTTTATCTTGCATAGGGACACTTTACTGTAGCTATTCCCAGTTTTTCCTTTTCGTTTGTAATATCAAATCTGTTGATTTGAGACTCTCCAATTCTGGTTATGACACTCCTACCTGAATGACAAGAGAGGCAAGATATCAGTGAAAATATATTGAGGGAAAAGGTTGAATATAGGTATTCAGGGAAAAATATAGAGAAAGGAATATAGGAAGAAAATCATTACTACTCCATGAACACTATCTATCAGCCTCGTTTTCATTTTGTGGAATTGGCAGACACAGTGTATGCCTGCAGCCGCTGTGCTTTTTCTTCTCAGACTCTGTCAGCAGGAACACCTAGACTCCCTGCTCAGAGGAAGTAGCTGATATGGCTGGGAAGTTGAGAAACTAAGATTGGGGAAGACACCTGGCATTGAATCTGAGGGACTGCTTTGATCTCCAAAGATTGCTCTGTTTATTGCAAACTTTGAAGATTCTTTTCTGTTCTTTCTGGATAAAGTGTGAATATATCCATTACCGACCTTCCCAGTCAGTACAGAAATCCTCAATCAGCCAGAGTTTTCGGGAGACTGAACACTATTATTGGTGACAAAAGACAGAATTAAGGTGAGAACAGCAGTGAAGATATCAAGAGGAAGCAGTTCCAAGGGGTAGAAGTGATTATCAAATAATGTGCTCAGGGCATTCTTCCTTCAGAATGGTTGTTTGTGTGCCTCTCTTTCAAATGCATGAGGTAAAAGTTAAATCCCAAGGCAGGGGGTTGGGAAGTGATAAGGTCATGAAGATTGAAGCCTCAAGGAAGGAGATTATTGCCTTTATAAGTCAGCTCATAAAGAATCTCTTGCCCGTCCACAATAAAGCACGAATTAAAAGGAAATATCTAAAGTTCTTTGAAACCAACCATTCTTCAATGGCTGGAACTTAGGCCTGATCTGCATCAAAAATATAAATAAATCACTTCTGATTTTAGGAGTTATCCACTTTATCTTATTTTATATATCAATATGAAAAAGTTAAGTTAGACCCCTTTCCATTATTATTGATAGTAATATCTACCATGATATCTTAAAATCAATTCTAGAAATAGGTTTTTATGGCTCAAAAATATTTTCACTGAAAATTATAATCACACCAACTAATTTTAAGATTCAGATGCAAATTTTTAGACTCCCAGAAAGGTAACTTCAATTACAATTGTAAATGGAGGCTTTGTGGGTGGGTTGGTGTCCCTCTGCCTCAACTGGAAATCCTTCCTAGCTATAGGAGGTAGCCACTTTAGTCTCCACATCACCTGCTGGTAGGAATCTCAGCTAAGGTCACATCTAAAGACTCCCTGTCCTTTCCCTGTCCCAATTCTCCATCTAGTCCCAGAGATGCCCCAAAATTAGTCTTGCCTACAAAATGTGCAGGGACAAGGATGGAGCCGAGATTGAGGGAACAGTCAACTGAGATGACCTAACCCAGTCTATTTTAGAACAGGGAGTCATATTAGGTCTTAAGTTTCAGTTTCCCAAACAAGCAGGGAAGGATCTTCAGGAGAGCCATAGACAGTTGGTCAATAGTGGCCTGACATTTGGCCAAAAGGAAGAATAAGCCCATAGCTGAGTCAGTTCCTGGGATATCTAGCTGAAAGAGATAAGGAGGCTGGAGCTAAATCAGTTCTCAAAGTTCTTCAACACCTTACCAGAAATAGTAGAACTAACATAGCAACCACTTTAAATGTACTACAATTCGCATATCAATAGATTTCTAAGAAGATGGAAGGAGAGACCCCTGGTCCTGGAAAGACTGGATGTAGGGGAACTCCAGGACAGAGAAACGAGAGGGGGTTGAATGGAGAAAAGAGGGAGGGAAGGGGGCTTATGGGACTTTCGGGGAGGGAGGAAATGGGAAAGGGGAAATGATTTGGAATGTAAATTAAAAAAAAATAAAATAAAAAAAAATTGTACTAATGTAACTGCTACATCCCTAACCCTAGACAAGCATATTAGAGATTATGTAATCCTTCCAGAAAACTATTCTAGCCCTGCATAAAAGAGTTCCTGTGACCTTAGCTGGTTGCCACCATTTTGATAAATGGTTGACCCCCACATGCTAGTAATTTCTGCAGAGCAAAAGCTCTTTGTCTTTGCATATTATTTGAGTCTGAAGGTCATCCTTTATAGATTTTTGGACCCTAACAAAACCAATGACTGCTCCAACTTAAGATCTATCCTGTGTTAGAGAACCAGCCCTGACACTGCTAATGATGCTCTGCAAACTTGCAGACAGGAACCTAGCAAAATCGTCTCCAGAGAGGACTCATCTAGCACCTGATAGAAACACACACAGAGACCCACAGCCAAACATCAGACAGATCTCAGAAATTCTTGAGGAATAGTAGGGGATAGAATTGAGAAAGCCAGACAGGTCAAGGACACCATAAGAAACCATACAGAATCAACTGAACTGGGCCCAGGGGACCTCAAAAAGATTGACCCACTGACCGAAGACCATGCAGGAACTGGCAGAAGGCCCCTTGTACATTTGTAGCAGATAGGCAGCTTGGTTTTCATGTAGGTCCTCTAACAACTAGAGTGGGTACTGTCTCTGACTTTGTTGCTTGTCCCTGGATCCTATTATCCTAACTTGACTGCCTGGTCAAGTCTCAATAGAGAGGATGTACTTATTCCTATTGGAACTAGATGTCCCAGTGTGGACTGGTTACCAAGTGTGTGGGGGGGGGGAGGGGGAGGGTTCCATTTCTCTGATAAAAAGAGAAGAAGATAATGGGGGGGTATTTGTAAGGATGCGACTGAGAGGGAGGATGGAAGAGAGATGCAGTCAGGATGCTGATAAATAAATAAATAAATAAATAAATAAATAAATAAATAAATAAATAAATGGAAAAATTATAAATGGAAATTAAGGTGTCTTTGGGCAGGTTTTGTTTTTAAAATTCTCTCTACCATAATTAAAGAGACTAAAGACATATACTACTTTATTTTATTTTATTTTTTTTTTTTGGTTTGTTTGTTTGTAATTTTTTTTTTTTTGAGACAGGATTTCTCTGTGTAGTCCTAGCTGTCATAGAACTCACTCTGTAGATGAGGCTGGCCTCAAAATCCGAAATCCATCTGTCTCTGCCTCCTAGGTGCTGGGATTAAAGGCATGCACCACCACTGCCAGGTTACTTCATTTTATGTACATAAGACGTGTTTGCTTTTCCTTTCTTTAACAAAATATCTGAGGTTGAAGAATGTATAAAACAAACAAGTGAGCAAACAAAAATCTGACCAAGTCAAATAAAAGCAAACAAACAAAAACGACCTATTTAGCATACAGTTCTGGATGTTTGAAAGCATGTCCCTTAAACTCACTCAACTTCTGATCAGGCACAAGTACTATCCTTGTATAAGAAAGTAAAATAAAACAAAAGAATAAGGAATGTATGTGAACATTTTCAAAGGAAGAAGAAGGCCTGGATATCTAGAACAGCTAACCCATTATCACAAGACCCTTTTGACTCCAAGTACCCATTAAAGATACTAACTCATCTGTAGGCCACTAACTGGGCATATACCCAGAGGCTTTACCTGCATGCAATAAGGACACATGCTCCACTATGTTCATAGCAGCCTTATTTATAATAGCCAGAAGCTTGAAAGAACCCAGATGTCCTTCAATGGAGGAATGGATTCAGAAGATGTGGTATATCTACACAATGGAATACTACTCTGCAATTAAAAACAATGAATTCACGAAATTCCTAGGCAAATGGTCAGAACTTGAAAATATCATCCTTAGTGAGGTAACCCAATCACAAAGGAACACACATAGTATGCAGTCACTGATAAGGGGATATTAACCCAGAATCTCGGAATACCCTAGACACAATTCGCATATCAATAGATTTCTAAGAAGATGGAAGGAGAGACCCCTGGTCCTGGAAAGACTGGATGTAGGGGAACGCCAAGACAGAGAAACGAGAGGGGGTTGAATGGGGAAAAGAGGGAGGGAAGGGGGCTTATGGGACTTTCAGGGAGGGAGGAAATGGGAAAGGGGAAATGATTTGGAATGTAAATAAAAAAAACTTAGAAAATAAAATAAAATTTAAAAAAAAGAAAAAAAATAACAGTTTAAAAAAAGAGTTTCAATTAGAACAACTATATTTTTTTAAAAGTCATACTATGTTAAGTGGTACTAGAAAATAAATATTAAGCCTCTAAAATATTTTTTTGTTAAAAAGCATATCCCAATATGGTGTTGAAGACAGAGGCTAAGGTATGCTTTAATCTTCAGCAGCATGATAAAGCAAATACCAAGTGTTAAACCACTCAGTGTATGTAATTTTCTATGGCAGTTCTAGGAGACAAATAGACAGGGAAAGCTGTAATCTGTAACATCACAGGTATGATAATGTATATCTTTGTTTTCAGTGCTGAATGTATATTGATATGTGCTATAGCCAAACATTGTCTTCTATTAATTTAATTTTCTCTACCATAGGGTTCTGGGGGAGGGCTGAGTTCTCTAACTGTATGTCCACTTAATTGACAAGACATAATAATGTAATAATGATACATATATATTATATATATAATATATATTATATATATATTATATATATATAATATATATATATATTCTTCTTTTGCTAAAACAAGATTGAATACATCTTGACTGGAAATGGAGAACTTTTTGTTTTGTTACTTTTCGGTTTCATTATGAATGGAAAAAAAAATGAGAACATGTAAGGGTCTGGATCACAACGGTGAAGGAGATGTTACAGGCAAAACTATGAGTATTTTAGAGACATTATTACAAGATGCTTGAACATAGCTAATAAAAGATGAGATATACATGCAACTCTTGATTTTTTTTATTCCCCTTGGGATATTGTTGATTAAAATCATGAGCACAGGGAGAAGTGAAAAACTAGAGGTAGGGAGATGATGTTATTTGATGACTGAGTTGTTGTATGGCAGTAAGGTCAAGAACAATAAACTATAGATAAAAATCTTTAAGTTACAACCCCCAAGTGGAATATGCTCAAAATATTAAAGGATTTGTATGAATTTGTAGTTCAAGACTGAATAGATTTTGTTATACATTCATGTAAGACTCAAAGGGCAGTTTTACCTGTTTACCATTCAGACAATTTTATAGCCTAATTCATTATTAGAATTGTTATTTAATTTATTTGCTAAAGACTTGCTGTCAGCTAAGGATCTCTACAAATGAGGACAAAGAGATATAGGATTTTTTTTTTTTTTAGACTGTTTCAAGATGCAAAATTCTCACATTCCAGGTCTCTTGGACTTTCTAGAGGTTTCCCCTGTCCCCACCCCCACTATTGCATATTTAGATTCATTCTCCTGGCTCTCAGGGCATCTGTCCTGCCTCTTCCCATACCTGATCTTGCAGGTCCTTTTCTCCTCTCCCCTCCTCTCTCCCACTTAGTTTCCTCCCTCCCTCTGCCTCCCATGATTATTTTGCTGTCTTTCTAAGTGTGTTTCAGGTATCCACACTTAGGCCTTCCTTCTTGTTAAAATTCCTATGGTCTGTGAGTCGTATCATGGGTGTTCTGAAATTAAAAAGTAAAGATGCAAATTTCTGAGAATCACAAAACTACCCTGAAGTCTCAAATTTTTTTAACATTAAAGTCTGAGTCCTTTCTATGGCTGGTAAGAAAAGAAAAATGATTTATAGTATAAACATGGAAAAGCATAAGTGTAGTCCCTCTGATTCAAGGTAGGGAGGGAGACAAAATTAGAAAACAAAATGTTGAATGATAACTTGAAATATATTTTATACAATTTTTATAATTACTATTCATTCAAATAAAATTTCAATTGTTGAAGAGATGGTTTTTGTGAATCATTCATGATGAGATAATTTTCTTTTTTTTCTCTTTTTTATTAATCGTTCTATTTGTTTACATTTCTTTTTTGTTGATGTCTTTCCTTTTATTGGATAATTTATTTATTTACATTTCAAATGTTTTCTCCTCTCCAGGTCTCCCTTTCAGAATCCTGCTATCCCATCTCCCCTCCCCCTTCATCTATGGGGGTGCTCCCAGATCCACCCACCCACTCCTATCTTCCCACCCTGGCATTTCCCTACACTGGGGCATCGAACACCCTCAGGCCCAAGGGCCTCTCCTTCCACTGATGTCCAACAAGGCCATCCTCTGCCATATATCCCCCTTCCCTGTTATGTCTCCACAAGCCCCCTCATACCATTCCCCTTCTCACCCTTCCCTTTGCCTCTGTGAGGGTTCTCCTCTACCCATTTACCCAGTCTGGCCTTACTCCTCTAGCATCCCACTACCCTGGGGCATCAAGTCTCCCTCCCCTCCCATTGATGTCATATCTGGAGTCCTAGCTCCCTCCTTGTATATTCTTTGGTTGGTGGTTTAGTCCCTGGGAGCTCTGGATGATTCCAATTAGTTGATATTATTCTCCTTACAGGGTTGAAAGAGGTAATTTTCTAATAACATAAAATGTGGATTATTTTTTGGCATAAAATCAAAAAATTTTAGGAATGAGTTTAGGATGATCCTTTATTCCAGAAATTAAGAGGATATCTGAAAGGTGAGTTTAATATTATTAAAGTCCTTTTATGACATTGAAAACTGTTAGTTTATTTCATATTTTTCTGATTGCTTTGAGTTTCATTAATTTAATAAAGGCACTGCAATATGAAGCTGAATGGAAGAAAATGAGGAGGGTCTGCTAAAAACCATTCAGCCTCATTTCTTCATTATTGCATATTGTCTTACTTCTACCTGAACAATTGTAAACACTACTTTCCAAGGCATTTTTTTGGCAATTCTGTGCACTGTATTTAGTTCTATTTTGGGCATACTAAAAGCACCCCTTGAGATAGCTCTAAAATTATGTGGAAACATTTCTTTGGAAGTTAAAAATAAATAAAAGTAAAAGCTTAGATTTTTTTCTTGGCTAAGAATTATATTACATATTATCTTTACTCTTTTACCAAAAATATGATTTTCTACCTCATATTTAGCATGTTAGCATATTAACATACTAAATATTACCTTACCGTTTCTCCGCCACTTCCATTTTCCTCCCAAGAAATAACCTTCTCCTTATGATGAAATATTAATTAATTAATTAATTACTACTTTCCATTTTCCAGGGGATACATTGATTGGCATAGAGAAACAAAATGCATGGGACTTTATCTTCTCTTATTCCCACACTCCAGTGAGCTTCTAGATATCTTTCTAGAATGAAATGTTATGACCTTGGCAATTATAGACAGAAACAATGTAAGCTTCCTGGTTTTGGTATCTTAAAAAAGGGGGGGGCGGATATCAGTGTGTTCAAAGCCAGCATGGTCTACAGAATGAGATTTTGGAAATCCAGGGCTCCAAAGAGAATCTCTGTCTCAAAACACCAAAACCACAACAAACAAAATCAAAACATGACAGTTAAATCACATTTCATCATGGTTATGATTTGATTTTGATTCATCAGGGCAGGTTCTGCTTTTCTGCAATATTGGAAAGTTCTTTCAGGTAGAGTCAGCAGACCCAGTTCAAGGTGTTCAGCAAAGTCAAAACCCCAGTTCGCAGCTCTAAACTCTATCCTTACATATGTCCATCCCTTTACATAAAGAGCATTCACAACCAAACATTCTGATCAGGAACACTGGAGTTGCACTATAGAGCACCTGTTTTTCAAGATGCCTATAAAAGTCTTGGGAAAATTTCTCATTGATTTGTATTTTATAAGTGGTCTACTAAAAACATCCAAAATAGCAAAATGTGGGAAATAATAAAATCATTTTAATGTATGTTAATATTGGTTAAGTGAGGTGTATAGTCCATACAGTAATATGATATTAGCTAATATATTAATATATGTACATTATATCATATTAAAGTAAGGTTAAACATATATCTGTTTTCTGAAACATTTAGCCATTTTAAATTTAATTAAACTTGTTTTTCAGTTTTTAAATTTTATTTTATGTGTATTGCAGTTTTGTCTGTATGCATGTCTTTGTACCACATGAAAGCAATGCCTTGAAGCCAGAATAAGGCATCAACTCACCTGAAATTAGAATCATAGACCTGTGTGAGTCACCATGTGGGTGTTGAAAATCAAACCTTTGCCCTCTGGAAGAGCAGTCAGTGCTCTTAACTTCTGAGCCATCACTTAAACCCTTTAATTTTTTTCTTTGAGAATTTCAAATATGCATAATACTCTTTTATTTTTATGCTCATACCAGCTTTATTCATAATATCCAGAAACTGAAACCAACCTAGATGTCCCTCAACCAAAGAATGGATAAAGAAAACTTGGTATATCTACACAATGGAGTATCACTCCTCAGCTGTTAAAAAAGCATTGACATGAAAATTTTCCCCACTTTTTAAATTATTATTTTTATTTGTAGTCCAGCTGTTGGCCCACTTCTTGTCCTCCCTCCCACAGTTCCTCATTCCATTCCTCCTAACCCCTGTCTTCAAGAGGATGTCCCCCTCCCCCACCAGACCTTCCCCCTCCCTGGGGCCACAAGTCTCTAGAAAATTAGGTCCATCTTCTCCCACTGAAGCCAGCCAGGCAGTCCTTGAATTAGATCCTGTACTGTGTGGTGCCTGGTTGGTGGCTCTGTCTGGGGGCTCCCAGGGATCCAGGTTAGTTGAGACTTATGGTCTTCATATGGAATCTGTAGCCCTTCTCCTAGTTTCTTCCAGTCTTTACTGAATTCTACCACAGGGAATCTCAACTTCAGTCCATTGATTGGGTGTAAGAATCTATATCTGTCTCAGTCAGCTGTTTGTTGGGCTACTCAGAGGATCACAAGTCATGCTCCTGTCTGTAAGCATGCCATAGCATCAGTAATAGTGCCAGGCATTGGAACCTCCACATGAGGTGGATCTCCATGATAGGTTTGTCACTGTATGACCTTTCTCTCAGGCTCTTCTCCATTTTTGTTCCTGAAGTTCGTTTAGATACATAATCCTCTTATATCATGCTGGTGTCTCTCAGTTTTCATGATTTCCTTCCTGCCTCTTTCTCCTTTCCTATTCCTCCCTCATTTTCTTTTTTAATGTTCAAGATCTCTTGTTTAGTTATCAGCCAATTTAAATATGGATTATCTCTATGACCATGTATTTAGAGCTAATTTTTGAACAGCAAAGACATTAATTACCCTTCTGCTCAAATCTGTCTTTGACCAATAGTTGAGTTACAAGAAGTAAGGCTGTATGGGCTTCCTTATTAGTGATTGGATGCTGTTGGGGTCATACTTGTATAGGTCTAGTATCAGCAGCCACAGAAGCTCTGATTTCTGGCTGTTGAGCCCAGAAGACACTATTTCACATGCCTAAATTTTAGCTCCTATATTCTTCATTAACTCCCTTCTATATTCCCTAAGTCTCTCAGAGTTCTATAGTAAATTCCTTTTTAGTAAAAATGAAAAATATTTCTCCAGTTTTTTTAAATGCTCAATGTATTTTTCTATTTTGAAGCACATTGTTGTGCAATAGCAAACAGAAGCACCTGCTCTTGTGCACATGTAAACAATACATATCCATCAACATTTTCTGTCAATCTTTACAGTTCCCATCTCATGCTTCTGAGCATCAAGTGCCCATGCATTTCTACTTAATTTCTCTCATAGTTTATGTCCCACAGATGATTAGACTCTGATACTTGGTTTTCATTTATTATTTTTGTTCTTTATACTTCTTTTCATTTGTTTAAATACATTCTCCAGTTCACTTCACACTGATAAAAATGCCAAGGGGATATTGGTTTTAAAGGAAGAATAATCCTCCCTAGTTTATATGTACCAAATTTCCTAACTACATACCAACCTTTATTATTTAGGTTGTTTCTGTTTGCTCTGATAATGTAATAATGGTGTTATTTTTCCTTTAATGGAGTTTTTGTATATCTGACTATTAACTACTCAAAAACAGCATGGTTTCACTGGTTTTTATTTTGTCGCCTTTCCCTCCACTCTGCTGTTTATCCCCAAAGCTGTGTAGAGGTTTTTAAATTTTACATAACCATTTTCCTTTTATTTAATGTATTATAATTTTAATTGATTAGGATGCATATATAAAATGAATTTTACTGTCTCTCTATATGCCTTTTATTACCCATCTTATAGCATCTATTATGCTATATTCCCAAAACAGATTTGAGTCTTTCTCTTTTGTATTCCTAAGTAGTACCCCTTGAAAGGAAGACCTCAGTTTATTTCACGCTTTTCTCTAGAACATAGTGAAGTGTTTGGTATGAAGAAGTTGTCTTATAAGTATTTGAATAAAAATTTAAAACCATTTGATTTATATTTTATTGTAGCTGTGCATACATCAAATAATAAAATGTTATTTGTGAAGAATGATATTAGAAGGCAAATACTCCTTTTAAAAATTTAATTAGAATACTTAAAATACTTGAAACCATACTTATTATATGTAGAAGACAGAAGCCACCTTAAAATACATCTGTGGAACAAAATACGAAGTGGAAATATTTAAGTATTCATACACACTGACGGTTTCAGTATGTTATATGTGCAAAGTAAATTGTCCTGAGAAGTGTTTACAGATGACTTGGTGAAGTACACTAAATGTTTATTCATATCCGTGCCATTTGAAAAATGTTTGATATATTGAACATTGACACTAGTATAGATGATTTGCTCCTAAATGATGTTTGAAGTATCTTTTTTTATAAAATCAAATGCTGTTTTTCCAAAATATACTGAATATGTGCATTTCTTCTTATATTAATTATGGCAAAAATACAAGTAACTAACTTATACTAACATTAAAAAATAAGGCAGTGTATAATATTTATTATGGATGTAGATCTCTCTGTTTGAGACTCTGTAGATTACGTCTTGGAAGTAGTAGAATATTTACCTTTTAAGAACTTTGGGATGTGACAGAAAGCAGTTTTATTATCACAACTGAGGAGAGGTGTGAATGTTGATGTGTATAAATCAACATACCACAATAAGAGACTTGGCAAGCCAAAATTTAAAATGTCAGTGATGCCATAGTGGGAATCCTGCTCAGAATACATTTATATAAACAAAATCAAGAATATTTCCCAAAGGTGTTTATTCTAATTCCTTTTAGCTACAGTACATTGTACATTAATGATTACAATAAGACTTTTGGCTCTAACAACCCTTGACAAACAACCATGACTTAAAATATTAACTGCTAACATATCCTAGATAAACATTTTTGTAAATATTGAAAGCAGAGCATTGTAGACTGAAACCATATACCCAAATGGTCAGCTCTGAAAGCATACATATAAATACCATTACACAGACTGAGTAGGTTATATTTAGGAACAAGTTTATAAATATACAGATAAAACAACAATTAAAAACTTGAGGCTCTGAAATTTAGAAAGAGCAAAGAAGGGTATATAGGAGGATTTGGAGGAAGAAAGGGTTGGGAAATTATGGAATCATATTATAATCTCAAAAATATAGTTAATAAGAGGTGATGAAATTATATCCAACATTGTGCTAACGGTGAGCCAGAGGAATTTTCTCCTAAGTAGAGGAAAAGAAAAATAAAGATCAACCTGTGCCAGTCTTTGAGGGACATTTCTGGAAGTTGACTCTTGTTGAGACTCTAAACAGACACGTGAAAGAACTGCATGACAAGAATGTCAAATCCCTTAAGAAAAAAATTGAAGAAGACCTCAGAAGATGGAAAGAACTCATATGCTCATGGATTGGCAGAATTAATATAGTAAAATGGCTATCTTAACCAAAAGCAATCTACAGATAGAAAGAAATCCCCATCAAACTTCCAAATCAATTCTTCCAAAAATTAGAGCAATTCTCAAATTCATTAGGAATAACAAAAAACAAACAATCAAACAAACAAACAAACAAAAAATCAAACTAAGATAACAAAACTATTATCAACAATAAAAATCTTCTAGGGAATATAAAGCAATAGTGATAACAGTGTCTTAGTATTGGTACAGAAATAGGCAAGTAGAACACTAAAATAGAACTGAAGACCCAGAAATGAACCCAACCCCTGGTCACTTGATCTTTGACGAAGCAGCTAGAACCATCCAGTGGAAAAAAGACAGAATTTTCAACAAATGTTGCTGGTTCAATTGGCAGTCTGCATGTAGAAGAATGCATATTGATCCATTTCTATCTCCTTGCACAAAGCTCAAGTCCAAGTGGATCAAGGATTTCCACATAAAACCAGATATCCTGAATCTAATAGATGAGAAATTGGGGAAGAACCTCCAATACTTGGGTACAGGGGAAAACTTCCTGAACAGAACACCAATAACTTTAAAAGCAACAATCAACAAAAGGGACCTCATAAAATTGAAAAGCTTCTGCAAGGGAAAGGACACTATCTATAGGACAAACGGCAACCCACAGATTGGGAAAAGATATTTACCAACTCTACATCCGATAGAGGGCAAATATCCAATATATACAAAGAACTCAAAAAGGCAGAATTCAGAGAACCAAAAAACTCTATTAAAAAGTAGAATACAGACCTAAATAGAGAATTCTCAACTGAGGAATATTATTATTATTATTATTATTATTATTATTATTATTATTATTATTGTTATTTTCTATATTCTTTATTTACATTCCAAATGATTTCCCCTTTCCCGGTTCCCCCTCCCCAAAAGTCCCATAAGCCCTCTTCCCTCCCCCTGTTCTCCATTTGCCTTAGAATTTCATAAATTCATTGTTTTTAATTGCTGAGTAGTATTCCATTCTGTAAATATACATGGAAAATATCTCTGATAAATTTGAAGAAATATATAAAAACACATTAAGATTGATTATTTCATGGAAAAATTATACAGAAAAAATGGTAGGCATAAAAATATTCCTAAGTTTTTTGAAACTGGAATTATAAATATTTTCTGATAAAATTAAAGATCTACAAGGAAAATATTTCTGAAAAAATTCAAGAAATATATAGAAACTGACTATTTCATGGAAAATTATATAGATAAAATGGTAGGCATAAAAAATTTCCTAAATTGATTGAAAGTGGAATTATAAATTATAAATTATAAATTCTGATGAAATTGAAGATTTACGTGGAAAATATTTCTGATAAAATTGAAGAAATATATAGAAAAAATGTTAAAATTAAAGATTATCATGAAAATAAATACAGTAAAAATGGTAGACATAAAAACATTACCAAATTGAAAGAGGAATCACAAACATTTTCTGATAAAATTAAAGATTTACATGAAAAATATTTCTGTTAGACTATGTTTTTTGGTGGGGAATTGAGTCCATTGATGTTATAAGATATTAAGGAATAGTGATTGTTGCTTCCTGTGGGTCAAATGGTAAAAGCCCTTAAGGAGGAAACACAAAAATCCCTGAAAGAAAGACAGAAGAGCATGGGTGAACAGGTAGAGGCCCTTAAAGAGGAAACAAAAAAATCTCTTAATTAATTACAGGAGAAAACAAACAAACAAGTGAAGGAAATGAACAAAACCATCCAGGAACAAAAAACGGAAATAGAAACAATAAAGTAATCACAAAATGAGACATCACTGGAGATAGAAAGTCTTGGAAAGAATTCAGGAGTCATAAATGCAAGCATCAACAATAGAATACACGAGATAGAAGAAAGAATCTCAGGGGCTGAAGATACCATAGAAAACATTGACTCAACAGTTAAAGAAAATGCAAAATGCAAAAAGCTCCTGAGTCAAAACATCCAGGAAATCCAGGACACAATGAGAAGACCAAACCCAAGGATTATAGGTATAGAAGAGGGCGAAGATTTCCAACTTAAAGGGCCAATAAGTATCTCCAGCAAAAGTATAGAAGAAAACTTCCCTAACCTAAACATATGACCATGAACATACAAGAAGCCTACAGAACTCCAAACAGACTGGACCAGACCAGAAAGTCCTCCCGGCACATAATAATCAAATCATCAAATGCACTAAACAAAGAAAGAATATTAAAAGCAGTAAGAGAAAAAGATCAAGTAACCTATAAAGGCAGGCCTATCAGAATTACCCCAGACTTCTCACCTGAGTTGATGAAAGCCAGAAGATCCTGGGCAGATCTCATACAGACCCTAAGAGAACACAAATGCCAGCCCAAACTACTATACCCAACAAAACTCTCAATTACCATAGGTGGAGAAACCAAGATATTCCATGATAAAAACAAATTTATACAATATCTTTCCACAAATTCAGCCCTACAAAGGATAATATAGGTGGAAAACGCCAACATGAGGAGGGCAACATTAGGGAAATGCAAATCAAAACAACCCAGAGATTCCACCTCACACCAGTCAGAATGGCTAAGATCAAAGACACAGGAAACAGCAGTGGAGAAAGAGGAACACTCCTCCACTGCTGGTGGGATTGCAATCTGGTACAACCACTCTGGAAAGCTGTCTGGCAGTTCCTCAGAAAACTGGGCATGACACTCCCAGAGGATCCTGCTATACCACTCCTGGGCATATACCCAGAGGCTTCCCCTGCATGCAATAAGGACACATGCTCCACCAGGACAGAGAAATGAGAGGGGGTTGAATGGGGAACAGAGGGAGTGAATGGGGCTAATGGGTCTTTCGGGGAGGGAGGAAATGGGAAAAGGGAAATCATTTGGAATGTAAATAAAAAACTTAGAAAATAATAATAATAATAAAAAAGAAATGGTCAACATCCTTGGTCATCAGGGAAATGAAAATCAAAATAACCCTGAGATTCCACCTGACACCAGTCACAATGGCTGAGATACAAAACAAGTGACAGCACATGTTTTCAAGAATGTGAGAAAGTCTCTGGGTATATGCTCAGGAGTGGTATAGCAGGATCCTCCGGGAGGATCATGTCCAGTTTTCTGAGGAACCTCCAGACTGCTTTCCAGAGAGGTTGTATCAGTTTGCAATTCCACCAGCTTTGGAGGAGTGTTCCTCTTTCTCCACATCCTCGCCAACAACTGCTGTCTCCTGTGTTTTTGATCTTAGCCATTCTGACTGGTGTGAGATGGAATCTCAGAGTTGTTTTGATTTGCATTTCCCTAATGACTAAGAATGATGAACATCTCTTTAGGCACTTCTCAGCCGTTAGATATTCTTTAGGTGAGAACTCCTTTTTTAGCTCTGTACCCCATTTTTTAATAGGGTTACTTGGCTCTATGGAGTCTAACTTCTTAAGTTCTTTGTATATATTGGATATTAGTCCTTTGTCAGCTTAGTGCAAGGAGATAAGAATGGATCAATTTGCATTCTTCTGCATGTTGACCTCCAGTTGAACCAGCACCATTTGTTGAAAAGGCTTTCTTTTTTCCACTGGATGATTTTAGCTCCTTTGTCAAAGATCAAGTAACCATAGGAGTATGGATTCATTTCTGGGTCTTCAATTCTGTTCCATTGATCTACATGCCTGTCACTATACCAATACCATGCAGTTTTTAACACTATTGCTCTGTAGTACAGCTTGAGGTTCAGGATACTGATTCCCCCAGAAATTCTTTTACTCTTGAGAATAGTTTTAGCTATCCTGGGTTTTCTATTATCCCAGATGATTTTTTGAATTGCTCTTTCTAACTATATGAAGAATTGAGTTGGGATTTTGATGGGGATTGCATTGACTGTAGATTTCTCCCTACATGCAATAAGGACACATGCTCCACTATGTTTATAGCAGCCTTATTTATAATAGCCAGAAGCTGAAAAGAGCTCAGATTTCCCTCAAAGGAAGAATGGATTCAGAAGATGTGGTATTTTACACAATGGAATACTACGCTGCAATTAAAAACAATGAATTCATGAAAATCCAGTCAAATGGTCAGAAATGGAAAATATCATCCTTAGTGAGGTAACCCAATCACAAAAGAACACACATGGTATACAGTCACTGATAAGGGGATATTAACCCAGAATCTTGGAATAACCTAGACACAATCCACATATCAATAGATTTCCAAGAAGATTGAAGGAGAGACCTCTGGTCCTGAAAAGACTGGATGTAGGGGAATGCCAGGACAGAGAAGTGAGAGGAGGTTGAATGGGGAAAAGCAGGAGGGAAGGGGGCTTATGGGACTTTCGGGGAAATGGGAAAGGGGAAATCATTTGAAATGTAAATAAAAAAACTTAGAAAATAAAAAAAAGCACACACACACACACAAATAAAAAACAAAAAAACAAAAAAACAAAAAAAAAAAAGAAGGTGGAGAAAGAGGAACCCTCCTCAGTTGCTGTTGGGACTGTAACCTAGTAAAACTACTTTGGAACTATGTTTGGAACATAGAAAGCAGACGAGCAGTGGATGCTTCAGTCTTACATTGAGGGGCAAAAGGAAAACTGTGGGAAGTGGAAGGTGCGGGGGAAAAGGGAGGGAGAGGAAATTAGGGTGGCAGTATTAGAAACTGTAGATGTGAGAGAGGTACAGAGGGACAGGAAATCGAATAAAAATAGGTAATGGGGGATGACGAACTGGGGATAGCCACTGAAGTGTCCCAGACCTTAGAGAAATGTTAGACTCCCAGGACTCAACGGGATTGACTTTAGCTGCAATGCAGAGAGAAGGGGAAGATAGAACCTTTGGAGACCCCCCTCCAGTAGAGTCGTGGCTTCTGGTCTAGGGATGGAGCCACCCACCCATCTCAAAGATTTTTTTTTGTTTTTTTTTTTTTTGTTTTTTTTTTTAACCCAGAAACGTTCCTGTCCAAAGGGAGAACAAGAACAAAAGAAATGGAACAGAAACAGAACCAAAGGCCAACTGGGGACTGCCCCACCTGGGGATACATCATGTCTGCAGATACCAAACCCAACACTGTTGTTATGGTCAAGAGGTGCTTTCTGACAGAAACCAAGTGTGGCAGTTCCTTGGGAGATCCCGCCAGCAACTGACCAATGCAGACATGATGCTTGGAGCCAACCATCAGACTGAACTCAGGGAACCTGGTGGGGGAGCTGGCAGAAGGACTGGAGGAGTGGATGGGGCATTGCAACCCCAGTGGAAGAACAACATAGGTTGGCCTGACTACCCAGTTCTTCCAAAATCTAGATCACCAACAAAGGAGTGTACCTGGAAAGATCAATGACTCCACATATATATGTAGCAAAGGATTACCTTGCCAGACAGCAGTGGGAGGGGGAGGGGAGACCCTTGGTCCTGGGGAGGATTGATGACCCAGAGTAAGGGATTGCTGGAGCAGTGGGGCTGGAGAGCGTGGGTGAATGGGGGAGCACTCTCATATGGGCAAAGGGGAGGGTAGAGGGCAGATGCAGGATGGAGGGTTGGTGGAGGAGTAACAGGTAAATGGGATATCATGGGATGGGGTTTGGTGGAGGGAGTAACTGGGAAGTGGGATATCATTTGAAATGTAAATGAATGGAATGATTAATAATAATAATAATAATAATAATAATAATAATAATAATAATGAGTAGAATGTTGATCTACATATTTATTTGCTGGTTCTTCTGGGAAACCAAAGTCCAGAATTAACTCCACCCTGACAAGAACTTCTATGACTGATGAAGACACTACCCCTCTCCACCTGACAGAAAACAACTTCAACTCTTGAAATTGTAAGTCTGGAAGCTGGATAGCCAAGTCCTCCACATTTGGTACTTTAATCCCCACTTCCCCGTGAAATGACAGAGGCAAGGCATTAATGCCCTCTTTTAAGTCAAGGGAGATCTTTTCCTCAGCACGTACTTTCCATTTATGAGAATTTAGCCTGACAGTTAAAACAAACAAACAAACAAAAAAACAAAACAACAACAACAACAAAAACAAGATTCTTTGTTGCTTACCATTAAGTGGAGGAAGAAACCAACCTGTTTCTTATTTTATCCAACAGGAAAACAAAGTATGTGATTTAATTTAAATTTAGGTCTTAAATTCTGACAATTTAACAGCACTTCTTTCTTAAGCCCACACAGATAATATTCCAAGTGCATTAGAAGGTAGCAGTGGAAAATAGCATTTAGCATTTAGACAAGACAAGAAGTTCATGTCAATAAACTTCTTGACTCTTTTTCTACATGATTTTTGAAACATTAAACTACAATTTTTCAGAAATAGAGAAACTACTTAGTTATTTAGTATCATTTCATTTTTATTTGAATATAATTTACAGCATGGCTTGCTTTAGGGAGTCTAAGAAATATAATTCTGAGAACACAGTGTTTATGAAGAGTTCTGATATTAAAGTGGTGAAAAGAAAGTACTGAACAAGGGATTGGCAATCTCCAAACTATAAAGTCACTTTCATTAGATGTTTCTAAGATTAGGTCAAGTGCTTCTTCATCTCTCCTGGGAAAAGACTAGGTTGGTAACACCAGACATTAGTAAATTCTTTAGGGTTCCTTGTTCTTATAGGTCATTCATTAGTTACTAAGTGATGTCAATATATAGTCTAGCTGGGTACAAATCCATCAAGAATTTTATTATTTGCATTTTCAAACTCCTGTTGATGGAATGGACAGATTTGAAAATTCTGAAATCCTAGGTTTTTAGCATAATGAACCAGGAGCCATAGATCAACCACTTAGGAAATAAATGTCACCATCTATACGACTAATTCAACACATTTATATATATATAAAAAAAAAAAAACTACGTCAGAAAGCTTTCTCAACAGAGGAAAGAGAAAAGTGGATATAGACAATAAATATGCTGAATACCAATGTACTCTATTTGACTGACATTCTAACAGGTTGAGATTTGTTGACGTGAATGTGCTACTTATTTTTTGGATGTGATAGATCTGCATTACTTTCAAAATGTTAAGATCTAAGGAACTTATACTGAAAAATAAAAAGCTTCGTATTCCTTATAATTGAAATTGAGTAGTTATGCTGGTTATCACCTGTGGTGTGTTGGTAAATGTGTAGTTCTCTGGGGAAACAGAAAAATTCCTATGTTGAGCATAGGGCATACTCAAGCTTGCTTTTTAAGATGGTATCACCAAGTGCATAGTTGAAAAGTCATGTTCATCATAAGCTCCAGTGAGCATATGTGAGCAGATGTGTTACATAAGCCTTAAGTGTTCTGATTGACAGTTGAAATTCTTTGAAGTATTTTTTTCTCTGTCCACTGACTTCAATCCTCTCACATATGACCACTTCAATACCAAGAATGAGTTATTACTTCATTACCAGTATCAATGGTTGGAGTATTTTTCTTTGACCCATGAAATTTGCTTGCTAGCATCTGTGAGTATGGTACCTTCTCTGACATATGAAGCATACCAATTATAATTACCATTCTTGTGATCATATGACTTTGTCTCTGAATGATGATCTCAAGACTCCTACAGTGTTCATAGACTTCTGCAATAAAATCCATGATCCCTATAACATCAGCAAGATTACTGTTCATTTCCCTCTCAGACTTTAGTTTTATCACTTCAGGTTCACAGATGAAATCAAGTCATATTGCTTATTTATGCTCTCTCCCAGGAATACTGGCCATAGGACATTCAAAATTTGTGAGCCATATTTAAGAGTTCCAGATATTTAGTGTTATTTTTTATTAAATTATTTTATTTATTTGCACTGCAAATGTTACTCCCCTTTTCCTGGTCTCTCCCAGAGTTCTTCACTCCATTCCACCTCACATTTGTCTCTGAGAGAGTGCTCCTGCACCCCCATCCTCCACACATAGACCCCCATCCCATCCCCCCAGTATCCTCCTTACCTGGATCATCAAGTTTCTACAGGATTAGGTGCATCATTTCCCAGTGAGGTCAGATAAATCAGTCCTCTGCTACATATGTGTCTGGGGACATGGACCACATATATGCTTTTTGACTGGTGACTTAGTCTCTGAGAACTCTAAGGAATCCAGGTAAATTGATACTGTTATTCTTTTTATGGGATTGCCATCTCCTTCAGCTCCTTCAGTCCTTCCCCCAACTCTTCCATAGGCTCCCTGACCTCAGTCAAATGCTCTATGTATCTGCGTCTGTCTCAGATTGGTAGAGTCTCTCTGAAGACAGACATGCTAGGCTCTACAAGCAAAGCATGGCATCAGGAATAGTGTCAGGGTGTGGTGCCTTCCAGTGGGATGGATCACAAGTTGAGCCAATCACTAGATAGCCTTTCCTTCAGTCTTTGCTCCTGTTTTGTCCCTACATTTATTTTAGACAGGAACAATTCAGGGTCAAAATTTCTGAAGATATGTGGGTGGCTCCATTCCTGCACTGGGAACCCTATCATTTTAATCCCTCCATTTCCTCAGCACTAAAATATAACAATAACCATTAATAGATCCCATTCCTTTCCTTACCCTGCCCTAAGTCTTGTCCAAATACTACTTAGGGCCTGAGAGCAGAGCTTTCACTGCCATCCATTTTTCTTAATTTCTCAATGCTCAATCCTACATGTACAAATAGTTCCAACTTTTAGAAAAAAGTGCCTTGAGTGTCCAAGGTTTAGTGTTTGAAATGGAAAGTGCAATATTTAGGATTACATTTTAACAGCATTTTCCTGTCTAATTTCCTGGCTCTAGGGAATCAGAAGATTGGATTTCACATTAATATCCGACATCTGATCATCATGTATTGCAGAACCAGAACGGAGCTTTAATGCTACCCTAACATCTAAAAGAATATAAGTAGAATCTATACTTAGGTTAAGTCAACAGTACTATTTTCAATTTTCTAGATTTTTGAGATAATTGTAGTTTTTGTTTGTAAGCTAATTAATACTTACTTTAAATAAATCCTTATAAAATTTGAGCATTTAACTGTATAAAATGCCTTAGTTTTTATCTGAAAGCATTCTGAGTATAAGGTTAATTTCTTAAACATTAAGAATCAATTGTAAATTTGTCTCTTAGTTTCACAAGATTTTTTTAAATGTCTCTATGGTATGCAATTTGATGAGTAAAAATTCATGGCAGTTTAAACTGAACCATTCTCTTCAACAATAACAATTGTTTCCTGGGACCCATCTGATGCTTACAATTTTTATTGTACATAAAAAGAAAATAGTTGCAGAGGGCTTTTAGTACAAACAAAACAGGATCATGGCTTATCTCCCTCATTCTCTACAAAAGACTCTTTTGCTTAATAAATTTTTTATGTTAATATTTGTCTTGTATACAATGTTGTGGTCTATAAGTTACATTTGAATATATGTATGAACATCCAGTGATGATATCCAATTACTAGAGATTGTCTAGAGGGCTTGACATAGTAATATGATTGGAATTGGACAAATATAGTTATAACCTTTATATGAATAACTTTGCTTATCTTGAATACAAAATATTTTTAAGAATTGGATAATTGTAGTTCTTTAAATTGAAAATATACCTTTTTATTTTTATTATTAGTTAAAAATAGACTGTTTTCTCATAAAATACAACCTATCAAGTTTTATATCTCTCTCTCTACGCCTAGCTCCCCCTTACATCCCCAAGAATGCAAATTTAAGCTCATCGTTATTAAGTGATACAGAGGCCAAATATTTAAAAAGAATTTCAAGCAAAAACAAATAAAATAAAGTAGATAAGAAAGTAATTATGAATACACATGAAAAATATTGTTATTTTTAACAAACTTTATAGTAAATACCAATTCACACCATGCAGATGGGCTAAAGCCACAATAAAACGCAGAAGCTTAATTGAAAGAGAATCGGTAGGTATAATTTTCCTGGAGTCTCTGTAACCCTATTTTGGAAACTTTAGCTAATATTACTAACAATAACTTATAAATATGTTAGCCTTTATATTCGCCATCCCAATCCCAAGGATCCGCTTGAGAAAAATGAGTACTGGACGTCCAGTAGAGACAACTGGATGCAACGGTGGTTCCTATTCTTCCAGACAGTGACGGTCACTAAACACTCTCATAGTGCATTCATAATACTGTCTCAAGTAATAACTGAAACTTATGCAAATGGTCACTAACAGTGAGACGGCAAATTGTCATGTGATTAGATAGTGGAGATTGGATATAAAGGGTAGATAAGGGAACCACAAATATGAGTAACAATTACAAAACAGCAATAATATGAAGTAAAATGAAACAGAGAAACAGCTTTAGGACTAGTGACATGACTCAGTGAGAAAATTATGCTTTGCAAGCATGATGACTTGAATTTGTATTCTAGCACCTATATAAAATCTGGATATGGAGAATATGCCTAAATTCCTAGGATTATAGAACCAGAGAGAGGAGCTTATTCACTAACCAGATGAGTTAGTGAGAGACCTGGAAATGATACAACACTGTTTTTCTTACTTTCAAATACTGTCACACCTAGTCACACATACAAATGTGCACACGTGCTTCTATCACACACAGAAACACAGGCATAGACACAGACTCAGACATACACACTTACACACACACATATGGATGAGAAAAATTTGAATTATACCTGTGTGTTTGTATAAGTTTATCTGCATTCTGTTGCCTCTATTCATTCATCTTAAGAAAAAATACAATGAAATATGCATGAATATATATAATCTTGAAAATATTTATCTCCATTTGAGATAAAATGTACAAATATAAAAGTTGCATATGTAGCATCATTTGCTTAAACCATCAAGAAATAGGTATTTCATTATCGATTTAGTAAAATACTTAATTCACCATTTATGCTATTAATTAATATTATTAATTAATCATTTTTCAAACAGGAATTTTAGGTGCCAAAATTTTTCACATATTTGACAAAAGTATTTATTGTGTTGACCTGGCTATCTTGATAAAAGTTTTAGAAATTCCCTCACCTCACAGAGATTTGGCACTTTGCTTCTATTTTATTTTAAGCATAAGAGTATGTTATGATTACACAACACTATCATTTTCTGCCTTTACAAGCTGGCAAATATTCCTTATGTAAGAACTGAAGTAGAAAATAAGTGATTTGTTTCAAATTATTAAAACATCCAAACAGCCGGGCGGTGGTGGCGCACGCCTTTAATCCCAGCACTTGGGAGGCAGAGGCAGGTGGATTTCTGAGTTCGAGGCCAGCCTGGTCTACAGAGTGAGTTCCAGGATAGCCAGGGCTACACAGAGAAACCCTGTCTCGAAAAAACCAAAAAAAAAAAAAAAAATAAAAAAATAAAAAAATAAAAAAAAAACATCCAAACAAATATGTAAAAATTTTCAAATGGATACAGACTGCTTTTAGCAGAAAGAAAATGAAGTAAGAATTACACTTGAGATATTTCACATAGGAGGAAGATTTAGAATGTAAATAGTTAGAAGTGCTTCAACTCAAGCAACAGATTAAATTATAGGGTCAAACACTTATCCAGGAGTATATTTATCATCAAATTTTATTTCTTTTACCCTAGTTGAATTACAGAAAGGATAAAGTTCATTTAATAATACAGGAAATAGAACTTAATGATCCTGAAAAATTGATCATGGCTGCCTGTCCTTGAACATTTAAAATAATTTTTCTCACCTGGAAAGTTGCAAAATGACTTCTGAAATATTATTGAGTTTCATATGAGATGTAAATTCTTAAATTTCCCTAGAGAATTAAGTGGACTAATTCACAAACCGGATTTGACTTTCACTGTCCTGTCTGTTTGGATGACGGAGAATGCATTAATTTTCTCGAAAGACTTTTGCTCCACTGTATGTCACCACTACACAAGTTCCATTATAGTTTCATGCATGAAGTACAACCCACTTTGTTCTCATTTTCAAAAACGTTAAACTCAGAAGTGTCCACTGTGTGCTTTCTCAAATGATGACAACTGTAAAACAAAATTGAAAGTACTTTACAGAAACAGTTTACAGTATTTCTTTATACTTGATAATTAATGGCATTACTTAGACACATATACATACGTATATAAGTAAAGGCTAAATTTCACTCATGTAAACACAAGGGTATCTCTTGTCTTTAATATTTTTAATAGATAAGAATATTGTATCATATCCCATTCTTCCTTAGAGAAACATAATTCTCATGCAATATAAACAATGAATAAATGAATGAATGAATGAATCTATTGATAAATAATCTCATATGTTGGTTATACACATTTAATTCCAGATACGTTGAGAAAGCCATGTGAAATTCTTTTGAGTTCAGTCTTGTCTACAGGGTGAGCTCCAGGTGACTACATAAAGTCCCATGGATACACAAATTCCCATATTTCTCAAACACCTGCTTTCTTAGTAATAAGACAGAACTTTTTCTGACTTTTTAAAGTGCTGAGAAAGGACATTTTCCTGTTTATTTTTTATTGGTGTGTTCTTTTCTCATTTTGTTCTTTTTATCTCCTGCTTTTATCTATCTTCTTTAATCTTTTTTTCATTCCCTTTGCATTTCAATCTCCATTTCCTTCTTTCCAATTTAGATGTTAAATCTTCTTTTTACTTAAAAAAAAATTAAAAAGTCAATTGACCAGAATATCCACTAGTGAATGATAATTCATTTTGTAGTCATGTGTTCTCTATCTCACTGATTTCATTTTCTGTGTAGACTAAGTTTGGTTTCCTTTTGCAATAGCCTTTGTTGATAAAAATAGTCTTTAGCACTGAAAATTTTTTTATCTTTTTTATTTTTTGGATATTTTCTTTATTTAATTTTCAAATGTTACCTCCTTTCCTTGTTCTAAGAGGGTGTTTCTCCGCCCACCCACCCACCCACTCCCACCTCCAGTCCCTCAAATTCTCCTACACTGGGAAATCTATCTAGCCTTCATAGGTCCAAGGACCTCTTCTCCCATTGATGCCTGACATTGATGGCCATCCTCTGATACATAAGCTGCTGGAGCCATGGGTCCCACCATTTGTACTCTTTGGTTGGTGTCTTAGTCCATGGGAACTCTGGGTGGGGGGAGGGTCTGGTTGGTTTATATTGTTGTCCTTCCGATGGGCTTGCAAATCCCATCAGCTCTTTGGATCCTTTATCTAAGTCCTCCATTGGGGACACGATGGTCAGTCCAATGGTTGGCTGTAACCATATGCTTCTGTACTTGTCAGGTTCTGGCAGAGCCTCTGAGGAGACAGCTATATCAGGCTCCTTTCAGCAAACACTTTTTGGCATCCACAATAGTGTCTGGGTTTGTTGACTGTATAACGGATGGATCCCCATTGGGGCAGTCTCTGGATGGCCTTTCCTTCAGTCTCTGTTCTATACTTTGTCTCCAGCATTTGCTCCTGTGAACAGTTTGTTCCTCTTTATAAGAAGGACTGAAAAACCCACACTTTGGTGTTCCTTCTTCTTGATCTCCATGTATCTTGGGCATTTTGAGCTTTTGGGCTAATATCCACTAATCAGTGAATGCATACCATATATGTTCTTTTGTGATTGGATTACCTCACTCAGGTTATTTTCAAGTTCCATCCATTGGTCTCAGAGTTTCATGAATTCATTGTTTTTAATAGCTGTGTAGTACTACATTGTGTAAATGTACCTCATTTTCTGTATCCATTCCTCTGTTGAAAGACATCTGGGTTATTTCCAGCTTCTGACAATTATAAATAAGACTGCTATGAACATAATGGAGCATGTGTCCTTGTTATATTTTGGAGCATCTATTGCCCAGGAGTGGATCCTCAGACAATATTATGTCCAATTTTCTGAGGAACTGCCAGACTGATTTCCAGAGTGGTTGTACCAGCTTGCAATCCCACCAACAATGGAGCAGTGTTCCTCTTTCTCCACATCTTTGCCTGCATCTGCTGTCACTTCAACTGAGGAATATCAAATGGTCAAGAAGTTCCTAAAGAAATATTAAACATTCTTAGTCTTCAGGGAAATGAAAACTATTCTAAGTTTTTCCTTAGCAATTATCTGAAGACCTGTGGTTCCTATAAGTGTTCCTTCAGCATAACTGACCTGATAATTCTTAACCTCTCAGGGATGATGATGACATAATTAGTAAATAAAATATATGAGTCTAACACTGTGCTTCTTGCTCACTCAGTAAAAAATTAATATTCTTTATTAGTGAGAGGAATTCTTTTAGAAATTATTGGTTAGGCTGGTTATCACTATTTCTATAAATTGTACCTATTAGTATGTAAAGAAGTGCTCATTTAAGCTAAATCAATACAACATGATTTAAATGAAAAGAGGCTAAAGAAGAAACAGTAATCAGAAATATATAAATATGTGAAATTTCAATAACAAATTCAACCAATAAAATGAAAATAAAAGTGTTCAATATTTTAAGTAGTAAAATGAATTTAAAACAATGTTTAAGTAATCAAATAATATTTTTAATGTTTAAGTTTTATATCTGCATGTATAGAAAGTCATGTGTATCTAATTACAAATCTAAAAGTATGTATCTTCCCTCTCTATCTCCTTGTTTGTATCTCTGTCTCTATTTGTCTGTCTTTTTTGCTCCACTTCTGTATAGGTCTCTCTCTCTCTCTCTCTCTCTCTCTCTCTCTCTCTCTCTCTCTCTCTCTCTCTCTCTCTCTCTCCCTTCCTCCACCTACAAACAATACACACAAAGAGACCACACAAATACACACATACATGCATACATACATACATACATTCATACATACATGTGGGAAAACATAATATGTTAATCATTTCATACAACTTCAAAATAAAAGTGAATAAAATATAGCCTCAAAACTTTGGTTTCACAATGTCCTTTAAAATATATTGCTTATTGTTCCAGTAAACTTCCTTCTCTGTGTTTTATTTTACCATCCGTATTTCCATAATTCTAGCAAGAGGGACTATGTTCTAATTTAACATGTGAATACTGTCAGTGTAGACACAAGCTTATTTCTTAACCTTCAGGACAGTGGGTGATGGAAAATAGTTGTAAGAGATACACAAATGGAAAATATTATTTAATGACATTTAATGCTGAAGTAATAGCCTCCCCCTGGTTTCCCTTGAAGATTCAAAGGGTGAGAGGAACAGAGTTTGGCACAACAAAGTCATATTTCCATGTAATTTGATAACCTTATTTTTCCAGCTGCTCCTTTATTGTTCTAACTTTTAAACTCAGCTTTATATTTAAGTTCTCTATTCTTACCCAAGTTCCTTGTATTCACACTCTCGTGGATATTATAAATTGCCTATCTAATGTACCCACTGGGGGAATGTCATCTACTTGCACTATGCTGCTACCATGTATCATTAGAGTCATTATCTCTGTGTCATCTGATCCTCTTTTCAGGACTCATTCTTCAACTATTCCTTCAGAATTTTCCCACTTATGAGTAACCTTTTTTTATTATTATTTATGAGCAATTTGAAGTAGAAGAGCAAAACTCTTGGGGCAAAGTAATTATACTGAATTGCATGGTAGTACTAAACAGAACTAATTACAGTTCAATTAAATTGAATGTTCAGATAGAATTATCATTTAATTATTGCAATAACAACAAAGACAAGTTGAAATAAAATTGTGTGATTATTTCATATTGAAGAAAGAAATGTAGGTGTTACTTTCCAAGACTAATCTAACCATAAGACTTACAAATCTCAGTATGATTCAACACTTCCGACATTAGTCATGGCTCTATCTGAGACAGGTAACTAAAGATTGGGTAAGTGACTGGCTTGCACAGTGCCCAACTTATCAGGTATGTTACACATAGTGTGGCATCATAAATTTTCTCAGATTATTTTATAATGACTTAGGAGAGCTGGAAAGATGACCCAGTAGCTGAGGATCATCTGTTATTCCAAAGGATTATTTTATTATTGGCTCACAGCAGTTATGTTGTATGGTACCCTATTCTGAACTTTGCCCTGACTTCTTAAATAATGGTGAACAAACAAAGAAAAGAAACACTCATAATACATAAATAAATAAAAAGGTAAAAGAAAACTTAAAACCTGGCTATGGAATGATAGGTTTAGAAAGGGAACCTGTGGTGATCCGCCCAGTCTACTTTTCTCATAGTTTCTGGAATGAAGAGCAGCTTTCATCCTACAAACATCTGCAATAGCTGTTGTCAAGCTTTATTGAAAAGGAAAACTTATACCATGAGCTCTAGCTTGGCCTTGTACCCAGTCCACGGGGAACTATCTCACTGATCTCCTGATGAGCAGAAGGGGCAGACTCCACAGACTGAAGCTGCTGGTGGAATCTCCAGTCATAGCAGAGAGAGCAATGTGAAGCTTCCAAAAGTTGACTTCTCATTGGATCTGTCTTCTTAGAATATATATAAGGACTGATCTATACAGCCTCAGAGTGAGAAAACACGAGACTATGCTCAGAGTTATTGCAAGGTAAGATCAGAAGATCAAGCAGTCTCGAAAGATATTGGAATTGTAGTCCACTTAAATGGAAGGCACCTGATAAACAGCAGTGACTCCCGTTGACACACAATGAAGAGTCATTTAGGGGAATGTCTATGTACTAGACAAATGTCTTACCCAAGACCCACTCCAAGAATGTAAATATGAGCTTTAGCATCTATGAGACTCCACTGTCTTCTTGGTCTCACTGTTGTACTCACCTTAGGGTTTCCAAAGGACTACTTTAACAAAGGATGAACACAAGTATACAAAAGTTCATGGTGTCTAGCAATGATCAGCTTCCTAAAAACAGTGTGAGTGCCTTTCAGAGGAAAAACAGCGAAAGTTAGGAACTGTATATTACATTGCTCCCATAAAAATGATAATTGTAAAAGAATTCAAACATAGACAAACAAATGAAATGTTCATCAAATAACGTCTGTTTTTATTACACTTATCTTTTATTTTATCTACCTTTAGCGTGAAATAAGGTTGGATATTGGATAACATGCTAACAAAATAGTGTGATAGTAAATCATGTATAAACGTAAGAAAACTGTCTTATAAAATACATTTCTGAATTAATCTTCAGATCAATATTTTGTGGGACAAGTATTTTTCAGATATCCTTCTACCTACTATTTTTATGACTGATTATATTTATCATAGTGATAAAGCATTATCAGCCCCTGATCACTCTGTGTAGAACTTCAATCTTGATGCTGAGATATCACTGTTAAAAATAATGATGAGAACTCAATAAAAAATGTGAAAATATCCTAGAGTCATAAAATATAATAAGAGTGAAATGCAGTTGTTTCTGGGTAATTATTTATAATTATACAGACATTAATTGGGATATGAGTAGTGAGTAGTAGATTTCTGTGTCTTTTTTTACTGTGAGGGTACTTTTCATTTTCAAATTAGAATTTTTTTTTCTAGTTTGAGACTGGGGTCTCCTTTTACCTATGTCTTCAGTTAATGAGAATGAATAGGGAGAGAAAGATATCAAAATTTCTTTTATTATTCAAGTATATATTTGAAGTTCCCCAAAGAGAGTTTTTTTTCCAACTCTTGTGAAAATGAAAAGAAGACATAAATTCAAGAAATTCCTTACTAAAAAGAATCTGAGGCTAGAATCCTTCTCGGAATGCTCTTATCCAACACATGCCAAACTGTATGAACACCTCCAGTGAAAGAAAGTTCATTTCTTCCTGAGACACTGTATTTCAATTTGGATTGCTCTGATCATCAGCCAGAAGATAGAATTTCTTTGTTATAACCAACTGCCCATCAACCTGACTTTACCAACTGTCTCCATCCTGGTGGTGGGCTGGGACAGTCCTCACTCAGTATATTGTGTCCACTCTTTTTTTTTTTTATTTTATTTTTTTAATTTACATTCCAAATCACTTCCCCTTTCCCGTTTCCTCCCTCCCCGAAAGTCCCATAAGCCCCCTTCCCTCCCTCTTTTCTCCATTCAACCCCCTCTCGTTACTCTGTCCTGGCGTTCCCCTACATCCAGTCTTTCCAGGATCAGGGGTCTCTCCTTCCATCTTTTTAGAAATCTATTGATATGCTGATTGTGTCTAGGGTATTCCGAGATTCTGGGTCAATATCCCCTTATCAGTGACTGTGTCCACTCTTAATTAGCAAGCATCTGTCTGCTTTTGTCACTTCCAACCTTCTTCCCACATTGTCAAACTAGGTTTTTAGCTGTAAGTTTGTGAGTGAATTGAGCCACTGCTGCTATTCATGCAAACTGAACTACTGCTATCCTGACACAAAGACTGAAATCACCCAAAAGAAAGTTCTAAACAGGTATACTCCCTCTTTTGCCATACTAACCTTTCCTGACCACTACCTCTGGTGGGTGGTTGGTTAGAAAAGAGGATAAAGAGTTTAAGTACCCTTACTAAATTAGGGTTTGGAAAATATAAGCCTACATGTATGTGTGTGTCTGTGTGTGGAGAGCAAGAGAGTAAGAGAGAGCCTGAGAGAGAATATACAGCAAAATGGAGTTTCAAATATATTTTTTATTCCATGTTGATTCTCAATATGAGATATAATTTCATACATTATTAATTTGGCTTTAAATATTAAAGAAGTTCACAGCTTTAGTTTTATTCTAAACATATAATTCATACCTCAGTTCAAGAAATTTCCTCTTAGGTATGGAAGTGCATCTGTTTAGAGAAAAGAGAGATAGATGGTTCAAGGTAATCAATTGCACAAATTGTTTGAGGTCTAAAGTTTGCTTTTTCTGTCTGTTTGTTTATTAAATGACTTTGAGAAAATTTGTTTGACATGAAATCAAAGGAGGTCTGTGGGAATTGTATTATCAGTTTCATGGCTGTGCATAATGAGCGACTGTGTGAGGGATTAGTTACCTCTGCTATTGAATATTCCAAGGAAATTTGGATATATTTTGCTTTCAGCAGAACACCAACTGCAGATTTTGGCATTGCAAAGTTGTGGTTTTTTGTTTGATAGATAACCTCTACATACTTTATCATACAGCAGGGCAATCTTACCTCTATCCTATTTCACATGTGCTCATATTAAAAGACTAATTCATTGTATCCCCAAACTGAATTGTGTGATTGAAATCATGCTTTGTTGCTACTTGAGCCCACACCCATGTTTACACTATCAAACATTTGCTAATGAGCCAGATATTTTCAATGGAAATGTTAACACTGGCATACAAAGAATGAAACAACTGGAATGAGCAAATGGTATGTATAAAGAAGAGATTAAAGAGAAATGGTATTTAGATAGACCAGCACTGCCTAAAGAATTTGGCTGTGAGTTTAAAACTGTTCAGTACTATTAAGGAATGCCAATGTTATGAGAATTCTGTGTTTTGAACACTGTCCAGTGTTTGCTTTTCTTTCATGTAAGCTAAGCTGATGGGAACCAGAACATCTAATCTTTTAACTGACAGACCTTCCCTGTCTGTCTGATTGCTCTGAACATGTCACAAGCTGTACTCTACATTATAATACTTATAGAGTGTAAGGTCCTTTGCATCCTGCAGCTATTCCTATAGCTGCACTTGCCATCCTCTCTAGAGAAACTGATATGGAGCAGGAAATGTTTGCATATTCCATGGTTGTGATTGGTACACACATGGGACTTATAGCTAGAATGAAAAGCTATGCCCTAGGTTCTAATATTTTTCTTTTGCCTATACAATGCTTTCAGGTTTTGTGCATTTCCTGCAGAATTGTCTCCTGTGCACTGACACTGCTGTGCCCACATTTTAGAAATTACACCCTGCAAATCACCTTACACATTGTTTTCAGTACCACTTTTGCTCTTTAATGTGGTAGGGCAAGCTGAATTGGTTACACTCAGAACATATTCAACAGTGGGACTCCTAGCCTCAGGAACTGGGTCACAGCTAGACAGTTGCTAGAGAAAGACTCAAGCTCCAGAGGACTACTGGGACTAAGCTGTCCATTTACTCAACACACAGGAGATAGTTGAATATTTTCAGAAAGCATGTGGAAGAAGATACTGAGGATTCTAAATGTCCACCCAAGGGTGATCAAAAGAACAGAAAATTTTGCTTACCGTGGTTTCACTAGAGCCTTAGTAGGCTAATAGCTAAAGGCTACGATATTTGAAACTCAGATCTGAACTACTGTCTGCTGGGTGCTGAGCAATTGATACTCAAAACTTAGAGAAATATCTATGAGTATAAGTTCTTAGCTTTGAAAGCCTGTAGCCATGAGCCATAATTCTTTAGATCCATTAGTTGATAACTTTAAGAAAATCTCAGAACAATAAACCTCTTACTTGAGCACATGACTGTCATGGAAAGCACATAAGTCTATCTTTGAAAGGACAAAGCCCTAATTATCAAGACCTAGAACTATAAGATTCTAGGGTTTGGTAGCCCAGTATTTGGCAGTCAGCCAATAAGCTTCTGGGGTTCAGAATAGACAACAATGAGAGCTGAACTTTGCTTGATCAAGAGCCTTAGCTGTTTATTCAAGCCTAACACACAGTGTGATTGTAGTTGTAGAAAAAAGTAGGTTGTGATGGTGGCACCCAAATCAAGTAGGACTGGTGTCTAAAAATGAAATACTTGAATACCACCTTTCTCCTAGGCCAAATATAGGTGGTTATATGACTATCAACCTGATAGGAAAAGTGTATACTGAAAATTAGCCATTGCGGTATCTTGATCTTACATTCCACCTAATGAATGTATGGTATATCTAGCATGATAAAGTACATCCAGATATTTCTAAAGATGTTTGAATCAGAAAAAGCTTACTTTATGCATTTGAGGAATTTCAGTGAGGGAATGTGTCTGGCAACCCTGTATAGATGGGTTCACAATGCATAGAAACTATAAGGTATATTTAACTCTATGGAAGTAGTAACTTTTAAAACAGAATCTGGTTTTGTTTGTCCTAGTGCAGGCTAACAACTTATGCTTAGTCTATTTCTTGCATCCTTTTGTTAAAGATGCTTGGCCAACTAGTACTATGTGCAACTTGTAAAACTGTTTCCCTATTAATCTTCTAAAGAATTAAGAACATTCACATATATAGCATTAAAAACTGACATACATAAGGAATATAACAGAGACTTTATTTTTCCATTACCAGCTTTCTCTTTTTCTATAAATAATTTTCTAAAATGTGTTTATGTATCAATAAATAAAGGAATAATAGCAAACACTACCTGGATATGGCAGTGATCAAATCAGAAAATTTTCATAAAACATACACAATAGTCTCTGGTATATAATAAAAGCTCCTTTAATGACTGATTCAAATCATTAACAAAACGAATGTTCAGCAACAGTCATTTTGATGTGTATAGGGATGCTTTATAGTCTACTGTTGTGATTGTATTTTCTCTAGTACTGTGCTTATGGTACATTTTAAAATGAAGAATTTTACTTAATTCAAATATGCTAATATCATATTCAGTAAAGTGTTATTCTTAGAAGTGAATACAGGAACTTCAGAAAAATGTCAAAACACAGAAACTGTGAGGAACATAGAAATGTTTAAGTGTGCTGTTAAAAAGAAACATTCTTACAACCAAGACTAACCAGTTCTTAGGGAATAAGTATACCATATAATTACCATTATATTGTTTAGAATTTTAAGCACAGATAGCTTGTGGAAGGTTGAAATAAATAAACCAATAATTCTATCGGTATAGCATTAATGAACTCTGTCTTCATAAATATTATTAGCAGAGATATTAAAATGTTATGCTTAGCCGGGCGGTGGTGGTGCACGCCTTTAATCCCAGCACTTGGGAGGCAGAGGCAGGAGGATTTCTGAGTTCAAGGCCAGCCTGGTCTACAAAGTGAGTTCCAGGACAGCCAGGGCTACACAGAGAAACCCTGTCTCGAAAAAAAGAAAAAAAATGTTATGCTTAATATTCTGCCACATTTTGTCCTTAGGTATAATTTGTAAGAGAGGCTTTAAATGTGCATCCATATTTAAAATAAGAAACAAAATCCAAAATTTTAAATAATTTGACAAAGTTTAATACTGAGTATCAAAGGTATGATGGAAGCCCAGGATTGGGCCAGCAGGAAGGCTTGCAGGTAAAGGCTCTTTGTCCACAAATTTGGAAACCTAAGTTTGATCCCTGGAGCTTTCATAGTGGTAGAAGGTTAGATATGTCTTAAAATGTTGTCCACTGACTTTCAAATGCACATCCATGAATGTCTACACACACACACACACACACACACATACACAGACACACAGTCAACTAGAACATTCGTAATAATGGTTTCATAAAGAGAAAATCCATGAATGGCACATTTCAAAACCACTTTGCAGTGGTTTGAAAGTTAGATTTAATGAGTTCTATATTATACAAAATTGTTTTCCAGTGAGCAATAGTTACATAATTGAGATTTAATTTTCTTTGTTTCAACTAACAAGGCCTAGAATCAAAGTAAGTTGCAGTGGCATATGTTTTTAGACTAGTAATCATAATATTCTAGCATACTAAGTGCCAGCAGGATTTGTAATAATTGAATATGTCAAAATAAAAAATCATCATTAAGAAACTTACGATTTTGTTCATTGTGTGTGTGTGTGTGTGTGTTTCTATACATCCATTCATGTGCTTTGTGGAGGCCACAGTTAACACCAGATATATTCCTCTATTACTCTACCTTATGTTTTGAGATGGGTTTCTTCTCAATTGGATAAGAGGCTAGAAAATCAGACATGACTGGGTGGTCTGTAAACTACCTGGATATTCTCATTATTATTAGAAAATTGGATTACCAGAAATTATTGCTGAACGTGGCTTGTCACATGGGTACTGGGATCCAAACTTAGGTACTCATGATTGTATGACAGTAACTTTCATTGCTAAGTTATTTTGTTAATCCCTGAAACCTTGTTTTAAAAGAAAATGAGCATATTGCAAAGAGAAGCTCTTTGATGAGCAGTGAGTGCTGTTTTGTTTAAGTATAAAGATAAGTATTTAGAATTCATATAGGTATTATTCTGGTCTGGTAAACTGGCATTAGAAGGTCCTTTTCATTTTTTGTTTTGTTTTTTTGTTATTTATTTATTTATTTATACATACTCTAGATTTTATGCCCCTCCCAGTTTACCCTCTGACGGTTCCATATCCCATAACTTTTCCCACGCCCCCTGTCTCCACAAGGATATTCCCATCCCCCACCCCCACCGACCACCCCATGAGACCTCTAGTCTCACCCCATGAGGCATCCAGTCTCTTGAAGATTAGGTGCATCTTCTCTGACTGAATCCAGACCAAGCATACTTCTGCTGCATATGTGTTGGGGCTAGTGTATGCTGCCTGGTGGTGGTCCAGTGTTTGAGAGATCTCAGGAATCAAGGTTAATTGGAACTGCTGGTCCTCCTACAGGGTTTCCATCCTCCTCAGCTTCTTCCAGTCTTTTCCTAATTCATCCACAGGGGTCAGCAGCTTCTGTCCATTGGTTGGGTGCAAATATCTGCATCTGACTCTTTCAGCTGCTTATTGGGTCTTTCAGAGGACAGTCATGATAGGTCAATTTTTGTGAGCACTCCATAGCCTGAGAAATAGTGTCAGGCCTTGGGGCTGGATCCCACTTTGGTCTGTCACTGGACCTTCTTTTCCCTAGGCTTCTTTCCATTTCCATCCCTGCAGTTCTTTCAGACACGATCAATTATGGTTCAGAGTTCCTGACCATGGCATGGCAACACTATTCCTCAATTGATGTCCTACCATTCTGATGGAGATGGCTTCTACAAGTTCTCTCTCCCCACTCTAGGACCTTTCTTCTAAGGTCTCTCCCTTTGTGTCCTGAGAGTCTCTCACTTCCCAGATCTTTGGTACATTCTGGAGACCCTCCCCTCCCCCCCAACTCCTCTGCCAACATCCTATCTCCCGAGGTGGCCTGGTTTCCATTCTTTCTGCTGGCCTTAAGGTCTTCAGTCATTTTCTCCTTCAAATACCAAATCATGTTTCCCCCTACCCCCAGCCCTGTCTACTTTCCCTTCCAGGTCCCTCAGTACTCACTTGTGATTTCTTTATTCTTCCTTCCAAGTGTGACTGAGGCATCCTCTTTTGGGCACTTCACCTTGTTGACCTTTTTGAGTTCTGTGGACTGTATCTTGGGTATTCTATACTCATTTTTTGGCTAAGATCCAGTTATTAGAGAGTACATTCCATGCAAATCCTTTTGGGTCTGAGTGACCTCATTAAGGGTGCTATTATCTAGTTCATCTATTTTCTTGCAAAACTCAGGATGTTCTCATTCTTAATAGCTGAGTAGTATTCCATTGTGTAAATGAACCACATTATCTGTATCCATTCTTCTGTCAAGGGTCATCTGGGTTGTTTTCAGCTACTACAAATCACAACAAGGCTGCTATGTACATAGTGGAACACATGCCCTTGTGGCATGGTAGGGCATATTTTGGATATATTCCCAAGAATGGTATTGCTGGGTCTTCAGTTAAATCTATTGCCAATTTTCTGAGGAACTGTCAGACTGATTTCCAGAGGGGTTGAACCAGCTTTCAATCCCTCCAGCAACGGAGGAGTGTTTCTCTTTTTCCACATCCTTGTCAGCATCTGCTGTCACCTGAGTTTTTGATCTTAGCTATTCTGACTCGTCTGAGGTGGAATCTCAGGGTTGTTTTGATTTGCATTTCCCTAATGACTAAGGGCGTTAAACATTCCTTTAAGTATTTCTCAACCATTCGAATTTACTCAGTTGAGAATTCTCTGTTTAGCTCTGTTCCCCATTTTTTAATAGGGTTATTTGATTGTCTGGAGTCTAACTTCTCAAGTTCTTTGTATATATTGGATGTTAACCCCCTATTGGATGTGAGATAGGAATGGATCAATTTGCCTTCTTCTATATGTTGACTGCCAGTTGTTGAAAATGCTGTCTTTTTTCCATTGAATGGTTATAGCTCCTTTGTCAAAGATCAAGTGATCATAGGTGTGTGGGTTCATTTCTGGGTCTTCAATTCTATTCCTTCAATTCTATCAATGGATCTACCTGCCTGTTAATGTACCAATACCGTGCAGTTTTTATTATGATTGCTCTGTAGTACAGCTTCAGGTCCTGGATGGTTAGTCCCCCAGTAGCTTTTTTATTGTTGAGAACACTTTTTGCTATCCTGGGGCTTTGTTTATCCAAATGTATTTAGAATTATTCCTTTTCTAAGTTACATATTACCCATAATTACTTTTCAGATCCAAGAGTTTTTTTTCCTCCTGTTGAATGTGTCAAAAGTCCAATTAGAAAGTTATTAGCCAACTCTAGGATATGAATCCCATTCATATTTCTTTAGAAATATGTTGCCATACTGGTCATTGTTGGCATTCATAGGAATTATAGTTGCATAATGCTATCAATTGCAGTTCTTCTTTGGCAGATTACATAGCATATCACATCATTGTTCTGTACTCCAGCTGATACATGTACCACATATCTCTTGCATAAACCTTAGGAAACATCATGGATGAGGGGCAGAAAATTTCTAAGAGTCAGAGGTCCAGGAAGACAGCTTCAAGGGTGTGATTTATAAAAATGGAATCTTCACCAAGGACACCTGAACAATTCAGTTGCTTAAATAAGACCTGATCAGAGACAATAATACTAGGCATGTTAACATGTAAGGGGGGAAATCTCAATAGCCTAACTCTTAGATAAAGAAGCAACTAATAACTTCTGAAAGAGAGAGAGAGAGAGAGAGAGAGAGAGAGAGAGAGAGAGAGAGAGAGAAGAGAGAGAGAGAGAGAGAGAGTTCATCATCTAGAGGTATAAGCTCATTGTTGGTTATTTAATGCTAAATGGTCAGACTTGAAGTCATGTAATAACAAGTAACATTAAATGAATGGACTAACCAAGATGTATTTATATATTTATTCATTTGCATGTATATGTAACAAACCAAAGACCAGGTGGCCATCAATTTGAAAGGAAATAAGGGTGAGGCACTGAAAGTGGATGGAGGGAGACGACAAGGGACCAATTGATGAGAGGGCAGGAACAAAAGAAATTCATGTAAATATTTTTAATTTTTAAAGAGAACGTTACAAATAAATCTTATCAAGAAGCAGAAATGAAGATTTGAAGATCAAACGCATTTAGCATTTCTTTTTTTTTCTGATAGTACAGTGTTTTTTTATTCTGTTTTGTTTTTTTTTTTATTTACATTCAAAATCATTTCCCCTTTCCCGTTTCCTCCTTCCCCCAAAGTCTCATAAGCCCCCTTCCCTCCCTCTTTTCCCCATTCAATCCCCTCTCACTTCTCTGTCTTGGCATTCTAACATCTGGAATTCCTTGGTATTCCCAAGTATATGGTAAGTGAACTTTATTACACACGTTTTTGTTTTTTTTTTTTCTTTTTAACAAGAAAGCTCAGGCTCATTAATTTACCAAAGATAGGAGAAGCATTTTTAGCAGTTTTCCTCTGTTGAGATGATTATTTAACTATAATGTCAAAGATTCCAGATTTTACAAACAGATAATTAAAGTAGGTGCTGCTGACTCATTAGTCATGGCTCTTTGGTGATTAGATTTCAAAAGCATTCCTCGAGACTCTTGTTCTAATAAATGAAGAACATGAAACCATGAATTACACAAAGTTTTATTCCACTAGTTTACATGTGATTAACCTTTAAAGGAGCACGATGCTAGCTGAGGAATTTCATATAAATGGCCAGGCATTCAAGCTTTAGTCAAAGGCATTAATTGGCTATCAATCAGAATGTAATATACATTTATTTTTGAATTATGTTTTCTGGAATATTTAAAAATCAATGGCTTTAAAAGACATGGTCTGACATGTATGTTAAAAATGAAACTACGTAGCCATATTATCATGAAATGAGGAAATCTCATGGGTCCCCAACCCTAGACAAAGACCTGCAGGTAAGTAAAGAATGGTGAGAATGTGAAAAAAATTGTCTTCCCCAGCAAAAGTACTGGTTTGTCAATACTAAGTGGTTCTTCCTAAAATCATGAACCACATCCATACAGGTAATATTATATGGACTAGTTAGTATGTATTCATAATTTGGAAATAATTATATAATATGCACATGAAGCACATATATTATATAATATACTAAGGTCAATAATTTAAAAAAAAGAGGCCTAGAATTTGAGAGAAAACAAGGTGTGTTACATGGTAGGGGCTGGAAGGGAATAATTAATGAAATTTTATTGTAATTTAAAATAATAAGTTAAAGTGCATCATAAATTGAGAGATTAGACTTATACATTAATTATATTAAATAAGTAGCTAAATCAATTATAGGTAAATCAATTTAGTTTCTGAACAATAGGTAATAAATTTTAGTATTTATTTTGGAGTAAATTGTACTGTTTTCACAATACATTCAATGAAGTTATTAGTAAAATACTTCAGAATGTATTTCAGTTTTTAGTGAATGAGTTTTAAAATAAATGACTAAAATGAGGTCAGTAGGATTACCCTTTATTCAGTATGACTGGCATTCTTAAATAGAAAGGAAATTAGGAAAAATCCCTGTACATAAAAAAAAAGCACTGTATGAAAACACTGGAAAGAGGCCTTGGTCTATGAATTAAGCCTAGAAAATAAATATGGGATATTTTATTTCTAAAATCAATAATCTCAATTTTGAAATATCTCTTTAGGTGCTTCTCAGCCATTAGATATTCTTCAGGTGAGAACTCTTTGTGGAGCTCTGTACCCCATTTTTTAATAGGGTTACTTGCCTCTCTGGAGTTTAACTTCTTGAGTTCTTTGTATATCTTGGATATTAGCCCTCTGTCGGATGTAAGGTTGGTAAAGATCATTTCCCAGTTAGTTGGTTGCCGCTTTGTCTTTTTGACGGTGTCTTTTGCCTTGCAAAAACTTTGTAATTTAATGAGGTCCCATTTGTCTATTCTTGATCTTAGAGTATAAGCTATTGGAGTTCTGTTCAGGAAATTCTCCCCTGTGCCCATATGTTCAAGGTTCTTCCCTAGTTTCCCTTCTATTAGTTTCAGTGTGTCTGGTTTTATGTGGAGATCTTTGATCCACTTAGAATTGAGCTTAGTGCAAGGAGATAAGGATGGGTCAATTTGCATTCTTCTGCATGTTGACCTCCAGCTGAGCCAGCACCATTTGTTGAAAAGGCTATCTTTTTTCCACTGGATGGTTTTAGCTCCTTTGTCAAAGATCAAGTGACCATAGGAGTGTGGATTCATTTCTGGGTCTTCAATTCTGTTCCATTGATCTACATGTCTGTTACTGTACCAATACCATGCAGTTTTTAACACTATTGCTCTGTAGTACAGCTTGAGGTCCGGGATACTGATTCCCCCAGAGGTTCTTTTACTCTTGAGAATAGTTTTAGCTATTCTGGGTTTTCTGTTATTCCAGATGAATTTTTGAATTGCTCTTTCTAACTCTATGAAGAATTGAGTTGGGATTTTGATGGGGATTGCATTGAATCTGTGTATTACTTTTGGTAAGATGCTCATTTTTACTATATTAATCCTGCCAATCCATGAGCATGGCAGATTTTTCCATCTTCCGAGGTCTTCTTCAATTTCTTTCTTCAGAGACTTGAAGTTCTTGTCATACAGATCTTTCACTTGTTTGGTTAGCGTCACGCCAAGATACTTAATATGGTTTGTGGCTATCGTAAAGGGTATTATTTCTCTTACTTCTTTCTCAGCCTGCTTATCCTTTGAGTATAGGAAGGCTTCTGACTTGCTTGAGTTGATTTTATGAAATATAATTGATTATTTAAAGTGCAAACAAAATCAAATAAATTATAAATCAATGTTTTTCTAGTTACATGCTTATAATAGTCAATAATATTGTTTTTAGAAATTTAGAGGACAGAAAAGAACTGAAAGCAAAATTTATTTTTATTTTTACTTCTATATATTAACCATTTTAATGTTTCTGCTTTTTATAATCTTCCTTTTTTGTATTTTTATATAAAGTTACATTCTTATTAAAATTTCATGTAGGAGAATGATCAGGTTATATTTGGGAATATGTATTCATTTACATGCATGTCTATAACAATAAATAATTGATAAAAGAAGCTATGAATTTTAAATTAACAGGACAGAGTTTATTGGAGCATTTGGAGGAGAAAGAGAATGGAAGAAATGATGTGATTATATCATAATTTCAAAAACAAAATGAAAAAATTTTAAAATATATGTATGCACGTGGACAGCATCATTATATTAGGTTATATATTCTGTAAAAAGTGCTTCATTTTTAATTGTGCAATGTTCTGATTTGGTATGGGTTACCTCAAGGAAAGGGAGAGTAAATGTGTATCTGGGTATCTTCTGGAGGCACTCTTCTAATAAAAACATCAGTAATTTAATCATAAGGCACTACTCTGATAAGCTTTCTAGTTCCCATATCTTCCAAAGTCCCCATCTCTAAACACAGTAGTCATATAAAGTATTTAACCTCTTAATAGTTCTTAATGGAATTTGAACATCATTATGTGCAAACCTAGAACAGACTCAAACCAAACACAGTTCAGAGCCATCATTTGAAGTATTTTTTTTTAAGATCACACTCTGTTCATTATTGGAAAAAGACAAGAATGAAGATTGTTGTAAACCAGTAAGTTCAACCTTAAACATCACATCTTTCCAAATCTTTCATAATAGCTCCCAGAATTTCATGACTTTTTTATGCTAAAATGACTAATAAGAGAGGACTCCAACTAACCAAAGTGACTATCTGTCCAACACCTCTGACTGATCTCAGCAAAACTGTTTAACATTTAGGATTGTATAACCCTAATGAAATGATCATATGGTTTCTACCACTGAGTCTCTGCATTTAATGCATTGCATTTATTGACTTTTGCATGTTGAGCCATCCCTGCATCTCTGAGCTAAAACTGATTTGACCACGATAGATAATCTTTGTAATATGTTCTTAAAATTGATTTGCAAGTATTTTTCAATAAGTTAAGATTTATTTTATTTTATTTATCTTTGATAACATTATTCAAGTATGCCATATTTACATGAACTGAACAAGGAAAGCAACAGATATGGCAAAGTGCACAGGAGAAAGCCTATCAGGCTTTAACAGTATGGGGAAAAAAACATTACAGGTAACTAAAGAATGCTTGAGTGGCAATAGTCTTCCCAGGTAATACTCCAACAACTGGTTGTCCAATAACAAATGGCCAATCCAGAAAGCACAGCAGGGTGTAATTATATATTTAGAAACATATATCCATATTTGTATATTTATATAATAGCAATGAAAAAAGAGGCCATGAATTTGAAAGAGATTAAGGAGTCTTATATGAGAGTATTTGGAGGAAGAGAGAGAAGCTGTAAATAATGTAATTATTATAATTACAAAGAATAAAAGAAATAAATTTTGAAAAGCCCAGTGTCAAAAATTGTTTACTTCTCTTGTTCAGTGAAATGTCATAGACCACACCCATTACAAGTTATTGCCCTTTTCTAGATTACACTCCCGAATTGATGACAAGTCCCTTTTGCGGAAGACATAATATATTTGAAACACAGAATACACAAAATTCAAGCTAGTTATAATCTAGAATATCTTTCATTGTGCAGAGAAATGCTGTGTATGTTACTGTAGTAGAAAATAATCCCAAGTCTTACCTATATGTGAACCTAGGATGCTACCATAACCACTTTTCTGTGGAGACATTTTAACTAGGGCAGGAATGGAATGAATGTCATGAGAGTTACTAATCATTTTGTGATTGGATTTAAGACCTGATACACCCGATGAAACCCATACCTGACATTGTTATCAGAGCTGAAAACCTATGGCGAAGCAGGTGGTAGGGCCTTGTGGAGGAACCTACTCCTATTACTGCTAAACGTGTATTGAATCACAATTTTTCCTAGTGACTTATCATTATACCCATTGATGATTCCACCTCTCAATCCTCTCATTAGAGAAGCATCTTTTTGTGATAGGAGGTGATCAGCACAGAGATGTACAACGGGTCATGATGCCAACAATAATAGACAATGGAATGCTTAGCTCTAAATCCAATCTCCATATCCTATCTGTTTCTCTCATAACCATAGGATAATTTCAGTAAGAGTGCCATAAATATTGGAAGATTCAGAAGTGGTATACGACTATAGTGAAATAAAATATTCATACCATGGGAGGGTAGTTGCATAAGAAAGTTCATAGTGGACCATGTACACAAAATTGCACATACTCAAACCAGGCAAAGTCCTAAATGGACAAGTTGGAATGAAGTTCTGCTCCTAAATATAAAGCTATTGGAAAATGATGCCTGCTGTGAGTGGCAGAGACAATTTTCTTTAAGAGTGTGGCCTCTGGTGAGTTGGTTAAACTATACTGGATAACCATACACCCAAGAGGATATGGACAACACAGATTTGACTTTTTAAGTTTTCAGAATCTGCAGACGCAAAGTTGGGTGAGTAGATAAGAAAGGTGGATGTAGCAAGAACTGGGAAAATAGGTTAATATATTCAAATACATTGCACATTATTCTCAAAGAATTAAAATAAATATTTGAAGTATATGAGCAATGAACACAATAAAAGACAAAATAAAATGTAAAAAAATAACTAGTGTTCAGTTGCATGTATTATTATGACTTGCATAAATACTATCTCATTTCATAATAATCTACATTTGCTTTTTACACTTATTAATAATAGAATAAAGCATATGATCAGATAAATTTCATATATTATAGTGTCTAACTTCTTGAAAAATTTTACAAAATTTTATCTCAAAACCTATGAACATATATTAGAAACTGTAGCCAATTTCCAACATAAAGAAAACTGAAGGTTGTATTATTGCAAGAAAGTATTATGTCAAGATGCTTAGTCACACCTTCCTGTGTCACATTATATTAGCTGTGTTACTTCACCTTAGACATTTTGTAAACATTTTCCAAAATGTTGCTAATTCATGAGTGATGCTTTTTAAATATGCTCTCATTCTATGAAGGTTTATAATAAAGTTTAGTTCCCACATTTTCTCCTATTTAACTCCTCTCTTTTGAAAATCTTATCTATTGAAGGTTATACACATCTATCATTTGCATAACTGCCAAGCCTCTGAATGGAATGTTCACTGTTTTTGAATGTTTCACGATAAAGACTCTAGAATGCTTTATTGCCACATAATGTCTTGGTTAGGGTTTCCATTTCTGTGAAGAGACACCATGACCATGGCAACTCTTCCAAAGGTGAACATTTAATTGATGGTGGCTTAAAGTTTTGGCAGTTTAGACCAATATTATCATCTTAGGAAGCATGGCAATGTCCATGCTGACCTGGTGCTGGAATATTCAAGAGTTCTACATGTTGACCCAAAGGCAACCAGGAAAAGACTATCTTCTCCAGGCAGTCAAGAGGAGTGTCTCTTCTACCCAGGGTAAAGCTTAAGTATAGGATCTTAAAGCCCACCCCCACAATGACACACTTCCTCCAACAAAGACACAGCTACTTGAACAAGGACACACCTCATAATAGTGCCACTTCCCATGGGCCAAATATATTCAAAGCAACACATGCAATGCCTTCAAATTAAACTACTTCTTCAGTTTTTATGCAAGCTTAATTTGCTTCGAAAGAACAAGTAAAATCTCAGTAGGTCTTCCAGACACTGTATCCCTTTAATTCATTCCATGATTACACTTAACATATGTCCTCTTGCTTACTCTTTATGATTTGTCATGTAGACATTCATAAATTGAACCTTTTGTTAGAAGCATTCTAGAGTTTCGTGGACTCAGTAGCTCAGGCAACACATATTTGTATAGCTCTTATCATTAAATTTCTTCTTATGTATTATAATTCCCACATATTTTTACATGGCTAATTCAGAGAAAAATGTGTATAGAATTTTATGATACAGATGAAAAATCAAAATGGTAGGTAAAAGAACAAGTATGAAGTAATAAAAAATGTATATTTTTTATTGTAAATCTTAACTAAATATTTTAGAAAAATCAAGATTAGGCAAAATGTCAAATCTGAGATTTACACATAACTTTATCTGACACATAAAAACATCTTGCAGTTCATTCTACAATGGCTCCAGGACAGAAACCTACCCAAAATGCTACTAGTCATAGTTCTTTAAACTACTGCTTTCACCAAGATATGTGCTCCCCAAGGAACACATTTCAATGTCTTTCCCTTAGTCTACCAGAAGAAAAAAAAATATTTGCCACATTTTAATACCTTTTATAGTTAGATCCTATAAAATATGTCTAACTTGATTTTTCACACAAAGCTATTACTCTTCACTTAACATATTTCCTATTGTCTGATGAAAATCCCATAGAATTTGATGAGCTTTTATTTTTTAACTCACTCATTCCTTTCATTTCTATTTGTTTTCCCACTCTTTGAATGTCAACATCATTTTTGATTGTATAACATGATCAGTTATACAAAACCATTTTCTGACTACCCAAGTCCTCATTAACTCCTTTTTCTCATTGATAAATTTATCAATAATTTACTTATTATGTATTTTCTTAGGGCTTTATATTTACTTAGGTTATTATTTAAGTCAGGTCCAACAAAGTTTTCAAACTCATTTAGGTTTGTTTTCCTCCCTCAACATCCTGCCTTCTGAATGGGTGACCGTACAGACCTTTACCATCAAATCTATTTTTGTGTACTTCTATGCGCTTGATAATGAATCAATCACTCGTCATAAACTTTGATAACAAAAAACAGCAACATAAAATTGTCTTAGGTCTCTAACTGATAATTTATAAATTTGTTCCTACTTTGCTCATTCAAAACTGTGATGAAAAATATTATCTATACAGGAAAAAAAAGGGAAGACTAGTATCCTGTCTTAGAATATGAACATCTAAATTATTTTGCACATCAGATACATATTTATAGTTCTACGACTTTTGTTTGTTAAGATTTTTGTTGTTGTGGTCACTATTATTTTTAAACGAATATCTCTTTTAAGGCTAATCAGCAGCTCATTATGTATCCTGTACTGGTCAAAACTACTAGTAATTACCCCAGCTTCCCAAGCACGAGGATTGTAGCTGCCACCATAGGAAGGACCCAGTTTTATTTTATTTTTTGAATCAATTGCTGCTTTTGATTTCAAGGCTACAAGACATCTCCACTCTGTCATATTTTAACGTGTTCATAAATACATTGACAATCACAGGAAATAATAAATATTCATTTGTACATTTTATATCCCATATATAAAAATATATATACTTATTTTTAACTTACTTCAAAGTTGAAAGTACTTTTTAAAGACCATTTTATATATTTGTGTTAATGCACTATTGAAAAGGTTACCTTCTGCAGAGTTAAATCCCTAAAATGTTCCCTGTTAAAGAGAAGTTTCTCAAAGGAATGCATAATGAGGAGCTACATATTAAAAGAGAAAGCATACTCCTTCTCTCAAAGGATTGGATTCTGTCATTGGAAATGGAGACTGCACATCTCAGTTTAATTTGGATCGATGAAGATACTCAGAGAATGATAAAGGTGGTATTTATAAAGACAGAGGCTTTTGCAGGTAAATGAATGACAAGAGGGATTACTGACTTGCACAGTGAAAGTCTAATTTGGAAAGAAAAACTCAATCTAAAATAATTGAAATAGCAAAAATTTAAAGAAAAGTAAGCTAATATAATTGAATAAATAGGCAATGGATGTGAATATCAGTCTAGGCTGAAAAGACCAATAATGTGAATAGACAGCAAATGTAGTCAGTTCTAAATTACCAAGAGTATATTAGTAAAATAACAATAATGTATAATATCATATACGGTTAACATATAGTTTTGGATGATTGAAGACATGTTTAGTGATAACTGAATTAGCTTGCTAAAATTATAGGTTTTTATTTTTTAAAATAATCTAGTGGCATTTTTGTAAACTTATTCTAATACATAGATGTCATTGAATTGTGACAAAAAGTCACTAATGTTTAAAACAAGATATCTCGGTATTCACACGAGAATAAAAAGTGTGTTTAATGACGAAACCAATGATAAAGATAATCTGAGAAATATCTACTAGGCATTCTGGCAAATAGGAACATGGTATGGTTAGTTGGTAGAAGGAAGCAGCCATGTTTGAAAGTGATGTCTAATTGAGATTCAAACATCATAAAAATCATATATCATATATCATAAAAATCATAAAAAGAGTTAACAGTGAGTCAGAGATAAAATATAACCAACAAACAGAGTGTAGATAACAAGTGTTGATTGCTAACTGTGGTTATGTAAGAATATGGATTATAAAAGCTTAGGCTTTCATTAAGGAAGTAAATATTTTACATATTTTATAACCACCATTAAATATATTTTTAAGATGGAAAAACTTAAGGATAATTTTATCTATTTTATTTAATCTATGTGTTTTACTCTAGAATATCAAAGGAGACATGCAGGCTGCTATGAACATAGTGGAGCATGTGTCCTTATTACATGCTGGAGAATCCTCTGGGTATATGGCCAGGAGTGGTATAGCTGGATCCTCCGGGAGTGTCATGCCCAGTTTCCTGAAGAACTGCCAGACTGCTTTCCAGAGTGGTTGTACCAGCTTGCAATCCCACTAGCAGTGGAAGAGTGTTCCTCTTTCTTGACATCCTCACCAGCACCTGCTGTCTCCTGAGTTTTTGGTCTTAGCCAATCTGACTGGTGTGAGGTGAAATCACAGGGTTGTTTTGATTTGCGTTTCCCTGATGACTATGGATGTTGAACATTTCTTCATGTACTTTTCAGCCATTCGATATTCCTCAGGTGAAAATTCTTTGTTTGAATCTGTACCCCATTTTTGATAGGGTTACTTGCCTCTCTGGAGTTCAACTTCTTGAGTTCTTTGTATATATTGGATATTAGTACTCTGTTGGATGTAGAGTTAGTAAAGATCTTTTCCCAATTTGTTTGTTGCCATTTTGTCCTTTTGACAGTGTCCTTTGCTTACAGAAACTTTGTAATTTTATCAGATCCCAGCTGTCAATTCTTGATCTTAGAGCATAAGCTATTGGTGTTCTGTTCAGGAAAATTTCCCCTGTGCCCATGTGTTCAAGATTCTTCCCCAGTTTCTTTTCTGTTAGTTTCAGTGTGTCTGGTTAAAATGGAAGTCCTTGATCCACTTGGACTTGAGCTTAGTACAAGGAGATAAGAATAGATCGATTTTCAAGGTTCTTCCCTAGTTTCTTTTCTATTAGTTTCAGTGTGTCTTGTTTTATGTGGAGGTCCTTGATTCACATGGAATTGAGTCTAGTGCAAGGAGATAAGAATGGATCAATTTGCATTCTTCTGCATGTTGTCCTCCAGTTGAACCAGCACCATTTGTTGAATTTCCTGAACAGAACTCCAATAGCTTATGCTCTAAGATCAAGAATTGACAAATGCGACCTCATAAAATTACAAAGTTTCTGTAAGGCAAAAGACACTGTCAAAAGGACAAAGAGGCAACCAACTAACTGGGAAATGATCTTTACCAACCCTACATCCGACAGAGGGCTAATATCCAATATATACAAAGAATCAAGAAGTTAGACTCCAGAGAGCCAAGTAACCCTATTAAAAAATGGGGTACAGAGCTAAACAAAGAGTTCTCACCTGAAGAATATCTAATGGCTGAGAAGCACCTAAAGAGATGTTCATCATCCTTAGTCATTAGGGAAATGCAAATCAAAACAACCCTGAGATTCCATCTCACACCAGTCAGAATGGCTAAGATCAAAAACACAGGAGCCAGCAGTTGTTGGCGGGGATGTGGAGAAAGAGGAACACTCCTCCACTGCTGGTGGGATTGCAAGCTGGTACAACCACTCTGGAAAGCATTCTGGCAGTTCCTCAGAAAACTGGGCATGACACTCCCGGAGGATCCAGCTATACCACTCCTGGGCATAACCCAGAGGCTTTACCTGCATGCAATGAGGACACATACTCCACTATGTCCATAGCAGCCTTATTTATAATAGCCAGATCCTGGAAAGAGCCCAGATGTCCCTCAACGGAGGAATGGATTCAGAAGATGTGGTATATTTACACAATGGAATACTACTCTGCAATTAAAAACAATGAATTCACGAAATTCCTAGGCAAATGGTCAGAACTTGAAAATATCATCCTTAGTGAGGTAACCCAGTCACAAAAGAACACGCATGCTATGCAGTCACTGATAAGGGGATATTAACCCAGAATCTTGGAATACCCTAGACACAATTCGCATATCAATAGATTTCCAAGAAAATGGAAGGAGAGTCCCCTGGTCCTGGAAATACTGGATGTAGGGGAACACCAGGACAGAGAAGCGAGAAGGGGTTGAATGGGGAACAGAGGGAGAGAAGGGGCTTATGGGACTTTCAGGGAGGGAGGAAATAGGAACGGGGAAATGATTTTGAATGTAAATAAAAAACTTAGAAAATAAAATAAAATAAAATAAAATAAAATGAAAAAGAAAAAGATGCCACAATGAAAAAAAAAAAAAGAATGGATCGATTTGCATTCTTCTGCATGCTGACCTCCAATTGAACCAGCACCATTTGTTGAAAAGGCTTTTTTCCACTGGATCGTTTAGCTCCTTTGTCAAAGATCAAGTGACCATAGGAGTGTGGATTCATTTCTGGGTCTTCAATTCTATTCCATTGATCTACCTGCCTGTCACTGTACCAATACCATGCAGGTTTTAACACTATTGCTCTGTAGTACTGCTTAAAGTTAGGGATACTGATTCCCCCAGAAGTTCTTTTACTGTTGGGAATAGTTTTAGGTATCCTGGTTTTTTGTTATGCCAGATAAATTTGAGAATTGTTCTTTCTATGAAGATTTGATTTGGGATTTTGATGGGGATTGCATCGAATCTGTAGATTGCTTTTAGCAAGATGGTCATTTTTACTATATTAATCCTGCCAATCCATGAACATGGAAGATTTTTCCATCTTTGGAGGTCTTCTTCGATTTCTTTCTTCAGAGACTTGAAGTTCCTGTCTTACAGATCTTTCACTTGTTTGGTTAGAGTCACACCAAGATACTTTATATTGTTTGTGGCTCTTGTAAAGGGAGTCATTTCCCTAATTTCTTTCTCAGCCTGTTATCTTTTGAGTATAGAAAGGCTACTGATTTGCTTGTGTTAATTTTGTATCCGGCTACTTTGCTGAAGTCGTTTATCAGCTGTAGGAGTTCTCTGGTGGAGTTTTTTGGGTCTCTTAGGTATACTATCATATCGTCTGCAAATAGTGATAGTTTGACTTCTTCCTTTCCAATTCGAATCCCTTTGATCTCCTTTTGTTGTCTAATTGCTCTAGCTAGAACTTCCAGTACTATATTTAACAAAGATGGGGAGAGAGGGCAGCCTTGTCTAGTCCCTAATTTTAGTAGAATTGCTTCAAGTTTCTCTCCATTTAATTAAATATTGGCTACTGGTTTGCTGTATATTGCTATTACTATGTTTATGTATAGGTCTTGAATTCCTCTTCTTTCCAATACCTTTAACATGTAAGGATGCTGAATTTTGTCTAATTCTTTTTCAGCATTTAATGAAATTACCATGTGAGTTTGCTTTTTTTTTTTTTGAGTTTGTTTATGTAGTGGATTACATTGATGGATTTCCATATATTGAACCATCCTTGCATCTCTGGGATGAAGTCTACTTGATCATGGTGAATGATCATTTTGATATGTTCTTGGATTCAGTTGACAAGAATTTTACTGAGTATTTTTGCATCGATATTCATAAGGGAAATTGGCCTAAAGTTCTTTGTTGATCTTTGTGTGATTTTGGTATCAGCATAATTGTGGTTTCATAGAAGGAGTTGGGTAGTGTTCCTTCTGTTTCTATTTTGTGGAATAGTTTGAAGAGTGTTTGTCTTTGGTCTTCTTTGAAGGTCTGATAGAATTCTGCACTAAAACCATCTGGTTCTCTGCTTTTTTGGTTGGGAGACTGTCAATGACCACTTCTATTTCTTTAGGGCTTATGGGAACATTTAGATGGTCTATCTGATCCAGATTAAACTTTGGTAGTTGGTATCTGTCTAGGAAATTGTCGATTTCCTCCAGATTTTCCAGTTGTGTTGAGTATAGGCTTTTGTAGTAGGATCTGATGATTTTTTGAATTTCCTTCGTTTCTGTTGTTATTTCTCCCTTTTCACTTCTGATTTTGTTAATTTGGATACTGTCTCTGTATCCTCTGGTTAGTCTGGCTAAAAGTTTATCTATCTTGTTGATTTTCTCAAAGAACCAGCTCCTGGTTTGTTGGTTCTTTGTATAGTTCTTTTTGTCTCTACTTGGTTGATTTCAGCCCTGAGTTTGATGATTTACTGCCTTCTATTCCTCTTGGGTGTATTAGCTTCTTTCTGTTCTAGAGATTTCAGGTGTGCTCTTAAGCTGCTAATGTATGCTTTCTCCAGCTTCTGTTTGGAGGCACTCAGAGCTATAAGTTTTCCTCTTAGCACTACTTTCATGGTGTCCCATAATTTTAGGTATGTTGTGCCTTCATTTTCATTAAATTCTAAAAAGGTTGTGATTTCTTTCCTTATTTCTTCCTTGACCAAGGTATCATTGAGCAGAGCATCCATGTGTATGTGGGTATTCTGTTGATTTTGTTGAAATTGAAGACCACCCTTACTCCATAGTGATCTGATAGAAGGCATGGGATTAGTTTTATCTTCTTATATCTGTGGAGGCTTGTTTTGTGACCAATTATATGATCGTTTTTGGAGAAGGTACCATGAGGTGCTGAGAAGAAGGTATATTCTTTTGATTTAGGATGAAAAGTTCTATAGATATCTATTAAATCCATTTGGTCCAAAACTTCTGTTAGTTTCACTGTGTCTCTGTTTTTTGTTTTTTTTTTATAATTTTTCATATATTCTTTTCTTCTTTTTTTAAAAATTATTTTATTAGGTATGTTCTTTATTTACATTTCAAATGATTTCCCTCTTACTGGTTTCCCCTCCCTAAAAGTCCCATATGCCCTCTTCCCTTCCCCTGCTCCCCAACCAACTCACTTCTGCCTCAATAATAGCCAGAAGCTGGAAAGAACCCAGATGTGTCTCTGTTTAGTTTGTGTTTCCCTGATCTGTCCATTGAAGAGAGTGGGGTGTTGAAGTCACCCACAATTATTGTGTGGGGTGCGATGTGTACTTTAAGTTTTAGTAACATTTCTTTTATGAATGAGGGTGTCCTTGCATTTGGAGCATAGATGTTCAGAATTGAGAGTTCTTCCTGGCAGAATTTTTCTTTAATGAATATAAAGTGTCCTTCTGTGTCTTTTTTGATGACATTTAGTTGAAAGCCTATTTTATTGGATATTAGAATGGCTACTCCAGCTTGTTTCCCAGGACCGTTTGCTTGGAAAATTGTTTTCCAGCCTTTTATTCTGAGGTAGTGTTTGTCTTTGACACTGAGATGCATTTCCTGTATGCAGCAAAATGTTGGGTCATGTTTATGCATCCAGTCTGTTAGTCTATGTCTTTTTATTGAGGGATTGAGTCCATTGATATTAAAAGATATTAAGGCTAAGTGATTGTTGATTCCTGCTATTTTTGATGTAATTTTTATGTTTGTGTGGTTATCTTCTTTTGGGTTTGTTGAAAGAAGACTAATTTCTTGTTTTTTTCTAGTGTGTAGTTTACCTCCTTTTGTTGGTGTTTTCTATTCATTATCCTTTGAAGGATTGGGTTTGTGGAAAGATACTGTGTAAATTTTTGTCATGAAATTCCTTGGTTTCTCCATCTATGGTAATTGAGAAATTTGCTGGATATAACAGTCTGGTTTGACATTTGTCTTCCATTAGGGTCTGTATGACATCTGCCCAGGCTCTTCTGGCTTTCATAGTCTCTGGTGAGAAGTCTGGCATAATTTTGATAGGTCTACCTTTATATGTTACTTGACCTTTTTCCCTTACTGTTTTTAATATTCTTTCTTTGTTTAGTCCATAAATGATACATTCACCAAGTAAAAACAACCCAAAAGATTCATTTATACATCTTTAGTGGTGAGACAGTAGGGGCCTGTGTATGGTGGAATACATTACTTAACATGAGGATTTTTAAAAAGCTAAACCATAAAGAACTGTACACAAATGATTGCCATCAGGATTGTGTATACAAATTGTATTTGAATATTTTGTTTTTCCTTATTTATATGCTGTCTTAATCAATTTTCTATTCCTAAAAATACAGGCCATGACTAGAGTGTCTTTTTTTAAAAAATGTATATTTATTTTTCTTCTCTCATAAGTTGCATCTAATGTAATTTCCAGTCCTTTCTCTTCTCCCAGCCACCATCTACCTCCTCTCTTCTAAAAATACATTTCTCCTACCTTTCTCTTTAGAAAGGGAATGTGTCCTATGGAGATCAACCGAACACGACTTAACAAGTTAGAATAATACTTGGCACATGCCAAATATGAAAGTTGAACAAGGCAAAGAAATAGGAGGAAAAGGATCCCAAATGCAGGCAAAATAGTCAGAGACAGACCCTGTTCACACTGTTATGAGTCCCACAAAAGTACCAAGCTAAACAACCATACCATATATTCAGAGGACCTAGATCAGACTCCTGTAGGCTCACTGATGGCATCTTGTTGACGTATTAAATATAAGGAGACTTAAGGAAGCAGTTGCTTTTTACATTTATCATTCACCCTATTTGAAGCATATATTAAATTCATGGCCAACTCAGACCATAATTATCCCCCGAGACTGGAAATATTTGGCAAAAGTAATTTTGGAAGCTAGTCCTTGGTTACAATGCAAAACATGGTGGAAAGAGGAAGTTTGGGTCACAGAACAACAAAATCAGACTAGCAACAGTGAAATTTCCCAAGATCAATCAATTGCTAGGTGAAGATCAATATGATGAATTACAAACCCAGCTTGAATTTGATGATCATGCCTTAGCACTATGTTGTTTATGAGCTTTTAAAGGTTTTGGATAAGGTTGATGAATAAGGAAAGAGGTCTGAATCATTTACTAAAATTATACAAGGCCCAAAATAAGCCTTCAATTTTTTTTTCTAAGTTGTAAGTAGAATAGTATCAGATTCAGAAGTCAGAAAAATAGTGATTGAACCTTTGGATTTAAAAATGCTGTAGGGGAATGCCAAGACAGAGAAGCAAAAGGGGGTTGAATGGGGAAAAGAGGGAGGGAAGGGGGGCTTATGGGACTTTAGGGGAGGGAGGAAACAGGAAAGGGGAAATGATTTTGAATGCAAATAAAAAAAACTTATAAAATAAAAAAAAATGCTAATTCAGAATGCAAAGGGTAATTAGAGCTTTAAAGGCAAGATTTGCACCAATAGAGGAATGGATCTACAGCTGATCCTGGATCTCATGTTTATGATGCTAATATGATAGGAGAAATAATTTCTAAAAGTCTTAAGAAAAATCAAAATGTGAGATGTTTTAATTGTGGTAAGCAGAATCCTTTGAAAAGGGATCATAGGCAAGGTGTTTCTAGAAACAATGAGCTATCTTTTAGAAATAATCTATAAAGAAGGCCTCAGGCTTCTGGAGGATTCAGAAGCTTTGGCAAAGGTTGGTACTGGACTGATGAATGCAGATCAACAAGAGATATGCAATCTCACCTTTGCCATTTGGAAACACCCTAAGAGCCTTCACAGCGGCCTTTGAATTGATATAAAATTCAATTCAATCATTCCCTGTCAGAGTCAGAGATACTTAGCCCTAAAATAATTAAAAGATTGAATTATTGTAAACAACACTGCTCTCAGTATAATTAAAATTAGAACAACTTCAGTAGATAAAACAAAAAGATTTAGGGGAAACCAGGAAAGAAGTTTTTTGGCAAACTGCTATAAATAATTAGAGACTAAAGCTAAAAATACAAATAAATAGCATTGGAAATGAAGATTTAGTAGATACAGGAACAGTTGTAATAATAATTTTATCAAAATTTTGGCATCTACATTGGCCTCCTCAGGAGGTAAATATTCAGTTCCTAGAGATTTAAACTTTTGTCTCACGTAAAACAAAGTACAAGATAAGTCAAGTATATAAGACCAGAAGGACAAATATGAAAATTAAAATCATATGTGACTAACATAGCCAAGAATTTATGGGTATATGAATTTTTGTAGCAAAGGAAAACACAGATTAATATTCCCCCAATCTCAAAAACAATACATGAAATAAAGAATACTTCTGAGAAAAATATTAAAAGCTATTATCAAAAACAGTCATAGACTATCAAGGATGTCCATAAGCAGGACAGAACACACTACCTGCCAGTCTTTCTGAGGTACCAAACACCCTACCTTTAAAATAGCCAACGGATAAGTCTTTCTGAGTGGATCAACAGTCTATGACCAAAGAAAAATTGCAGTTACTACAATAGCTGGTACAGAAGCAGCTAAATGTTCAATCCATTGAGTAATCTACCAGTCAATGGGATTCCACTATGTTTTTTATGTGAAATCAGGAAAATGGAAAATGTTAACAGATGTAAGAGATATAAGTAAGATAATTTACCCAAAGATCTAAGTAATTTATTTTAAACCTTTACAACCTGAAATCCTGTTGCCTTTTTTATTACTTCATTTATTCTTTATCTACTTATAATAATAGTTGTTTAATAAACAGATATCATTGGAAAGCCTTACCACAAGGAATGTGACATAGTCTTACCTTGTGCCAATATTTGTACAGCAAATGTTAGAAATAATTTGTAAACAATTCTCTCAATCTAAAATTTACCATTATAAGTATGATATCTTAAGGGCTGATTCAGATGAGATAATATAGAGATATAATAAATACAGATAGAGAGATAATATAACATTATGGGATTTTTGTTGTTTGTTTTGTTTTGTTTTCATACTAACAATGTAAAAAATTAAAGACCTATATAGAAAAGCTTTCTGGGTTGATTCTCAGAAGAATAAATGAGACTCCATCAATTAGCAGGAATACACTCAGCAGAGATTTTAGTCCCCTTTACTAATGCTGAAAATTGCCTCATTATGGGCAGAAAATGAATATTGGCAAAGAGCTTGCAGTAATTTTTTAAAGAGAAATTAACAACAAATATCCCCAAAGCAAAAGACTTCAATATATAAAAAGAACTAACTGAATTCTTCCTCATATACTAAAAGCGACAATTTCTGGAGTCTCTACGTTCTATATTGATGCAAATAAATCTGGAGAGTCAAGTCACATGTCAGAAAAATGAGTAAAATGGTTCAAAGCCCTTATTGTTTAGATGAAAAATTAGAGCTGTATGCCATTCTTGTGGTATTAAGTGATTTTCTTAACTCTCTTAATATAGTTACTGACTCTCAATATCCAGAAGGAGTTGTTTTGCATATTGAAAGTTTTACTAAAACAAGTATTCAGAAATAGAAATCATCTCTGTTATATAAACATTTGAGAACCAATACAGGTTTACCAGGCCCTCTAAGACAAGGTAAAGATGAAATTGATCAGCTATTAATAGGAGATAAGCTAGAAGCTTCAGATTTTCATAAAAACACCATGATAACGGCAAAGGATTAAAATGATATTTTTATATCCTTTTTCTATAAGTCAAGGAAACTATAAGGAAATGTTCTACTTGGTCTTTGTATAACCAAAACCCATTATCTGTAGGAAATAATCCAAAAGGTACCCAAAGCAATGAAATTTGGAAAATGCATGTGTAAATTTTGTGGAACTTAGAAAATTAAATACCATAATATAGATGTAAATTCATAATTTCAATGGGCAACTGCTTATGTTCTGAAAGGGTGAATTCTATAATTACACATTTATTGGAAGTTATAGCTACTATACAAATTAAGTCTGACAAGGCTCCAACATATATCTCTAGTAAAATGGGGGATTTTTTGCATGTTACTGTATAAAGCATATTACAGTTGTAGCATACAATAATAAAGGATAAGGAGTTATAGACAGTTTTAATTATACTTTAAAACATATTTTAATAAACAGAAAGTGGTAGTAAAGAACCCCAGAGAAAGATTACACAGTACTTTATTAAATTTAAATTTTAAAAATTCTTATTAGAAAGGAATAACAGCTGCAGAGAGATAATGGATAGTAGAAAAAAGAAGGCCTGAATTAAAACAGTCTGCATATTTTCAAGATTTGTTAACCTCAGAATGAAATCAAGATATATGTTACATTGAGGTAGAAGTTTTGTCTTTGTTTCCCAGGGAGAAGAAAATCTGATGATACATCAAAATTAATAAAGATTAGATTCAAAGAGGAAAGACCTCCAATAGTCCATCAGACAACTTGGTCATTCAGTTCAAACTTACTTGTAAAGGAAATTAAAATGTTTCAAGTAAATTTAAAAAGTTGCTATAGTTGGAACTTGTTTTCTAAATCTCTAATTCACTCCTCAGAAAAATTTAGAAAATTTTGAAAATTTTTAACTCACTCTAGGGTTGGAGTGATTTGGATGGAGCCAAGATAAACTATTTGAGCAGGGTAGTGGTAGCACATTTCTTTTGTCCCAGCAAAAATAGGCAGATCTCTATAAGTTAGTTGCTTTCTAAGTTCTAGAGTTACAGTGAACATGGTGGTGGTGCATCATACCTTTAATGCCAGCACTTGGGGATTAAATCACATGCCTTTGATTCTAACAACTGGGAAACAGTGGCAGGCATATGAAAATTATAGTGATGTAAATTTAAAAGCTGCTTGCAAAAGGCAGGCTAAAATTCAAAGTTAATGACTTTTGTGATCTAAAACTAAATATATTTAAAACTTGAATTTATATGTATATAAAGTAATAGGGGAATATGGGTATATTTTCCCACTAAGGTATGCTTCATTTCAAAACATCAAAATAACTTTTTCAAATTTCAAATGAAAGATAATCCTTTTTTTTTTCTTTGCCAAAAGACATTTTTCCCTAGGAAAGATATAACTTAGCAAAAAAAGAAAACCCCAGAGTTAGGGTTGGGGCAGGATTTGTTTTCAATATTGCCAGGAGAGTAAAAGCAACCAAATAAGGAATTCAGAGACCATAAGACAAGTGAAACAGCTGAAGAAAAATGACAGACGATCAAGAGAATATGTCCCAAGACAACGAGTAAATTCCCAAATGGTATTGCTACCTTCTACAGACATATGTGGCAAATCGACTTTTTGTGATCCCAAGTCAATTAACAATTAAAGCTTTAAGGTTTAATTTTCTAAACTCTTTAACATGCTTGTTAAAAGAAAATCCAAAATCTCTAACTTTTATCAAAAGAGCTACCGGGTATGGGACAAATGGAGGACTATTCTATTGCCACTAAACTCAGAATCTTTTAGTTTTCATTTGGCTTTCTAAAACCTTTCTTAAAATAAACATATTATCTCAAAATCTTTGAATATTATGTCTATATAATTTCTGTTATATTAGCGGTCATACAAAGTACTAACCGGTTCTAGAAATAAGCTTCATCTAGATTCACATACATGTTTTTAGGTTTGAATCTGAAGTAAGTATCTAGGAATCAAGTTTGTGAGTCTTGGATGTACTTAATAGTCTATGGTCTTCAAACCTTTCTAAGACCTGCTGAATAAGACATTTGAAATGTTTAGTTCTCCTATAATTTTTAACAGCAGTCTTTTAGGTTTTGAAGAGCGTGACAAGGCCCCACAACAATGAATCCTCCTGAATTGTAGTAATGTAACCACTGGGCAAATCTGCCCATGCTGCTTTGACCACCAGGTTCTGTATAAACAATGGACACTCCTTTGTGCTGACTTGTTATGTCCTACCTACCCAGGATTACCATTAAGTGGTGAAATACCACTTAAAGATCAGCTTGGGACTGCAAGCCGTTCAGGACTTTCAAATTTCTGAATTCACATGAGACTGACATGAACATTTTATATAATGCTGAACTCAAAAATACTTAATCCTAGGTGTCAAATTCAAACAATTTACATTTTTCTACATAGCTAACAAATTAGATCAGCACCAGTTGGTGAAGATGCTTTCTCATTCCATTGTATGTTTGTGCTTTCTTTGTGCTCATAGGGGTGTGAGTATATTTCTGGGTCTTCAATTCTGTTCCATTGATCAATCTGTCTGTCTCTATACCAATACCATGAAGGTTTTTTTTTTCCACTATTGCTATGTAGTACAGCTTGAAGTCAGACATGTTTATTCCCCCAGAAGTTTTTTTCTTTTATTGCTAAGAATTGTTTCTGCTCTCCTGAGTTTTTTGTTTTTCCATACAAAATTGAGAATTGCTTTCCATATCTGTGAAGAACTTCATTCTTCATGATGGGGATTACGCTGAATCTGTTGATTGCTTTTGATAAGATGGCCATTTTTACTATGTTAATCCTACCAATCCATGTGCAATGAAGATCTTTCCATCTTCTGAGGTCTTTGATTTCTTTTTTCAGGGATTTGAGGTTCTTGCTTTACAGATCTTTCACTTCCTTGGAAAGAGTTACACCAAGATATTTTATAATATTTGTGGTTATTGTAAAGGGTGTTGTTTTCTTAATTTCTTTATTAGCCTGTTTATCATTTTTATAAAGGAAGACTACTGATATGTTTGAGTTAACCTTATATCCATCCACTTTGCTAAAGTTGTTTATCAGCTGTAGAAGTTCTCTGTAGATTTTTTTAGTAGTCATATATGTATACTACATATCATGTTATCTACAAATAACTATCATGTTATCTACAAATAACAGATACAGAAAATGTGGTACATTAACAAAATAGAACACTATTCAGCTATTAAAAAAGAGGACATCATGAGTTTTGCAGGCAAATGGATGGAATTAGAAAATATCTTCCTAGGTGAGGTAACGCAGACCCAGAAGGACATGCATGTTATGTACTTACTGATAAGTGGATATTAGCCAAAAATACAGAATACCTAGGATACAACCCACAGAATTTAAGAATGTCAATAAGCAGAAATGCTGAGGATGCTTCAATACCACTTAGTAGGGGGAAGAAAATAATCATGGGAGGAAGAAAAAGGGAGGAATTTGGGCAGGGATGGGAGGAGGAGAGAAAAAGGAGAAAAAGATTCGGTATGGGGGTGGGGAGCAGGAGAGAAGCCCAGATGGCCAGCAGAAATAATGGAAATATGTCACCTCATAAGAAGGAGGTATGGAGCACCTCTATAAAATACCAGAGACCTTGGAGGGGAAAGACTCTCTGGGTTCAATGAGAGTGAACTTAAATAAAATGCTAAACACCGAAGAGAGGGAACTCTAAGAGTTCACCTCCAATAGAGAGACAGGGTCTCAAGAGTGATGGTGTTGCCATTCCACAATCAAAATTCCTTACCCAGATTTGTTCCTATCTGTAAGAACTGCAGGGACAAAATCAGAGAAGAGACAAAGAGAAAGGCTGTCCATTGACCAGCTCAACTGGGGATCCACCTCATGGGGATACACTATTATTGATGCTATGTTGTGTTACAGACAGGAGCCTAGCATCTTTCATGTAGCTTTTGTATATGAACTATATTTGATTTAATGTTAAATGGTTTCTAAAAGTGACAGTATTAATTGATATTCATACAATTTGCAAATGGTAAATACTTGATTATTAGTTGTTCCATGCCTGCTACGTGGAAGAATCATGTGGATTTGAATTAGAATACAAAAATGAAAGGGTTTTATATTTTGATTTGGAATGAATGTTGACAGGCAAAGGTTGATTTGTGAAAAGTACTGAAGAGGTTAAAGATATTATATCACAAAAGAAAGGAGAAAATTATAGATACAAGCCAAGTCAGAAGGGCTCTCCTGTTTATCTATTATTCTATAATTTTCTGTAGCTATACTTGATAGTGAGGTATAATCACTGGAAGAAAAGCTTCAATCAAGAAAATATGCACTAATACACTACTCTCATAAATATGTTGAATTTTATATCATAATCTGGAGTCAGTTTAAGTTACATGACTTACTGCATTGCTTAAATTCTAGATGCCCAAAGGCTATCTCAAGAGAGTGAGGAGGTCTATTTATGCAACAGATGAGGTGTGAAAAGGTCAAAAAACACTTTTTTATATCGATAGGTTGAAGAACAAAGTATAAAATAAAAGGTAAATAATAAAACAATAGGGTAATTTAATTGCAACTCTGTGGTAGCTAGTGTATTACACCAAGACTCATATCACTTACAAATATTTTCCTCAACCCTTGTAAGTCCAAATCTATGTACAAACCAGTTGTAATCTGTTTTTTGTTCCCTTTTACCTGTTTTTCAAGTTCTCCTACTGCATTTGTTTCAAAGTTGCATGCTTAGCTGAACAGGTGTAAAGTGTTTTCCAAATCCTACCTTTATAATCGTCTTTTGACTACTGAAAACTGGGAGAGTAAGCAACAGCAAAAACTAAAACCAAAAACTGTTTTTGTGAAATTACTCTCTGAGATTGAAGGCTGTAAGTTCAATTATCTTTGAAGAAGTTTCAATATTAAAGATTTATCTTGATATGAAAAGATTTATCAGATTTGTGATATCTTAATATCCCAACTATTAACAGGAGCACAGTTACTATTAACAAGATTCTGAAGACAAGTTGGGCATGTTATATATTACAACTTTCTCTTTTTCTTTTTTTGTCATTTATTTATTTATTTATTTATTTGTTTGTTTAATTATTTGTTTATTTATTTACACTCCACAATTTCCCCTCCTGGTCCTTCCTCCAACTGTTCCACATCCCATACCTCCTCTACACCCCCTGTTTCCATGAGGATGTCCACACCCCCACTCCCTACCCAACCAGACCTCTAAACTCCTTGGGGACCCCAGTATCTTGAGGGTTAGGTGCATTTTCTCTGACTTAACCCAGACATTGCAGTCCTCTGCTGTGTATGTGTTGTGGGCCTCATATTAGCTGGTGTATGCTGCCTGGTTGGTGGTGCAGTGTTTGAGATCTCGGGAGTCCAGGTTAATTGAGACTGCTGGTTCTCCTACAGGGTCGCCCTCCTCAGCTTCTTCCAGTCTTTCCATAATTCAACCACAGGGGTCCATTGGTTGGGTGCAAATATCTGCATCTGACTCGTTCAGCTCAGCTGCTTGTTGAGTGTTCCAGAATACGGTCATAATAGGTCTTTTCTTTTCTTTCTTTCTTTCTTTCTTTCTTTCTTTCTTTCTTTCTTTCTTTCTTTCTTTCTTTCTTTTTTTTTTTTTTGTGAACACTCAGTAGCCTCAGTAATAGTGTCAGGCCTTGAGACTTCCCCTTGAGCTGGCCCTCTCTTTGGACCTATTGTTGGATTTTCTTTTCCTCAGGCTTCTCTCCATTTCCATCCCTGAAGTTCTTTCAGATAGGAACAAATATGGGTCAGAGTTGTGACTGTGGGATGGCAAACCCCTCTCTCACTTGATGCCCTGTGTTCCTATTGGAGGTGGGAGTTATAAGTTCCCTCTCCCTACTGTCTGGCATATCATCTAAGATCTCTCCCTTTGAGTCCTGAGAGACTCTCACCTCCCAGGTCTCTGGTGCATTATGGAATGTCCCCCCAACCTCCTACCTCCCAAGGTTGCCTGTTTCCATTCTTTCTGCTGGCCCTCAGGGCATCAGTCCTTTTCCCTCACCCAATACCAGATGAGGTTCCCCTCTCCCCACAACCCCCTGTTCAATTTCCCTCCCATGTCTCTCTCTCCCTCCCCCCTTGTGATTGCTTTCTTCTCCTTCCCAAGTAGGACTGAGCAGTCCTCACTTTGGCCCTTCATCTTGTTGACATTTTGAGTTCTGTGGACTCTTATCTTGGGTATCCTGTAATATTCTCTTATTTTCTCTTTCTTTTTTCCCTTTCTTTCTTTCTTTCTTTCTTTCTTTCTTTCTTTCTTTCTTTCTTTCTTTCTTTCTTCCTTCCTTCCTTTCTTTCTTTCTTTTGTTCTTTTCTTCCTTTCTTCTTCCTCCTCCTCCTCTTCCTCCTCCTCTTCCTCCTCCTCTTTCTCCTCCTCCTCCTCCTCTTCTTCCTCCTCCTCCTCTTTCTCCTCCTCCTCCTCCTCTTCCTCCTCCTCCTCCTCCTCCTCCTCCTCCTCCTCCTCCTCCTCCTCCTCCTCCTCCTCCTTCTTCTTCTTCTTCTTCTTCTTCTTCTTCTTCTTCTTCTTCTTCTTCTGGCTAATATCCACTCATCAGTGAGTACATATCCTCCATGCTCTTTTAGGTCTGAGTTACCTCACTCAGGACAATATTTTCCAGTTCCATCCATTTGCCTGCAAAACTCAGGATGGCCTTGTTCTTAATAGCTGTTTAGTATATGTAAATGAACCACATTTTCTGTATGCATTCTTCTGTCTTGAGACATCTAAGTTGTTTCCAGCTTCTGGCTATCAAAAAAAAAAAAGGCTGCTATGGACATAGTGGAACATCTGCTTCTTGGGCATGGTGGGGCATCTTTAAGACCCTTACTTAAACATAATAAAAGCAATTTATGGCAAAGTAACAGACAATATTTAATTAAATGGATACATACTTGAAGCAATCCCACTGAAATTGGGAACAAGACAAGGATGCCCACTCTACCCATTTAAATTCAATATGGTATCCAAAGTGCTAGCTTGAACGATAAGACAACAAAAAGAGACCAAGAGGATAAAAAAAATGGCAAAGAAGAAATAAAGATATCACTATTTGCAGGTGATATGATAGTTTACATAAGCAACCCAAAAAATTCTACCAGAGAACTCTAGCTGATAAACTACTTCAAAAAGTTAGCAGATATAAAATTAACTCAAATAAATCAGTAGCCTTCCTTTATACAAATGACAAACAGGCTGAGAAAGAAATTGAGGAAACAACTCCCTTTAGAGTAGCCATAATACAAAATATCATGAGGTAACTCTAACCAAAGGAGCGAAAGATTTGTATGACAATAACTTCAAGTTTCTTCCAAAAGAAATCAAAGAAGATCTCAGAAAATGGAGAGATTTCCCACGCTTATGGATTGATAGAATTAATATATTAAAAATGGCCATCCTACCAAAGGAAATCTACAGATTCAATGCAATGCCCATCAGAATTCAACACAATTCTTCAAAGACATGGAAAGAACAATTCTCAAAATCATCTGGAAAGGCAAAAAATCAGAATAGCTCAAACAATTCTTAATAATAAAATAACAGCTGAGGAAATCACCATCCCTGACCTCAAGCTTTACTACATACCAATAGTCATGAAAACTGCATGATGTTGGTACAGAGATAGGCACGTTGATCAATGGAATAGAATTGAAGACTCAGAAAACACACACACACTTACAGACACTTGATCTTTGACAAAGACGCCAAAAATATACAATGGAAAAAAGAAAGCCTCTTAAGTAAATGGTGCTAGTCTAACTGGCTGTCTGTATGTAGAAAAATGAAAATAGAGCCATATTTGCCACCCTGCACAAAGCTCAAGTTCAAGTGGAACAAGGACCTCAACATAAAACCTGATACACTGAATCTAATAGAAGAGAAAGTGGGAAAGAGCCTTGAACTCATTAACACAGAGGGAAATTTCCTAAACAGAAGTGTGTCTCAGGCTCTAAGATCAAGAATTGATAAAAGGGACCTCATGAAACTGGAAAGCTTCTTTTAAGCAAAGACATAGTCAATAAGACAAATCAGCAACCTACAGATTGGGAAAAAAAAATCTTCACTAACCCCACATCCGATAGAGGGCTAATATCCAAAATATATAACGAACTCAAGAAGCTAATCAAAGAATAGGGTATAAAACTAAACCTAGATTTTATAACTGAGGAATCTCAAATGGCTGAGAAGCACCTAAAGAAATGTTCAAAGTCCTTAGTGATTAGAGAAACACAAATCAAAATGACCCTAAGATTCCACCTTACACCAATCAGAATGGCTAAGATCAAAATCTCAGGTGACAACACATGCTGGTGAGGATGTGTAGAAAGAGGAACACTCCTTCATTGCTGGTGGGATTGAAAACTGGTACAACCTCTCTGAAAATCAATCTGGAGTTTCCTCAGAAAATTGGAAATAGATGTACTGAAGACCCAGCTATACCACTCTTGAGAATAATCTAACTTTCAAAGAGAAATAAATAATAGTCTTCCAAAGGGGCAGAGTTTACCATTCTGGTCCTGGAATGAGACAATGATATTTTAGACATGTATTTTAATTTCCAGCTAAGCTTAGGTCCAAAAAGCTCAAGTAGAGGGGAATTAGGCTCAATCTTACAGAGAAGTGACTTCTTTCTAAGTTTACAGTTACAACTTTGTTATTTAATATGGTTATTTGTTTCCTATAATAAAAGTCATGCTGGAATGTAAAGTATAAATAATAGATACCTATAAACTTATAATCATAGATATTGTCAGAATTATTTTACAAAAATTTTTACCTAGAAAATCTCTCTCTCTCTCTCTCTCTCTCTCTCTCTCTCTCTCTCTCTCTCTCTCTCTCTCTCTCTCTCACACTCTGGAAAACTATAATTAAAAACCTAACAGGAATGATTTTGAAAAGATATTCTATTACTCACTATAATTACAGTCAAACTATAACAAATATTCGTTTCATCAATTATCAAGGATTATAAATCACAAATATAATTATGCAGTCTTTCACTTTTGTTGATATCTGGTAAGCTGCTTTTATTTTATCATTATTGTGACATGCATCTACCAGTAACATTTTGTGACCATTACTCCAGCTGCAGAAGGGGTCATTTGGTAGTACATCTATATGTAATGCAACAGTCACATTCTTGTGTACATCTGTTTGCAAGCAAACTTATGATTTTATCCTACACAGGGAGAGAAGAGTTATAAACCTTAGTAGTTTAGCATATGTGAAGATCACATTTTTGTCTCTTATTCATCATATATCTGCTCCTTTATAAGAATGTGCAAATCTCCACAAAATCTATTTGTTGAATTTTTAACCTACAGGACATAAGATTAAGTAAGATATATGGGGGCTTGAAGTCTGTTCAGAGGTCCCAGGCATTAGATAAAGATTAGTGTCCCCAAAATGGGGCCCCATGAGTTAGCAGTGTTTTTCTTTGCACCATTGAGGTTATATCACAAGATGTGATTTATGATAGGCAGGCAACTTCAGGAGACATAGTAGCTGAATGAGAATGCCTACTATAGGATCATATATTTGAATGTTTAGTCACCAGGAAGTGAAACTCTTTGATAGGATTAGAAGTGTTAAAAACTCATGCCAGGCCCAAACTGTCTCTGTCTCTGCTTACAGATTAAGATGTAGCTTTTAGCTATAGTTCCAGATCCATCATTTCCATCATGATCCCTGCTGTGACACTAATATAATGCCTGCTGGAACTGTATGGAATCAATTAAATCCTTTCTTTTATAAGAGTGGTCTTGGTTATGAAGTATTTTCATAGAAGAAGAACAGGGAGTAACATATTGGACAAGGCATATTTCAGTGTTTTGATCTGAGACTTCCTGGATATCAATTTGTGAGAATAAATTCCTTTCCCTCTTCTTTAAAGCTTCTCTGCTTTTAACTATCCAAGATTAAGATTATCTCCCTCAATATTCTTCATATACAAAGAGTTGATGCTCAGTTTAATAACTCAGTAAGGTTTCACTTATCACAAGGTCCATCTAAAATTTCTTATGCCATTCAGGGTAGGAGTTCTTTGAGGAGAGCCATACATGGAGTTCTCTGGTTTATGAGAAATTGCTTTTCTTGATCTTAAACCCTTCATTTTGATTAGTCATCTCTGCGGTGTCACTCACCAAAGTGTTGCCATTCAATTCCCTGATTAACCCTTTAAGTCACCAAAATTCTTCCCATCTACTTTCATTTTATTTATATTCTGGCATCCCCTTCCTTTAGTGATGCTACTCTCTTCCTTTTCTACTATTTTAGGTTCCAAAAGTTAAATGCACAAAATAACTGCTTGAAGATAGGAACCCCATAGGAGAAAGAAGAGGTAGCATTTGTCTTTTTTGTCATGTATTACTGCATCAAATAAATTTTTTTCCAACCTGTTTATAACTTTAATCAATAATGTAGTTTCACCAGTTTTATTTATTGGCCTGTAAAAATCATGATCTCATTTTTTCTTGCATGCGTAATGGTTCCTTGAGCATATTTTAAACCATTTTTCTGTTAATGGACATCTAGGTTAATAATCATTTCCTAACTATTGCAATGAAGGCAGCAATAGCCCTTGGTGTGCAAGTATCTCTGTCATAGGATATAAATTGTTTTGAGTAAATTCCCAGGAATGGCAAAACTGTTTGCATAGTACTTCTTAATTTTAAGCTTTTCCTTAGCTTTACATCCAAAGCCTCTGCACTAATTTTCACTCCCATCAACCATGTATAAAGGTCTTTCCTTTGCTACATTCACACCAGTAATATTTGTCATTTCTATTCCTGATGATGGCCATTCTGACTGCGGTGCAATGGAATCGTATGTAATTTAAATATCCAATTCCCTGGCAACTAAGGATGTTTAACATTTTACGAAATGTTTATTCAGCACTTGGTTTCAGTTCTGTATCCTATTTTTAGCTTGGTTGGGGTGTTCTTGGAGCTCACCTTTCATTATTTATAGGTTCTATATATTAATCTCCATCCACATATGAATGGCACAGATTTTTTTCTATCTTTAGCTGCCTGCTCACAGTAGATGGGCACTGTCCTTACCAAAAAAAAAAAAAAAAAAAGAAAAAAAAAACCTTTTGACTTCATGAAATCCCACTTCCCAATTATTGACCTTAACTACTACCAGAGTTTTAGTAGAATAACAAACAAAAACACAGTACAAAGCAGAACATTACTTATATGTACATGTTGAAATGTAGTTTTTAGTCAAATAGTTTAAGGAACTGTGTCTTATATTTAACTTCTTGGTGTATTTCTTATTGAATTCCATGTGAGCCTATCAGTATCTAGCTTAACATTCACGAGTAACAGTCAGGGTTTCCAGCACCCCTAGTTTAAGATGTGACCCTTCTCTGATTAATATTGCAAGTCATCTTTGTAAAATCAGATAGTTGGCAAAATATGTACTTATATTTCAGTCCTTTATTCTACGCCATTGACCTATGTGTCTCTCATGTCAATAGAACTTTGTTTTATTTATTGATATTCTACAGTATAATGCGAAATCATGTATGGTGATACCTCCCACAGTTTTCCAGAATTTAAGTATTAATTTGTCTGTTATCTTTTGTGCTTTATTATGAATTTGAAGGTGATTAGCTTTTTTTAATTATTTTTGTAAAGAATAGCCTTGGATTTTAAGTGGATTTCAATCATATTGTCTTCTATAGAACAGCCATTTTCACCCAATCTTCTCTTTAATCCATACATATAAAAGACTTACCATCTCCTGTTTTCTTCTTCTTCTTCTTCTTCTTCTTCTTCTTCTTCTTCTTCTTCTTCTTCTTCTTCTTCTTCTTCTTCTTCTTCTTCTTCTTCTTTTAATGTTTTTAGTTTTGTTTTTGCTTTTGGTTTTGCTTGCTTGCTTTGTGTGTGTGTGTGTATGTATGTATGTATGTGACAGAGAGAGAGAGAGAGAGAGAGAGAGAGAGAGAGAGAGAGAGAGAGAGAGAGAGAGAGAGAGAGAAACAGAGAGAGAGAGAAACAGAGAAACAGAGAAAGAGACAGAGAGAAATGCCTTTAGGATTTTTATTGTATCTGCAAATATGGTTATTTTAACACTTTTCTTATTTGATTCCTTTGATTCTTTTGTCTTATTGTTCTAGATAAGACTTCAAACAACATATTGTTATGAAAAAAGTGGACATGCTTTGCTTGTATGGATTTCAGTGGGAATGCTTTGTGTTTTCCCATTATCCTAAAATTCATTAAACTTTGTCAGATTTGGCCTTTATTAATTGAGGTACTTTCCTCCTTCTCTCTCTCCCTGTTATCTTGAATGGATAATGGATTTGTGTCCTGGTGTCACAAATAGATCTCAAGTAATCAGCACATACAGATTTAAAAAGACAAGAAAAACCTAAAAAGAAACTTCAAGTTCTTAGCTATTAAAGATGAAATATTATATTTAATATGGATTTTTGGTATAAATTCATTTTCATAAAACCTTACATAGCTTATTAGTGAAAAATTTCCCCATGTCTTATCTGCAATGTTTCTTTTTAATGCAAGAGAACAATGAAAATAAAATGAATATTTTATATTTTTCACTAATCATTATTACGAATTCTCCTTCATATAAATATTTTATTATGACAAGCAATAATGTTACTGCTTTGTGCATAAGATAATTAGCTTGTCTTAGACACCTTAAGTCATCTGTGACAGTTCAGACTTCAATGAAGTAGCTTTACAATTACATGCCATTTCATTATATTTCAGTCAAAGTTTTGAGGAAAAACTCTCTCTCTCTCTCTCTCTCTCTCTCTCTCTCTCTCTCTCTCTCTCTCTCTCTTTTGTTTTGATTCTCAGCAAACTCACTGTGCATGATTTACAGTTTAGCCTTGTATTTAAACACAAGAACATAATGTATCCATAATGGTATCCAGACTTGTAATTCTCTTTACTCCTCCAATATATCAAAACTCTATATTAGATATTTCATGGGGGTATTTTCCATTTAATTAATGACTATTTGTATGTTTTAAGACAAAGTATCACCGTGTAGTCCTTGCTTATCTTAAAATTTGCTGCACAGAGCAGACTGGCTACAAACTCACAGAGATTCAGTCACCTCTGCCACACACAGGTGGAAGAGAAATACATATGCTGTGAATCCTAGCTATCAATCATGTCTTTATTCCATCCTTGCAACAGCCATATAATAAGATTGTTTTCCTTACTCTCACAATGAAAGAAACTTGCATCTACAGACACTAGCTAGCGAGAGAGCCTGGATTTGACATATACTTGACTGATTGCTAAACCATTGTCAAAGGGATTTGAATCTCCACATTACAGTACAGTTGGTCTTAACATATCAGTTATTACAATTTTGCATACTCCATCTTAACAGAGTTGATGAAAGGAATAATGGCACTATAGAAATGTCCTTATAAAGATTCATTGTCTTAATGTCTCATCTGTACTTTTCTATCTGCTAGTATATAGTTATAAATGTGTCTATATGTTTATATTTACATGCACAATATCAATTTTATCTTTGTCCAATAAGTTTTATTAGCTTTGTGATTTTCCTCAAAATGAATTAACAATTTCTTTTGGATTGTTTTTGTTTGTTTGTTTGTTTGTTTTTGAGACAGAGTTTCTCTGTATAGACCTGGCTGTCCTGGAACTCATTCTGTAGACTAGGCTGGCCTCGAACCCAGAAATCTGCCTGCCTCTGCTTCCCTGCTAGGATTAAAGGCATGTACCACCACTGTCCAGTGACTTAAAAATTTTGCTTGAAGATAATTACACAATATTTATAATGTCTACACATTTAAAACATTTATCTACATGACTATATTGTCATCTTAATTATGAACACCTTATTCATGCATGTACTAGTATTATTTATGGTTAGAATGACCCAGAGTACATCATAATTTACTCTCTGAGCATTAATGCTTTAATTTCTCATGCCATTATTCAATATAAATCCAGTGTGCTCTAGATATATGGCAGAAAGTTGACTTAGAGACAAATACACACATGAAAACAATACCTTTTTACTCATTATGATGCCTTTCTTATATAAAACATTCATAGAAGAATAATTAATCTTACCCTACTTCTTGTCCTTATTTATGGTAAAGAATTGTGCTTTATTAACAATTAATTATTAATTATCTCTTATAATAGGAATTGAGTAAACTTTATTTTTACTTCCTTTTTTAAAGGCAAGACCTTTCTCAATTGAACAGGCTACTCTCAAGCTTTCTACATAAAGTGAGCCTTGAACTTGTGGTCTTTCTTTGGTAGCCTCTTGTGGGCATGTCTCAGTACATTGTGCATAGTTGTTCTTATTAAATATTAAATGTCTTTTCACCACAATTGAGTAATACATGTATTATATTTTATGTGTATTCTATCTAGTTATTTATTATTTAATTCCACTTACAAGCCAACAGATGCCTGAATTGGTTTAAATGGAAAGGTACAGTATAAATAGATGATTTAGATAAAAAATTTGAAGAAAACAGCATATTATGACATGATAGAGAAGAAAACCAACTTTAAAGGAAAAAGCATTCCATCACAAACATTTTTTGACCAAAAAAGGTGCATTTGATACTATTATTTGATAATTTATTAAAAAGTTTGCTCTTTAAATATTATTTAAGACATCAATATGTATAATTAAGTTTATCATTTAAACCTGTAGGCTACATTGAATTAAAGCCTCTTGGTAGTTTTGGGCCACTCACAGAAACATTTTCAAAAGGACATTTTGAGAATCCATAGTACCAAAAGAACTGCTAAAAAAAAAAAATCAGGGGAAACTACAGTAAAGGACTTCCAATGATCCTGCATACAAACCAGGCATACCTTATTTTAGTCTGAGGTGTTAGTAATTTAAAGGGATTACCTACTTAGCATCAATGCCAATGAGTTTTCATTCAAGCTGTCATAATTTTATTTAGGTGGCTTTAATTTTTACCCATATTTTGAGATTAGAAGGAGAAAATATTATAACCCAGTTATCTCTGATGGAAATTCACAAACTACTTGATGAGTGAGTACTCAGTTATGACAATCCAAATGTATAAAATGGTTTTTTTACTGTAAAAATATGTAAGATATTAACAAGGCATAAGGCCAATTTAACAGTCAACTTCTAGAAGGTAAAGGCAGTAGTACAAATTAACTAAATCTCTTACATCTTTCTGTAGTTAATGTCATCTGTAATGTCCTACTTTTCTGACCATTCAGTTTGTTCCTCAAAATAATGACTCTGAGACTTCTTATATTTGAATCAATGGTTAGATAAATAGCTTTAGCACTCTTCCCTGACTAGCTCATATCTAATATTCCAGTTTATTTTTAGCACACAACATGGCTGGTTCTTTTTTTTTTTTTTGCAGGTTCATGCATTGGTCCTCTCCTCAAAGTTCAGAGTACCTTTCTCCGAGAATATTTCCTCTGTACAAAATACTCCACGGAACCCTGAAGATAATAGTACCTTGTAGTTCAAACTACTTGCTATACAATTAAATTAGATGCTTATGCAGGGTTTATTGTTTATTAAAATTAATATCTTAGTTTCTCCAAAAAGTCAAATCCATTAACTGAGAAAAAATAGAGAGGTCAAGGTTAGCATTTCTCCTCTTTGCTTGCTTTTGAAAAGGATGCCCAGTGCATTAAAGTTAAGCAGAAGGAATGTTAGTAGACTGCAGAAAATCATGAAAATGTATGGAAGCTACTATGTAGCATCTCTGGGTCCACAAAAACAAAAGAGAAAAGAGAGAGTTTTCTCTCTGTCCCTGTAAAAATTTTGGCAAGATAGTAATTGCTTCCAAAGCAGAAGTGCATGTAAAAATAGTAAGCTTCACTTGACAATGCAGTAGCATTTAGGTCAAGAGTAAGTCTAAAAACATATAATTAGACAGTATAATGAAGGTGCAGATGGCTTTTACATAATTCTGACCATGTATATTTGAGATTCACCATTTCAGTTTTGCAATTTTTTTTTTCCTAAAACAGTTTGTATGAACTTGTAATAGCATTTCCTATGCAGTAGCCACTCTTAATTTACTACTCCTTCCTTCTTCCTTGGGTAATTGCAATGAGAAAATTCATACAACTTCCCATATGTAAGTACCACAGAAGAAAACAGGGCTATGGCAATGTGGAAATTATCAGGGAAATCTAAACTAGGTCATCTCACTAATCGTAACATTAACAATTTATTGACAAACAATTGAAAACCTTGGGTGTTCTCAACCACAAAATAAAAAACTAACTTGTATAACTACCAATATTAGTTCTTTCCTTCTCGCTTTCTCTCACCTCTCCCTCTTCCATTCTCCTATCTCTTTTCATAATTTGAGCAACTGTCATCTTCTGTGAAGTGTTCTTTTGCACAAAGCCTAAGCAATAATTGTGGAAGAGCAGAAATTAAATTAGAAATTCTAACCCACAGAACAATCCTTCGAACCCATTTACAAGCTGATCACCTTAAAAAAAATGAAATCCAAAAATGATTAATGAAAGAAAGTGGGTAGAACATAAAAGGATCCAGGACAGATTCTGGACTAGAATACCACCTGATATAAGGCTCAGTAGCTCTTCTGGAAGGATAGTTTCTTTAAACTCTTTCGTCACTGTATTTAATTCATATCTGTCTTGTGTTTCTCTCTCAGTGACTGAGAATTGAGACAGTTAACATGAACAATTCTACAAATATGCAAAAATAAAACTACACCACAACATTTCAAACTTCTCACTACATGTTTTACATTGAACCTCACTGAAGCATCTACGAGACTTTTATTACCCAGGAATTTTATGTACAATGGGTGGCTATTGACCAAACCATATAAGAAGGTTGTGTACCTCATTAAGGATAAATTTATGATTCTGAATTCTGTATTAGGGATCGAGCAGAATTATAACCATGATACTGTCATTGCACAGTTGAACATGTGACAGAATCAGATGGAAGAAACATATGCACAGATTCAGAAGCAGAAGGTTTTTAACCATGGCTACCCATTCATTTCATACAATATAATTTCTCCTATAGAATAAAAAATTTTAATAGCCTAAAATCATCAAGAAATAATTCTACTTTATTTCTTTTTCTTATTACCAGTCTTTAAAATGAGTCAACAATAAAATCCTGGAGATGGATTTACAATTCCCTAGGTATATATTGTAAAGGATCATTTCAGCTCTGCTTTAATATGGAAGAAAATAAAAAGAATAAACTTGAAAACTTTTCAGTCTTTTTTTATTCAAGACACAAGATTTCTTTAATTCATAAGTAAACAAAAATCAACTTTATATGCAGAAAAAAGTTCTTATTTCAATAAGGAGATGTATCAGGAATCTAAATTCTTTAATCCAAGCTGTCTGTGCCCAAACTGAGCTTCTGAAAATCGAATTTCCTTTCATTAGTCACAAAGACTTGGTCTGTCATTTCATGGAAAGTTTGGTAAATGGTTATTGTGCTCCCTCAGATAAGCAGAGGGAGTCAATGATACCATTCTCTATGACCTGTACTCTCTAGAGTATAAGAGGGATACTCTATTGTAAATACCTCTGCACACTATTCTTCTATATAGGTTTGAAAGAAATATAGCTATGTCCGCTTTTGGGGGGGATAAAAGTTGTAATTTGTCTTTTGAATTATGTACTTGTGGGAATGGGACAGGAAACTATTTTTATCAGTTAGACATTCTGTTCAATGTCAATCTATTGTAGGCACAGTACAATAGGTCCTGGAGCCCCATGCCCCCAAACCCACCTTTTTTGGAGATTTCAAAATTACTTAACATTTCAATATTTTATATTCTGTGGGTATAAAATTCTTTGAATTAATATCACTAATAACAGTTTTGAAACAATTCACCTATTGTGCTTGCTGGTAGGTCTACTGATGTCTGAGATTACATGCCATCAGCAGAGAGGTCCTTTTCTATTCCAGTTTATGTTGCTTTATAGATCCATACGGTAATTCAGAAAATGCTTTCCCTTATTAATGCAGCCTTGACATATTTGTCATGATAATCAATTGGGCCTTTTTGGAGGCTGAGCTTTGCCAGTCATTGTTGGATGTTTTGATCTTGCAAATGGCTTAGTGTGCTTTGGCTAAGGAAAATATCGAAGAGTTGAAGAATATAAGTTCACCAACTGGAAATTCACCCTTGCTAGCCTTGCAATACTTTAAAAACAAATAATCCCCAGTATCTGGAACAGTGTGTGAGAAAGTAAGTACCTAAAAGTATTTGTTTAATGGATTAATGGAATATTAAAGATAGAGGAATATAGAAATGATTTAACTTTAAATACTAATTGATTTTTAAAATATAACTTATTCAGATATATTCAGAATAAATTAATGGCATTCACAGTGACAACTCTTACCACCTGGAAGACAAGTAAGCATTCCTTAATACATTCCCTGCTGAGTCTTCCTCAGCCTGATGGCTGTCTCTGTGCTGACAAGTAAGAAGACTCCCTCTAACTGCACAGAGCAGGAGGAAGTCATGAATCATACATTGGATAACGGACTTCCTATTCTTTCATCAAGCAGACAATTGTAAATTTTTAATCTTTGTGATGCTTGCTTTTCATATACAATTTTATTTGTGAAAACTTTTCTGCTGCAAATATTGTTTGAAAATTTCAAACGTGTTAACTATGCTACTCCTTACGCTTTCCTGGGTGAAACAAATAAGCAAATAATAATAATAATGATGATGATGATGATAATAATAATAAATAATAATAATAATAAATTATGCATAGAAACAGAAAACAGAGCTATAAATGTGGATGGCAATGACTGTCAGCAACAGGGTATCTTATTGATGTCAGAGAAATATTATGAGTGCTGGTATCTGAAGGCACTGTGTTGCCACAACTACACAAAGCTCTGGAAATAGGCAGAATTATTCTTTCAATTACTATGTTTCAATTACAAAACACATGACAATAAGCAGTGTAATCAATAATCAAAACTAAGTTGAGCCTCTGCTATGGAGATAAACAGTCTGAAATGAACACTGTATACTTCAAGGCAGATATATAAATGCTCAGTCCAGTAAGATAATGCCAAGACATAACAAAGTTCACAACTTACAGCCATGGACTTATGAAATAATAACATTCAGGGGAGAGGGGTTGAAAGTTTCCTAAGTATGTACAATGTACTTTGATGAAATTACTCCGGTTCTTTCCCAGTTTGCCTCCTTCCCCTCTCAGTATTTTGTTGCAACCTCATTTGCTGTTTGCTTTGTTTAAAAACAAAGGAATAAACTTTCGGCTGCCTATGCACACACATGTAGAGAATCACCAACTGGAACGTGAGTAACCTCTTACATCCTGCATCCCTGAAAAACACAAATTCTCCCTTCCTTGATAGCTACCAGTTGCCACTAGCACCTCTGCAAAGGGGTGGGAACTAATGAGCCTTTTCTCTGTTCATGCTTAGACTTTGGTTGGTTTGATCTTGGGCTAGTTTGGGCATACAGTATTAGTCACTATGAGTTAATGTAGGGCACATACTGTTTCAAAACTGACATTCACTATGTCTAACATGGAAAATCTCTCTACTCCATCTTCCATGATAGTGCCCGAGCATTAGAAGAAGAATATACTGAAACCACATTTAGAGCTGTGAATTATATAGTCACCCATTCTCTGTATGGTAATCTCTGTTATGCTTTGAATTGAACAGCCTTTTCTCCAAAACAAAACCTCTCTAGTGAGGTCAGATATGCACCAACCTATGAATATTGACAGACGAATTTAGGGGGAAGTTGAATAAAATATTAAGTTTAGTCAAATACTATGTTCACCTCCAGGCCTTAGAGTTTGTCAAGTCATGGGCCTTTGCTTGATTAATGATACAAGGCATGTGTTTCTTCTTTTAGATTATGCTTCAAATTCAACAGGAAAGTGTGTGGGTTTTCTGCCATGCATAACAGTTTTGAATTGCAGATATTCTTTAACTGTCCTCATACTGAATGAGTCTCAAAAGCGTGAACTCAGTTTCATGAGAAAACATAAATTAGATATGATACGAGGGAAACTGGAAACCATGTTAGTGGGAAAGGTAATTACCCAAGTACGCAATGAGATTATGGCTTGGAAAGCAAAGGGGAATCTAGTTTGGTACTTTTTAGAGGTAGGGTGTTGTGCAGGAGATAGTAGAAAGGGCATGTCTATGGAAGCCGGGATAACAGATGATACAGGTTCAGCAGAAGATGTGTTCAGATTTCAAAATTAATATGCCGCCTAGGCATGTATTTAGATGCTTAGCAGAAAAAGAATATCTCCTTGTAAAAATTAAAACTATAAATTTGCCATGCATTTAGTGAGAACTTTCTAGTCTTTTCTGAACCTCGTCTTCTTCATCCGTAATTTGGAATACTACCACCTACTTCATAGATTTTTATAGGAGATGGAAATAGTAAATAATTCTATACAAGATTTTGTTGTGTTTAAAAAGTATATAGCAACGAAAACTTTGGACGACCTCCCACTAAGTGAGTGATTATTCCCATTACTTTGTTGTCAATGAGAGCTCTCATCGCCAAGAAGATCTACTAGAAAACAGAGGATATCAACTGTAGAATTACAACAGATTGGAATGTGAGGGAGATAATTGACTGCTAATTGATGTAGGAGGAATCAGCCTATTGTGGGATATATTATCCTGGGAATGGAAGCTGAGCAACAGAGACCAAGTAACTCAACAAGCCATATTCCTCCATAGTCTCTACTTGGAGCTGCCTTGTTCTCCTTCTAGAATGGAAAATTGCCTATACGTGGAATGGACCATCTCTTTCACATATTGTTTTTGATAATGGTGCTTATCACAGAAACAAAAGCTAACTAGAACTGAGATAGGCACCAGGAACATAGAGTATTGAAGTAATGGAAGTGAGCATATTGCTTTTATGCCTTAGATGTATTCTTTGAAGAAAGTGGAATATTTGGGAACACTGTGCTGTATAAACCATTGACCTTGGAAGATAAGACGGCAGATGATGGAGACCAGACTTTCAAAGGAAAGTTTGAGTCTCTTAAAGCCTCTAGTGAGGTCATTCAGGTAGTGCCTTTGAATATCTGGAAGTGAAGTATTGTTTTACTTCACTGGCATTTCAAAGACTGGTTATTTGAAGCCAAAAATGTAACTGTGATTCATAGGAGAGAGACAGTATTGAGGTGAAATCTTCAAGGGCCTATTCCTTCAGACACAAAGGTTATGATCTATGGAATGGCCAAAGCTGCACAACAGTCTGATTGAATGATATGTCTAATAATGTGTCTTCCACATGTACCAGTTTTGACTGCCTAAATGGGGTCTGGGAGAAGAGTGGAGACTTGGCACTGTGAGAGACCATCAAGGACCAATGGTGAAGGTCTAGCCTCAGCTTTAGTAGCATGTCAGAAAAATGTAGTTACCTCTATAGAGAGTGAAAAGTAGTGACTGGAGTCAGCCTGAGCTGTGAGACAAGATGTATACATTGATAATGGCAGAGATGGAGAAGCAGAAGTGCCTCAGCCCTTATATTCTATAAAATTCTGAGTTTCAGACATCACATACTGGTCAAGTTTGTTTTTATTTAAGTATTATTGTTTTATACCCTGTTTCTTCTCTTTTGAAAACAGATAGTATAAAAACTGTTGTTATTATTTTATTTTATTTTATTTTATCTTATTTTACAGGATCTTACAGTTAAGAAACTGGATTTTTAAGGAGATACTGTGGATATAAGATGTGTGCCATCACTGAAGAATACTTTGTCTTTCCCAGCAGGAGCCAGCTGTCAAGAGCTCCTCAAGTAGGGGTTGGACTTTGATTGTTCAGAATTTCATTAAAATTCAGCTTGTTCATGCTCATTTGTGCTTTCACAATCAGTGTGAGTGTATATGTGCATCTGCCCTGTTTAATATGGCAAAAAAGTTCTGTTTCCTTGGACTCTTTTGCTACCTCTGTCTCTTCAGTTCTTTGCAGCTGCCCTTCTGCATGGGTCACTGAGAGTTTGTGAAAGGATGACGAACAAGTTGATACTCCCAATGAACCTGGGGGATACTGTAGTACAAAAGAAACCTCTATATTCTATTATGTGTAGATTTTACTTTCAGAACCTGATATAGTTGGGGTTTTGGTTGTATGTTTGGAGTAGTTCAACTTTTGATTACATTTTTGTTGTGAGAGTTGATGCTAGGTTTGGGAGACAGCTCCTGAGGGTTTTCAGGATTTTGAGTTTTTATACAAAGATATGACCACAGACATGCTGACCATGAAGCTTTTTTTTGACTACATTTGCTTACTCATAGGACTCAGGATTCATCCTGTCTCTATTCCTCCATGGCTGCGATAATAGTGAATGCTAATACACACATACACACACAACACACACACACACACACACACACACACACACACACTTTTTATGCAGATGAAGGGAATCTGCCCAGTTCCTCCTTCTTGTGCAAAAAGTACCTCTTTTTTTTAATTGGCCTGTCTGTTTTTAATTTTTTCTATGTACCCACAATAACTTTTAGTGTCAATTTAAAAAAAAATCAGATAAAAAATTGACAAATGGGACCTCATTAAATTACAAAGTTTCTGTAAGGCAAAAGACACTGTCAAAAAGACAAAGCAGCAACCAACTAACTGGGAAATGATCTTTACCAACCCTCTATCTGACAGAGGGCTAATATCCAATATATACAAAGAACTCAAGAAGTTAAACTCCAGAGAGCCAAGTAACCCTATTATAAAATGAGCTAAACAGAGTTCTCACCTGAAGAATATCTAATGACTGAGAAGCACCTAAAGAGATATTCATCATCCTTAGTCATTAGGGAAATGCAAATCAAAACAACCCTGAAATGCCATCTCACACCAGTCAGAATGGCTAAGATAAAAACCACAGGAGACAGCAGTTGTTGGAAAGGATGTGGAGAAAGAGGAACACTCCTCCACTGCTGGTTGGATTGCAAGCTGGTACAACCACTCTGGAAAGCAGTCTGGCGGTTCCTCAGAAAACTGGGCATGACACGCCTGGAGGATCCAGCTATAACACTCCTGGGCATATACCAGGAGGCTTTACCTGCATGCAATAAGGACACATGTTCCACTATGTTCATAGCAGCCTTATTTATAATAGCCAGAAGCTGGAAAGTACCCAGATGTCCCTCAATGGAGGAATGGATTCAGAAGATGTGGTATATTTTCACAATGGAATATTACTCTGCAATTAAAAACAATGAACTCACGAAATTCCTAGGCAAATGGAAGGAACTTGAAAATATCATCCTTAATGAGGTAACTCAATCACAAAAGAACACACATGGTATGCAGTCACTGATAAGGGGATATTAACCCAGAATCTCTGAGTACCCTAGACACAATTCACATATCAATAGATTTCCAAGAAGAGGGAAGGAGAGACCCCTGGTCCTGGAAAGACTGGATGTAGGGGAATGTCAGGACAGAGAAGCGAGAAGGGATTGAATGGGGAAGAGAGGGAGGGAAGGGGGCTTATGGGACTTTCGGGGAGGGAGTTAACGTGAAAGGGGAAATGATTTGGAATGTAAATAAAAAAACTTAGTAAATAAAAAATAAAAAAAAAATAAATCGCAATATAGATGGAGAGGACCCAAGCTAATTCATTTTGTTGACATGCTTAATTTCAATATAAGTAGCTCAATTATGCCCAAAAGAGGCAATGTTATCAGACTTTACAAATTATTTTCTGTTCTTTTTTAAAGTTTCGACATTTTTACGTTTTCTCATGTTCTCCATCCTTAAGGATGGAGAACAAATTTTCTTTTTTTTTTTTCAGATTTAGGTATTTCTTTATTCATTCCTCTGTTAATTCTTTTTTTTATTTATTCATTTTCTAAGTTTTTTAATTTACATTTCAAATCATTTCCCCTTTCCCATTTCCTCCCTCCCCGAAAGTCCCATAAGCCCCCTTCCCTCACTCTTTTCCCCATTCAATCCTCTCTTGCTTCTCTGTCCTGGCATTCCCCTACATCCAGTCTTTTCAAGACCAGGGGTCTCTCCTTCCATCTTCTTGGAAATCTATTGATATGCGAATTGTGTCTATGATATTCTGAGATTCTGGGTTAATATCCCCTTATCAGTGATTGCATACCATGTCTGTTCTTTTGTGATTGGGTTACCTCACTAAGGATGATATTTTCAAGTTCTGACCATTTGCCTAGGAATTTTCTGAGTTCATTGTTTTTAATTGCAGAGTAATATTCCATTGTGAAAATATACCACATCTTCTGAATCCATTCCTCCGTTGAGGGACATCTAGGTTCTTTCCAGCTTCTGGCTATTATAAATAAAACTGCTATGAACATAGTGGAGCATGGGTCCTTATTGCATGCAGGTAAAGCCTCTGAGTATATGCCCAGGAGTGGTATAGCTGGATCCTCCGAGACTGTCATGCCCAGTTTTCTGAGGAACCACCAAACTGCTTTCCAGAGTGATTGTACCAGCTTGCAATCCCACCAGCAGTGGAGGAGTGTTCCTCTTTCTCCACATCCTTGCCAACAACTGCTATCTCCTGTGGTTTTGATCTAAGCCTTTCTGACTGGTGTGATGTGGAATCTCAGGGTTGTTTTGATTTGCATTTCCCTAATGACTAAGGATGATGAATATCTCTTTAGGTGCTTCTCAGCCATTAGATATTCGTCAGGTGAGAACTCTTTGTTTAGCTCTGTACCCCATTTTTTAATAGGGTTACTTAGTTCTCTGGAGTTTAACTTCTTGAGTTCTTTGTATATATTGGATATTAACCCTCTGTTGGATGTAGGGTTGGTAAAGATCATTTCCCAGTTAGTTGGTTGCTGCTTTGCCTTTTTGACAGTGTCTTTTGCCTTACAGAAATTTTTTAATTTAATGAGGTCCCATTTGTCAATTCTTGATCTTAGAGCATAAGCTATTAGCGTTCTATTCAGGAAATTCTCCCCTGTGCCCATATGTTCAAGGTTCTTCCCTAGTTTCCTTTCTATTAGTTTCAGTGTGTCTGGTTTTATGTGGAGGTCCTTGATCCACTTGGAATTCAGCTTAGTGCAAGGAGATAAGAATGGATCAATTTGCATTCTTCTGCATGCTGACCTCCAGTTGAACCAGCACCAGTTGTTGAAAAGGCTATCTTTTTTTCCACTGGATGGTTTTATCTTCTTTGTCAAAGATCAAGTGACCATAGGAGTGTGGATTCATTTCTAGGTCTTCAATTCTGTTCCATTGATCTACATGCCTGTCACTGTACCAATACCATGCAGTTTTTAACACTATTGCTCTGCAGTCCAGCTTGAGATCCTGGATATTGATTCCCCCAGAGGTTCTATTACTCTTGAGAATAGTTTTAGCTATCCTTGGTTTTATGTTATTCCAGATGAATTTTTGAATTGCTCTTTCTAACTCTATGAAGAATTCAGTTAGGATTTTGATGGGGATTGCATTGACTCTGTAGATTGCTCCCTCCATGCAATAAGGACACATGCTCCACTATGTTCATAGCAGCCTTATTTACACTTTCTCATGTAGAATAAAAACCTTAAGGATGGAGAACAAATTTTCAATGAAAACAAAATAAAATGATAAATATAAAAATATCACCAATGCAATTCTTCTTTAATTTTGGAGAAGTTTATCACTATAAATGTAGATGAGAGCCTCTTGTACTCACCTGAAAAAGTAAGGGTTTCCCTCCTTGTGTTGGTGTTTTCCATCTATTGTCCTTTGTAGTGTTAGATTTGTTGGAAGATATTGTGTAAATGTGATTTTGTCATGGAATATCTCCATATATGGTAATTGATATTTTTGCTGAGTACAGTATCCTGGGCTGGTATTTGTGTTCTCTTATGGTCTGTATAACATCTGTACCGTGTCTTCTTTCTAGCTTTCATAGTCTCTGGTGGGAAATCTCGTGTAATTCTGATAAGTCTGCCTTTATATGTTACTCGACCTTTTCCCCTTACTGCTTTAAATATTTCTTCTTTGTTTTGTGCATTTTGTGTTTTGACTTTTATAGGACAGGAGGAATTTCTTTTCTGGCCCAATCTATTTAGAGTTCTGCAGGCCTCTTGTATGTTTGCAGACATCTCTTTCTTTAGGTTAGGGAAGTTTTGTTCTATAATTTTGTTGAAGATATTTTCTGGCCCTTTGAGTTGGGAATCTTCACTCTCTTTTATACATATTATGCTTCAGTTTGGTCTTCTCATTGTGCCCTGGATTTCCTGAATGTTTTGGGTTAGAAGCTTTTTTTGCATTTTGCATTTTCTTTGACTGTTGTGTCAATGTTTTCTTTGGTATCTTCTGCACCTTCTATCTCTTGTATTCTGTTGGTGATGCTCAAATCTATGACTCCTGATCTCTTTCTCAGTTTCCCTTCTCCAGAAACCTTTGTTATTGTTTCTATTTCCATTTTTAGATCCTAGATTTTTTTTCATCCTTTACCTGTTTATTTATATTTTCCTGTAATTCTTTAAAGGATTTTTGTGTTTCTTCTTTAAATGCTTCTAGCTATTTACCAGTGTTCTCCTGTATTTCTTTAAAGGATTTATTTATGTCCTTAAAGTCCTCTATCATCATTCTGAGATGTGATTGTAAATCAGAGTCTTGCTTCTCTGGTGTGCTGGGGTATCCAGGGCTAACTGTCGTGGGAGAACTGGGTTCTGATGAAGCCAAGTAGCCTTGGTTTCTGTTGTGTATGTTCTTGACCTTGTCTCTCTCCAACTGGTTATCTCTGGTGTTAGTTGTTCTTGTTGTCTCTGATTGTGACTTATCCCTCCTGCAAGCCTGTGTGTCAGTACTTCTGGGAGACCAGTTCTTTTCTGGAGGAATTTGTGTATGGAGAGCTGTGGCACAGAGTCAACTCTGCGGATATAGATGGAAATTGGAAGACTCCTGTCCCCAGCTGTTCCTTGGTTCTTGTGTCTTGATGACTCTGGACAGGTCCCTCTTGGGCCAGGAATTTGAGCTGAAGTGGTGGTCTTACCTATGCTCACTGGTGTGTCTGCACTCCTGGGAGACAAGCTCTCTTCTGGTGGTATTTGGGTACTGAGTAGTATGGCACAAGATCAGCTCTGGGAGCAAACAGAAACTGGAAGCATCCTGTCCCAGCCTGCTCCTTGGTTCCTGTGTCTTACTTGTCCTAAGGGCAGTTCATAAAGCCAGCAACAATGGCTCTAAGATGTGAGTCTAAATAATCATATGCATTTGGACATTATAAAAATGTTTGAGCTGGGCAGTGGTGGTGCATGCCTTTAATCCCAGCACTTGGGAGGCAGAGGCAGGCGGATTTCTGAGTTCGAGGCCAGCCTGGTCTACAGAGTGAGTTCCAGGACAGCCAGGACTACATAGAGAAACCCTGTCTCGAAAAACGAAAAAAGAAAAAAAAATGTTTGAGTCAATTTATTTTTCAACCTTGAATATGGTCTGTTTTCTCTCCTTCCCTCAATTATGTAACAAAGTGTTGCTTGTGATCTTCTGTTCTTAATTGTAGTGTCTTAATCTCTCTTTTATATGCTACTTGCCCCTCTGGATTTCTAACGAAGAAAATATATTTTGCTTACATATAGTGTTGGTTACTGTGATGGTTTGTATATGCGAAGTCCAAAGAGTGCCACACTTAGAAGGTATGGCCCTGTTTCAGTAGGTGTGTCACTATGGGTGTGGGCTTTAAGAACTTCCCCCTAGCTGCCTGGAAGTAAGTTTTCTATTAGCAGCCTTCACATGAAGATGTAGAACTCTCTAAACCTCCTGGACCATGCCTGCCTGGATGCTGCTATGCTCTTGCCTTGATGATAATGGTCTGAAATTTTGAACCTCTAAGCCAGACCCAATTAAATGTTGTCATTAAAAGTGTTGCCTTGGTCATGGTATCTGTTCATAGCAGTAAAACCCTAAGACAGTAAATTTTCTAGTTGCTATAACAGAAGAGCTGACACAAACTTAGAGAGGAATAGTTTAACTTAGACAATAGTTATGGGATACAGTGTATCACAGCACAAGAGAACATATGCATGAGTTGCATTTCACTAGATGACCAATTGCAAAATAGAGGGCTCAAGTTGCAATGAACAGCTTCTTACCTCCATTGACTACTTCCTCCTCTAGAGTTCCACTTCCTAAGGAAGTTAATATTAAGATTAATATTAATTCAGTTAAATTTCATTTAATACTAATCTCTCTCATTTACATTGTAAATGTAAGCTGTTACAATTGCTTAATAGCAATGTCTAGAGTAATTTTACTAGTTGCTATGATCACTCTTATTCTTGTTTGGACTCTTTGTTACTTAACTAGAACTGATCTGTTAATATTTCTCAGTAGTGCTTCATGCTGTCTTGACTTGCACATAGTTTTGTCTAGAATTCATTCTCTTAAAGGTATTTTGAAACTATACATCATGGAAGACACTAAAAATTCCCATTTCTATGTATAAATTTAATATATTTTTCTGGGTTACTTAGCTTTGTTTAAATCTGACTCCTTTGGATGTCCTTTTACCAGCAGAGAAGAGATTTTCTCTTGCTTAATGTCTTTGAAACTAATGTTTATCTCCAGGTAAAGTTAAAACTCCTAATGAACTCTATTGTTGCATAAGTAATGATACAAATTGTTCTTTTCTCACAGCAGGCATTCAGTGTGCATTTGGTAATTTGGGATTTAATTAATATATTCCAAGATGTTGAAAAGAATTCCCTTTTACAAAGGTGAATCACTTTGAAAAAAGACAAACCTGGACCTGGAGACAAAAGTACTACTAGAGAGTGTGACACAGAAGATGTGATTTTTTTTTCACAAAATAGCAGCGATATTGTTCCCTCTTCTTTGTTGTTACAATTGTTATTTTAAATTATTATTTATAATCATTTTTATAGTACTATTCTAAGAGCTAAGTTTCTATTTTTATATATGTGCCTAATGCTATGAATTGCATGATAATAATTATTATATTTAATTCATTTCTGTTTTGAAAATTGCACAGAGTACTTCACTCATTGTTTATATTAAACTGTTTTTTAATTTACAAATGAATAAATGTACAAAAGACTGGAATATGGAATCTGAGATGCTTGAATCTCTCAAAGGAAAGTCATATTGCAGTGTTGAAATTTAAGGCTTAGAAATGTGTAATTTAAAATTCTCATTATCATTATAGTGCTGAAAATGAAAGAATCACTGAAATTATTAGCCACAATTTTCTGATGTATATTTTCTATTAATGGTCTCCTAAATATTTGTTCTGTACTTACTTTCTTCTAATTATTCTAGATGACTTCTCAAAATTTGTTGTTGTTTAAATGAATGGACTTTCAGCTCTCATCTGATTTCTGACTGTTGTATATTAATAGTTATGTCCCTTCTGGTTTCATGTGCATCTCACATTCCAATACCTATAAAACTACCTGAAAATCTGGGTTTTTTTTTTCTGCCTAAAAATGAGCACACAGAATGTCTGTTAGGGAAACTATTATTAGTGATCAGAACATTGAGAATTTCCTTAGCTATAATTATGGGAAAATTTCTGAAACATATCAGGAGCATATTCAACCACATCCCAGTACACATCTGAATGATAAGCCTCTTAATTTCTTGAGATATTGGTGATAAACATACATATAATAATGACTACATGCAATCCAAACCATTTAAAGAGTAGACAACCAATAATAGTCTCTCATCACAGAGATTCAGTGTTCTCTCTACACAGAAATTTATTCTGCAGAAATTTATTCATTAAATTATCATTGTCTTCATATTTTCTCCCATGAGTATTTTGTTCCCCTTTCTAAGAAGGACTGGAGTACCTACACTTAGGTTTTCCTTCTTCTTGAGCTTCATGTGGTCTGTTAATTGTATCTTGGGTATTCTGAGCTTTTGGGCTAATATACACTTATCATTGAGTGCATATCATGTGTTTTCTTTTGTGATTGGGTTACCTCACTCAAAATGATATTTTCTAGTTCCATCCATTTGCCTAAGAATTTCATGAATTAATCGTTTTTAATAGCTGAGAAGTACTCCATTGTGTAGATGTACCACATTTTCTGTATCCATTCCTCTGCTGAAGGACCTCTGGGTTCTTTCCAGCTTCTGGCTATTATAAATAAGACTGCTATGAACATAGTAGAGCGTGTGTCCTTGTTATATGTTGGAGAATTTTTTTGGTACATTCCCAGGAGTGGTATAGCTGGGTCCTCAGGTAATACTGTGTCCAATTTTCTGAGCAATCGCCAGACTGATTTCCAGAGTGGTTGTACCAGCTTGTAATCCATTGCAAAAAATGGAGGAGTTTTCCTCTTTCTCCACATGCTCTCCAGCATCTGTTGTCAGAGCAGAGATTAATGGAAAGGCCATCCAGATACTGTAACACCTGGGGATTCATCCCAGATACAGTCACCAAACTCTGACGCTATTGTGGATGCTAAGACAGTCTTGCTGAAAGGAACTTGATATAGCCATCTCCTGAGAGGCCCTACAATAGCCTTACAAATACAGAGTCAGATGCTCAGAGCCAACTATTTCACTGAGTGTGGAGTCCCCATTGGAAGAGTTAGAGAAAGGACCGAAGGAGCTGAAGGGGTTTGCAGCCCCATAGGACAATATCAACCAGCCAGACATCCCTGGTGCTCCTAGGGACCAAGCCACCAACCAAGGAGTACACATGGCTCCAGCTGCATATGTAGGAGAGGACGGCCTTGTTGGGTATCAATGGGAAGAGAAGTCCTTGGTCCTATGAAGGTTCGATAGATGCCCCCAGTGTATGGAAATGGAGGGCATGGAGGCAGGAGTGGGTGGGTGGTTGGAGGAGCACCCTCATAGAAGCAGAGGGAGGTGGATGGGATAGAGGGCTTTTGGGGGGGGAACCATGTATGGGGATAACACTTGAAATGTAATTAAGTTAAGATAAATAAAAATTAAAAAAAAATCATCATTGTCACTTCTTTTCCTAAATAAAATAATGCTAAATATTAAGATCAAAATGAAGTAAATTAAAAGAAAGAAGGACATTATTTTTTTATGTCTTCACCTTTCAACATGACCTTTAATATTTTTTTATTTACTGTCATTTACTTGTTTTTAACTTCATGGGTGGTTTGGTACATATATATCTTTGTAATACATGTGTTCTTGGCATTGTGGACCATACATGAATGCAATGGATCCCCTTTTACTGGAGTTATGGATGTTTATAAAAAAAACAATGGGAGTGCTGAGAATCACAGATGGATCCTCTGAAAGGAAAGCCAGGGCTGTTAGCCACTGAGCCATCTTGCCTGCCCCTTTAATATCTTCAATGTTTTGACTCACGAATCTCTTTATAAAATACTACTGAGAGTAACGTCCTTACAGGAAAAAAAATGGTAGTAAAGAACTAACAAAGTATGATTTAAACTGTCATGGCGGTAGAAATGTAGATGATTTTCAAATTGAATAGCAACCTATGCCACATATAAAGACTATGTCTGAATATACATGCATGCACATACATGCACACACACACACACATGTAATGTAAGGAAGTAAGAGACAAGAATTATATGTCATGGAAACAAAGAATAGAAATGATGTTACTTTTTAGGTGTTGGAGATTAAAATAAACCTTTTAACTAGGAATCAAGACCATAACAATGACAAAAGAGAAGCCCAAACATTGAAGAACATACTGAGTGAGTGTTGGCAAGACAAATGCGAGTGTAATTGGTTTATACCAAAAAGAACGTGCTTTAATTTCAGAGAACACTATAGTTGTTGAGGTTATATCTAATGAGAAACAGCCAGGATGGTTGTGAGTACACTCGAAGACCACTCTTTATGATAATCAGGCCTTAGAGATTTTGAAATCACATCAGACAGCACATCTATAAAATGACTTGCAATCTTTTATTTAAATGATGAAATTTGCTTTTAGGCTTTTTGAGTCAAAAGGTTAAAGGAAAGAGATTATAATTTCCTTCACTTGTCATTTTGTGTTCTATTTCAACATTCAAGCTCCTGAATAACCACTTCTTTTGTGGTGTTTGGAAATTGTTTAAGCAAACAATTCTTTTATTAGTCTTAAAAACAGACTTACAGTTGAATATCTGACTCATTGTATATGAACTCTATTTTATGGTGATATACAGAGAAATATAGAATAGTCAATATAACTTATGAAAAGACAGGAACTAAGGTTAAAACTTTTGGCTATTAAAAAATAAAACATGATTAGAGACCACATAAGACAATATCTTTATGTATTCTCAATTCCTTTTCTGTATGCAATGAAGGTAGAAGTTCCTAGCTATCTGTACTAAGTCAGGTATTGTCTTTATAACCATTAATGTAATGAAGATGTGTGTAATTCCAATAACTTTCCAAAATTCAATGATTTGTTTGTCTAATAAGAGAAAGAAAACACTGAAAATATGCTTTGCATGACTTGATACCATACACATCTATTCACATTGATCAAATGTCAACACTGGAGGCCACAGATTCAGATAGAACTAAGAATGCCTTGGCAGTTATGTGTATACAGAGTCACAATTTACATGAAAAGTTGACAGAAAAGGCTGTGCAAAAAAATAAAACAAAACAACAGCAGCAAACTACAGAATTTCAAAGGTGAAAGTCGTTAATAATGTCCGACTGTTTCAAATTCCTGGATTATTCCTGTAAGGGGTAGTAGATTGGGACCATATTTTTCTGTTTCAGGGGTTAGGGTGTGTGTGTACCTTTTGAGAGATAGATAGGGTAATTGTCTTCAGAATAGATATAAGTTGTTATAGTGGTCCTTTGTGTTTATCTATAATTGTGCACTTTAGTAAATGTTAATAGCAACTCAGAATGTCATACAGAAGCCTATCATTTTGAAAGAGGCTAGTTATGTTTTTAAGGGTTCCTCTTCCTCCTCAAGAATGACTAAGATGATTGAAGGAATATCATTGGATATAAAGAAAAGTTGTTCAGTGTCTGAAATATCTCGTGGATCCAGGTTAATTGAGACTGCTGGTCGTCCTACAGGGTCACCCTTCACCTAAACTTCTTTCCACTTTCCCCTAATTCAACCCCAGGGGTCAGCAGCTTCTGCCCATTGGTTAGGCACAAATATCTGCATCTGACTCTGCTGCTTGTTGGTTCTTCTGGAGTACAGTCATGCTAGATCCCTTTTTGTGAGTACTCCATAGCCTCAGTAATAGTGCCAGGCCTTGGAACTTCTACTTGAGCTGGATCCCAATTTGGGCCTGTCCCTGGACCTTCTTTTCCTTAGGCTCCTTTCCATTTCTATCTCTGTAATTCTTTCAGACAGGAACGCTTATGGGTCAGAGTTTTTACTGTGGTATGTCAACCCCGTCCCTCATTTGATACCCAGTCTTCCTGTAGGAGGTGGGCTCTAAAAGTTCTCTTTCCCTACTATTGGGCATTTCATCTAATGTTCCTTCTTTTTAATCCTGAGAGTCTCTCAACTCAGCAGCATACACCAGCTTATACGAGGTCCCCCAACACATATACAGAACATATACATCAGAGAACTGCCGGGTCTGTGTTCAATCAGAGATGACACACCTAACCCTCAAGAGACGGAAGGCCCCAGGGAGTTTAGAAGTCAGGTGGGGTGAGTGGTGCGTAGAGGGACATTCTTTTGGAGAAAGGAGGTGAGGAGAAGGTATGCAATGAAGAACAGTTGGGGGGTGGACAGGGGTTGAGGGGAATAAAATCTGTAGTGTAAAACAATAAATAATTAAATAAAATAGATGTTTTAAAAATCTAAAAAAAAAAATAATAAAGTGGGGGGAAGATGTTCACAGCCATATCTGACAGTAGTGCAAAAATTCAAGAAATCAGAGTAGGCTATACTAAGGTAGTAATAGTTCCATAATTATAATTGAGGAAAAGAAAATAGAGGAATCATGATATTTAGCTTTTTGGAGAAAAGTTTCTCATCTTTAAAAAATGTGATTCTCTGTGCGTATGAAGAACAATTATCTGCATGATTGTTATTTATTTATATCAAGGATGATTACAGCATTACTTAATGTTACAGTAGTGAAATAGAATCCATTGTGGAATGTTTGTTGCTGAATAATTAAATTTTCAAGTATATTATCATTAGCGCAAGCCACAGCTTAGAAGTAAGTGTATGTATGTATTCACCAGCATCTCAAAGCAAACAAATTTGAGATTGTGTATGGTTCAGCTGAGAACATGGGCCGACACATTGGTTGAGTTAATGAAATATACAAAGATCGTTAAGGGTTTCTGAGAAATGAAGGCTGGGAGGATAGTTCTACTGGGATTCAATTTGTGCCATCAAAAGAGTGGTAAGAGATAACAGCTTTCCTTCAGACGCCCCCTTGTGGTGCAATGGAGAACTACAACTATTTACCAAAGCAAAAATGAAGTGCAGAAATGGCCGACTGATGAACTCTTCTCCTAATCAGTAATTTACTGCCCAAGTCTTATCCACAACGGATTAAGCTAACCGATTCAGGAGGCAGAGTTGTGTAGCTGACAGGGATCAGTCACCCTCCATTCTTATCTTACACACTCAATAAGAAAGAGACGCACACATGGTTGGACATTGTAGGACTCTTCTACAAAAATATGATAGTGCATTAGACTTCTGATTCGGAACCTTTGTTCTCAAGTGCAGACAATTTCTCGGTATGGCCTTTGCATAAACTATGGCAAGGATAACATTTTAATGCATCCAAACTAGTAACGCTTTATGTTTTCCTTTGAGATTTCATAGAACAAAAGATTTTACTCCTTGAACTAGGGCAGAGTTGACTTAAATGTTAACTATATTTTTTGAGGAAAGGGGCAGATTTGGTTATGGAACAAGTGTTTTATGTTAAAATATCATTTAAAAGTTTAATATAATTTAAGTAGCAAAAATAAAAACTACAATATGTTATGTGAGAATTCCACAATGTCTTTGCCTCTGAGACAAATTTTAAATATATTTGTGTTCATACTCTAGGAGTATGTGTGTGGCATATTTACATATGCATGCCTCAATCTGTGCCCTATTCAAACACCAGGGTAGAATTTGCATCTACCTTCTTTGCTCAATTAGAGCCTTTTTAAGAAGCTAAGCAAAGTTTTTAAATTAAAAATAGCACCGTGTGAAACAGTTGAATCTAAAATAGAATATGTGTGAAACCCAGACACTAAATTAGAATTCCTATCACCCCCACAAATCCAAATGCTTTAATCATATCTCTCTCTCTCTCTCTCTCTCTCTCTCTGCTGTGTGTGTGTGTGTGTGTGTGTGTGTGTATGCTTTAGTGTGTAACATAATCATGTCTGTCTGAATTACTTAATGTCACCCTTTCAGGATTATTTGTGAATTTCTTGAAAATAAATAAAATTAACACAAGTGAGAAAGCCTGCTTTGTTTTTCAATATGTAAAAGCTATTATTTGATTACATTGTCTCTAGTTTGTACTTTAGAAATGTAGCTTCCCAGATGAACTATGAGAGACTGTGCTAACTTGTGTGTTAGAGACTGACTATATAATTTAATAACTTTCGTCTTACTTAGCTCATATTCTCTCCAATGCAAATCTTCCACCAAAATGGAATGTGCAATAAAGTGCAGTCTCTTTATTTCTGTAATATCAAAATTCACCAGGAGCCCAACTTCCTCTATGTGGCATGTGATGACATTAATGTTATGCTAGGTTGGTGAATCAGAGGTGTGTGAAAATTGACAAAAAAAAAAAAACAATAGGTTGCATTTAAAATCAAATGTATAATGAATTCTAGGATGTTCTTGCAGCATACACCAGTAATGCATCACCCAGGTCTGAATCTATAGCATGCAGGCATAGCACTAAACATGCTTTCCTGCCATAAACCAACAATTACCACTGCTTCAAATACCTGAGCTCTGGCTCGAGGATGTTGTATGTTCTGTAATGATGTGACATGCTGAGTCTTTTGCTCTTTTACAAACACAATGGTTTAGTTACAGATATCAAAGATTTTAGTGTCTTTCCCCCTATTCCCCACCATGGTTATATCAAATTAATATATATGTTTCTTACAGTATGTTAAGAATAATGTAGTTTACAGATTCCCAATTAATTTGCTAACTTAAGTTTCATAAAATGATGAATTTTGGCTTAGTGCAGATTCTCCACAATTTATTCTGCCATTTGTGCTGGCTAGGTATTTATGTAAAGTGGCATTGACAATTGTAAATTTTAACAAGTCATTCAATTCTGACAGATTTTGAAGGCACTCTATATCTACAGTACTGAATATTCAGTCAAAATTTCCTCATGTAAAATATTTAAGCATATCCACTTTATTTACAGACAAATTTCTTTTCATATTTAATAAATGATAACCTCATATGCATAAGAAACTTTAAAATGTATTTATTGTGATTCTTTTTCATTACAAATTTAATTTGAATACTCATTTTATGTACTTCTGTATATGAAGAGTCTTGTCAAAATCTGTCAGAAGAAAATGAAATTCCAGTGTAAATGTTTACCGAGCTACTAGTTAGAGTATTAGCTTCTAGATAATTTTCTTTTGTTGCTTTAAAAAGTTATAGGGCTTTCCAACTTTCCATTCTAAGGTCAGCAAAAGCACTTTGAATATTCAGAAAACCTATTTCCAAGAACTGATTCTGTTGAAGAATTTTGCTGGTGTGGAGTTGAAAGAGCAAAGATATTCATGGAAGAGAAAAAATGTGAAGATTAATATTATTCTAGTATCAGCCATTCAGTAACCTGGTGATTCACCTCCATTTCCCTCTTTGGTACATTGTTGTTAATACTGTTATCTTGTCCACTGCTGGTACACACAGCTGTGTTTTGTGAACTCACGTGTGTGTGTGTGTGTGTGTGTTTGTGTTTTTGTATCTTGCTCTAAGATATCTTTATCTATTACTATTTCACCAAGTCCTGAAAACACCTAAGACTTATTAGAAAGTTCTGCATAGACTTTGGCTATTTTTTAATCACAACAAACTGCATTTTACTACTTAAGATCTTTAATTATCAAAAGTATTTTTCATGTCAATTATTGATATCATTTGGGATCTAACTGAACAGAGCTAAGTTTTTCAGAGAGCAGAAATATTTTCTAGGACTTGTGTAAGCGAATGACAGAAGTTTAACCTGAGCCAAGACTCTTGCACTTTTAATTTCCTCTGTTGTGCTCTATAATAAGAGGCAGGGTTATCACAATGTGCTATTAGGGCCTTTCCATTATTGTGATTTTCCCCTTTACCCTATGAATGCAAAGATGATACTCTTGCCACTTGAAACAGAACACTCACCAAATTATCCCATCTGACTAATTCCCATTCTCCTTTACCTAGATCATTTTCTCTAGGATAAAGACAAGGAAATGAGGTGGTAAAGATGGATATGAAGAGGTCAGTATGATGAGATGAAAGATATTTTCTTGGGGAAATTGAAAAATAATTTAAACACAATGAAATGGTTAGCAGTAGAAGCCAGAAGGTAGAATTAATGACAACTGGATATGTATAGCATTTGGGAAATTTGAACTAACTAGAATTATGTTGTTGTTAAACATTTGTTACTGTTATTTTCTTATGTTTCGTCAGAGTTTCTTCCCAAAATTCAGGCCTAATCTTTGACAAATAATGCTAATTATATGATATTTTTATATTTTCAAAACAATGATGTAATATATGATGGAATTAAATGGAAAAAGTTACTATTATTACACATTTGTAATTTTTTCTATTATGTTTAGGACTATCCTAGTACTATATACATTATAGATGGTCATCCTGCATATTAGCTAATATTGCCTTGACGGGAATTTTTTTTAATTTGTTGATTTTAACTATGTAGAAAATACAATGTACCTATTCATTTGTAAGGCTACACATATTACTTTAAGTGTAATAAATGTAAGTTCAGCCTGCTTCAGAGGGAATTTTATATGTGATTTATTTGACATCTGTGCTCTTGTCAAATACATGTAAGATATACAAAGTACAGTATTTTTATTAGTTGTTTTAGCCCTGAGATAAATCATATATTTTTAAAATGTTGCTTTCTACCAAGTATCTTTCACTGAATGCACATGATTAGAGATACAAATTAAAAGTCTATATTATGACATAATATGCTGAATCTAATGTAGAAATGAAGTGTGCTTCTTCAACTGGACCCATTTTACACAAAGGAAATAGTTTGAACTTCTGGTAGGTATTCTGCAATATGACAAAGAGGGGTCAAACTACCAACATTTCAAATAGTTGGATTACTTAATTGTAGCTTGATGAGAAAAAGGAAAGATTTGAAAGCAATTAGTCTGCTTATTTTCTTGTGTATCAGATAACACATTACATGTGTCTTGTTCTGCTGACTTGAACTCATCAAGACTTGAGTGTACCTTTTTAAATTTTTTTTCCCAAAGCTTGTTACACAACAGATGGGATGTCTAACAGCCTTTTCTATTTAAAACATGCAAGTTCTAATCAACAGGAGGGTTTTAGAATGTTAAACCAGCCAGCCATAAGAAATGTGTCATGCAGTTTCCTGTCATTCTAATTAATTAGATAGCATTATTTGCTGTCCCCAATGAACCTAAATGAGCTCAATACTGGGATAAAAGCTTCATTCTTATCAAGAGTTCATATTTATATTATTCACTTGAATTAGAGAAAATAAATGTTTTAAGATGACTGAATTTATAAGAACTGATTTAGTTGGTATAATAATATGAACTAATTATATTTCTTGTGATTATATAAATATCTTAAGATTTTATTTTCAGATGCTTTTATTTGTATATTAACTTCTATCTAATCCATTGTATCCATAATTTAAAAATGAGTCATAACAGTTTTATAGAAAGATTTTTTATGTTACATATTTCTTGTGATATTCAACTCTTTTGTAGAAACATGTTTTAGTATTCTAGGAAGCTTTTCAAAAATATCCTTGTTTAAAATTACTGATCATAATAAATTTTACAGAAACATGAAACATAACTTACAGACCTTCTGCCTTAGTTATTGGCTTAGCTATGATCAAATGAGCATAAAATTAGAAGTGAAGTGAAAGGAGGCAAGAAGTTAAGAACTAGTCTAACCTAAAGTATCCAATATTTGTCTGAATGACATAAATTCAGATTGTAAGCTGGAAACATATATATTATAAAGTAAAGCACAGTGACTACAAATAACTAACAAGGGAGAAAATACTACTTTCTCAATCTGTGATCTTAGTGTTAGACCTCAGTGAATAATTATCTATTATCTATTATCTTGACCTTAGACCCAGTGAATAATTATCTATTATTGTCATTCATTTACAAACAATAAAAGTAGACCTTGTAGGAAATTTAGGGTCTGTCACTAAGCATACTTACTTGTCAATAGATCTGAAAGAACTCATTGATGTAAATAGATTGTTTTATTTCCTAATACTTTATCCTCTGTGTTTGTTACAAAATGATTTAAGTACTCATTTAATTTAAATGTGCTACACCCATAGTTTACATGTCCAAATATATCAATAATTTTATTTAAAAGTAAACCAATCTTATGTGAATAGGAACATACTTATGGATTTTAATGTATCATATTATATCTAATAATAAAATAAATCTATGTTAATTTAATGTAGCCTCTCCAAACCTTCATTGCAATGGAAAATTTTCCACACTATTGTGTCAAAATTATGTATAGATTAAAAACTATACTATACCCCCAGGTAATAATTCAAAACTGTCAGTAAAAACTTTTGTCATCCTTTATTAGTCTAATTTTTAAAGTTCTCTTCTAATATTTTTCACATCTTAGGACATAGCTAACATGTAAATAGAGCCAAATAAGGATACTTAATAGACAAAATATGTAAACAAGACAAAATAAAATGAGAATCACTCATGATAGCATTATAAACTGTGTTCCTATGCATTCTGAAATTATTTGACAAGACAAACATGAGCTACATAAATGTTTTTCATGTATTGTGGTGTGTTTGTAAATAAAAAAGTACCTTTTCCATGAGGACATTTCAGTAGAGTAGTCTCTTACCTTCAAGGAGAGATCTTGGCAAAATGTAAGAAATGAAAGTATTCATTACAATTTTTACTGGTATCTATACCATTAGGAAGATTGTTCTTGCCAGGCACGGTGGGGCCTGACTATCTTCCCAATACTCAGAAGGTGCAGTGAAGAGGAACAAGTTCCAGTGTACCCTGAGTGACACTGCAGTATCATTAGACTAAAATCTGCATATGTATTTCTGTGATAGAGAGCTTGTCGCAGTGTTCCATCCCTGTCAGTGCAATTAAAAGTGAACCAAAACATTTTATTTCTAACAAATAAATTCCATAATGCTTATTTACTTCCACTAAATTCTACCATCTTGGTGTGAGTCATTTTGAAAACATTTAAGTATCCTGAAGTTGACTGGAAAGAAAAGCAAATAGATAAAAAGCATTGTGAGAAACAGTAGAACACAGTGTTGTGCGAATTTTATTAGCATTGTGGCTAATGACATAAGTCACAAAAATATTTCCTCTGAAGATTTGTGTGGAGGGAAACACTTGACTTACGAAATGAAAATGAAATCTCAGAAGGTACAGTGATTGCTATCCAACAATATGAAACAACATTGACATAGTTAGTTTGATCTAAACATTTTGTCTTGTGTTTTAATAATGCACCAATATATGATACATTTTTCTGTCCTGATATTGAAGAGAGCCTTAGAAGCTTTTCAGTGTTTGTCAATGGCAATACTTCTTTTTAATTCATGAAGCCTTGTTTACTATAAGTGAGTTTTTATGTCAAGATTATGTTGTAAACCTTATATATTCATTTTTATACCATAGTAATCCATAACATATTAGTTTGATGTCTATCATACATTCATTTCCCTTAAGAAGAGTATTCTCATCAGTGTTGGTCTCCATTATCTCCATTTATGTCTCTTATAAGTAAATTCTTATACTTTTGAAATGAAAACATTCCATGTTAAAATGCTTTAATTTCCTGTAATAATCCTATTTTGAAATATTAATATAATGTCTATATTGCTGCTTTTTCAGCTGAAAAGTAGACTTATTAAGTGTAATAAATCATAATCTTCACCAAAATTTACCATTGAAATCAATTTTAATGGAAACATCTAAAACTATAACTATTAAAGATAGTTTAATTGTCCATAGTAATAAAACATTAGAACAGATATTCCTTAGTTCTTAGAGACTATTCATTTCCTTGTGATTCTAAGTATATTAACAACATAGTCATAACTTACCTACTAAAAATATATATAAAATTAAATAATAATAAGCAATGTTAGTCCATGCCAAAACAAAACTACTAAAGTACTAAACTACTTTTTATACTTGAAAATAAAACTTAAACAGATTTGGATAAATAAAGGTGTACTGTCCTCTGATGATAAAGAATTAGATATAATTCATAATTTTCTTGTCATTTACTGAAGAAAATATAAGCAGTTGATATGCCAAAATATTGAAATACTCAAGATGGGAGACAAACGTAAATTTAGATCATTTCCCTAAGAATAACACAGATCTTTCTAGGATAACTGACAGAAAAGGAGACCTTCTGTATTGTTGATCGAGACAATAAGATACATTCTTAACATAGAGTTAAATACATACAGACGAAGAATCAGAAGAATCATGTAGAACACAGATACTTAGCTTGATTCTCAACTATTTTGACATTGATTGTGAATCAATTCACCAGAAAGAATAAGGGATAAGGGACACACCAACTTTCTCTGCTTTTACAGCCTGTATTTAGGATTACTTTGGAAAAACAAAAAGCAACTCAGATTTCTTATGTGGATATGTGAGTGCTGCAACAGGAATGGTATATAAGCTTTATTTCTAATAAGGTCATGTCTAGCAGCACCTGAAATTCCTCATTATGCAAATGAGGCATGTCTAGCACCTGGGCTCTGGCCAATGATGCACACTCACCTCAAAATCTCCTGCTCACCCACCAAAAGTTTGAGAACGTTTTTTTCTCCCTGACCCCCTTAAAGGAGCTGTCTCACTGAAGTTGTCTCCCAATAGTCTGTTCTTGCCAGGCTTATTTGCCCTCAGCTATCCTCCCTCATTCGCTTTCTCAGAATCCACTGGTGGCAGTCATGGCCCATTACACCTTACAGGAAGTGAAGCAGAGTCTAAATGGCAGGAGAAGTAAGTTATTTTAAATTAAACCGGTGATTTTTTAAAGGTGGTCTCCTAGACAGCTCACTGACCTATCTAACTGTATTTACCATTAAGTGAAGTGACAGGAAGATGTTTCCAAATAAAACGAGATTCTGTTTTCCTCCCTAGTATGCTCCCTTCAAATTTTCCAGAATATTTACTTAGATAGCATACTTCTTTTCATCACCAATTCAGAAAAAAAAATCTTTTTTCTTTCATATTAACCAGAATACATCTTTTTTTTATTTCTTATCTATGAAATATCTCTCCTGCTTTTAAGTTTAGGTCTGCAGATAACCTTCTTATTTGTGCTCATCAGGGATGAATCAGGTCATTGCTTCTCATACAAGTGAAGTATGCTAATTTTTCCTATTAGGGATATATCAGGGTATGGCTGTTGATTGCTGATTGCCACCAGATGCGTGAACCTGAATATTGGGACTCACAAGTTGGCACTTCTGATTTATAATAGTATTAGTAAAAAAAAATGCTTTAATCTTTCTTTATTCTCACTTGTAAAACTAGAATAATACCATTTTTTTAAAGAATTCATTCTTAGTAACTCACTAGTACATAATTATCATAATTAAAACCACAAGAATATAAACTTGGGAGAGGTGAGTACTTCAGAATGAGACTATTTCTTTAATTAGATATTGAGTGAAATTAATTTTCTTTGGTCTTGATGCATTTCAGTTCTAATGATCCTTCCTTACATTCCCACATCCTAAAATTGATTGTTGTATTTTACTACAATTCAATGTACTTACACATTACCAGGATAATAACTTCATCTATGGGATCCCGAGAGACACTTGTCTACTACACTGCTGAGCCAATCAGCCATCTGACTCAATGAGAAAAGCACATCTACTTTCAAAGGTTAAAAAGGAAGGAATATTTCAAGGGAAGAAGTAAAATCATCTCACATTTAATTTATCTATTAGATTAATGTAATCATTCGAGTATGACATGGCTCAACTTGTAAATTCAAATTTATCGAGAGATGTCACAATTAACGAGATCTACTGCCTTGTCATTTTTACCACATAAAATGCATTTCTATAAAATCTTTATAGTCATTACTTTTCTTTCCAGAATCTTCAAAAACTGGCTCCTGAAATTTGTTTTCTGCAATGCTTTTAGTATATTGATATCATTTATCTTTAGAGCAAATAGTTTTATGCTCCATTAAATCCAGATCAATCAAACCCAGTAATCGGTGATCTGATCATCTTTCCCTTCTGTGGCTATAACCTAACAACTTAAAGTGTCAGAGATTTACAATCAGAAAGCTGTTGTATTTGATTCCATGGCCACATCTTTGACATAAAGTGAAGCCCAACTTGATTATCGGGTAAACAGTTCTAGGGACTGAAAATTTGTTATCAGTTGAGAACCAACCATAATGCTGATTCTGAAAATGTCTGGATTTAATAATAAATAGATGAGCCATGATAATCATCCTTGTCCTTATTTCTGAGAAACTCCACACACTGCTTCTCAATCTACATCTAGTTATCCTTTTCCAGTATTCTGTTTCTTTATACCAGTATCAATATAACCCAACCATATCATTCCAATGAATTATCTTATCCTGGCACATAATTCTGTTTCTTTTATTGGTCTTTTGTGTTTCTATTTTCATATTTATTTGTCTTTTTGTTTCCTTATTTGCTTATGCACACCAGATCTTATTATATAGTTCTGGGTTGCCTAGGTCTCAATGTCACAGAATGACTTTGAACTCACAGAAGTCCTATTTTGTTGGCCAGAGAGTACTGGGATTATAAGTATAAATGACCTTATCTGGGCTTTTTCTATTGCTCTTAAATAAAACAAGCCAGTTTTTGCATCAAGAAAAGCATTGGATTTAAGGGGAGAAAATTAAAATCAAGGGCCACATAAAGCTGTTATACTACTCTGTGTTATTCTAGTCAAATAATGAACACTGGTATACATGTTTCTTGTATTCCATTCTTAGCAATGATATTTAGTTTCTAGATTATTCACTAAAAACTTTTTTGAATTTGTCAATATACTTGAGAATTCTTCATTATATATAATATATATTAAATAATGTTGATATTGCCTTAAAATTATAATATATATTTAATATGTTTTGAAATTGCAGGAATATCAGGGAGTCACTGAATATGTTATTATTTCTTTAAAAAGTTATCCACAGGATTATCTGTCAAAATAAATATCAAATATATATATATATATATATATATATATATATATATTAATTCAAATACTATGGTTCTGTTGTATTTTCAATAAATCAGTATTTGAAATAGGCTAACTTACTAGATAATGTTTTTTCTGCTTATTGCTCAGAACAATGTTGGCCAAACTTACAATAGGATTAAACAAAACCATATCAAACAAAGAACCAACTAGGCAAACAAAACTAAAGATACAATTGGAACCAGTCGATTTTATACTGTTATAGCTAAATGTCAAGTGTACATTGCATAATTAAAGGTGACCAGAATTTTAAGAAATTCTCTGCTTTTAGAACAGTTGTATGTGCTTTATTATGGTGCAATCACAGAAACACAATTTATTATGTAATACTGGAAAGGCAATAAACACTTTTAGTCCTGGTTGTGGTGTAGGAATTTCTGCATATAGCAAAATTCAAATTCTTATATCCTCTATCTAGTGACTTTTATGAACAGGCAGTCTCACCTTTGCATTTTTCATATGTTTTGTTATTTAAAAAAATCAGCGACAGTAAATGCTCTGCAGCCTAGATGAGGAGTGTGCCTGCACATATGAATTGTGTCACCCTAATGTTAGGCAGAGGTGAGATGGGAGGTGGTATTTCATTGAAGGTATCTGAAGTAAAGTTGGAATACACAGAATCATTATACATTTGTTTTCACAGAGTCATGTAACACATACAGAGAACAAATGGTGTAGCTTGAGCAGTTACATAAATCATGCTGATCTAACAAGCTTTAGACACGAAGAAGCCAGGCCCTTGTCTTGTCTCTAAAGACTTTCTCTGTTTTTTGGTTGAGCCGTCTTTTCCAGGAAGAGTTGACACAGGCTTCACAATAACATTAATCTCCAATTGCTAGGTAGGAGAGGTGAATTCAGGGAAGGCATTAATTGTGTTCCTGGGGAGCTGGTGGATGAACAACAATGCTTAGGTAGCAGAGCTGACTGAACCCGATATCAGGAAGATAAACAATCTCGGGTACATTCCTCCTGACACACACATTTTCACCCACTTGCCGCAGCCACTGGGGCCCAAAGGAAAAGCTGTCAGGAAAAACACAACCGATGAAATAAAACATATTCACAATTACAGTGCTTGTTGAGACAAAGTAATTATAGCACTATCAGGCCCATTTACAAAGCACACAGAGTCAATTGTCATAAAGCATTTAGAAATCCAAGGAGAAAAGCTGTTTGACCAGCATCCTTCCCTTTAACACGTCCCACCTCAGGGGCTTTCTTCTTGTTCTTTGCAAAAGTCAGACAAGGTACTCTATAATTGTGATGCTTGTTCATTCTGCCCTTAAACATTTACGGGGTGGGGGAATGAATTCTTCATGGGATCTTCTCTCCTTAACCAAAAAAAAAAAAAAATGATGTTTGCTTGATTCTCATTTTAGTAGTTTTCTTTTGTAACTCAGTTCCTTTCTGTTTCTTAAAAATAAATCTAGACAAAGTCAGGTTAGTGTAAAGTTGCTTAATATTTTGCCCTGACAACAGCTTACAAATGTGTGGCTATGAAATGCTTCCCACAGGATCTCAGTTTGAATACTCGATATTGTGCAACTCGCCCAAAATTGGGAAGCTGTGAAACCACTGAACAGGAGATCTTGGTTGCTATGTGACCTAAGGGATGGTGATGTATTCTGTCCTTCTCCATGCTTAGGACTTCTGATTCTGGTCCATAGATATCTGAAGAACACAAATTCTATACAATTTATCATGCCACTTTGACCAGTATGAACAGCATCAGCTAAAACTGGGCGATAAAATAAATCCTTTCTTTGCATCAAATATGTATTTTCAGGGATGAAAAGGTAATGCATACATCTTATAAAATTTTTATTTTATATGGAGCTTGGAGGTGGAGTTTTAGAGGAGAGGATAGAGGAGAAACAGTGGTTGGAATGAACTGTTTGGAAAAAATCTATTTTCAATATAAATTTTAAGTAATATGTAATATGTGTCTTTGAAATATTGTAAACATTAATTTGAAAGTGTGATTAGAATATTAATTTCAAAATTGCATGTCCCTCACTATTCCCCTGTGTTTTTAGTTTCATGGTGCCTTGGAATATTTCATATACATATTATTGTGAAACAATCTTCTCTCTTCCTCTCTTTAAGAGTTCCTTTAAAATTATACTCTAGTCACTTTTTGTTTTTGTCTATGAATTCTGTGTCTGTTAGTTCTTTTATTTGCAAGTTTAGAGAAACAAAGTTTATTCACTCATCATCATAGATGAATAAGTCTGAATATTTTCCTGGATGTATAGGCTCTCCCCATTGCTTTTACCAAATTTATTTTATTATTTTCCAATATTCTTTATTTCCTTCATAACAATATGTATGTTTTAATTGTGCTAATTAATGTTCTTCTAAAGGGCATTTGTATAAATTTTAATGCAAAATGTCATGCAGATTTTCTCTTTCCAGGAGTCTAAACTATCTATTCCTGAGAAAATTTTGGCTGAAAACAGAATTACTCTGTCGTTCTTTCATTCATTCAGTAACTATTCACTGAGTACTTGAGTGTGTCATACACAGATTATTGTCCAGAAATTTATCTTTTCTCTAAATCTCTGCTGGCTCTTGTAGTCTTCTGCTTTCATTAATTGGACTTAAATAGATTTTACCATTTATATTGTTTTGTCATAGAATGCTGTTTTCAAATTTGTAGGCTGACGGTATACCTTATAAACATCTAAAGCATCAAGAAATTCATATATGTATTGTCTGTTTTTCACTTCAGTCTTGGCAGCAATTGAGTATAGTTACTTGTTCATTATCACATTCTTTTGATCACATTAATAATAAACTCAAGACTTACCTTTAGTATTTCACCGTTTCATTAAGAAGAGGAAGGAATAACACACTTCTACTTGGTACCATTTAAGCAAGTTAATATTTAAATTGTCTACTTCACTAAGATTTAAATTGCTGTGTTTCCTCACGTTTTTCTTTTGTATGAGTATGAACCTCTGTGTGCCTAAATGCCATTTGTGAATCTGTCTGTCTCTGTCTGTAGTATGTGTCTGTACCTAAAAAAAGACTTTGTTCTTTCCATTCTTGGACAACACAACAAGCATTATACAGGCAAAAATGAAGTATACTTCTTTAGAAATCTTTAACAGAGTTTTACAAGAGATTAAGTCACTTACCCAAACTGATTCCAACTGTCATAGATAACAAACAGTATTACAAATTAATTGTTGCTAGCCAATAGGCATATTTGGTCTTCAAAATTTATTGTCAATTATAGGAGGTTACTGCCAATTTATGTCTGTTATTTTGAGTGAATGATTATTATCACACACATACAAATCTACATGCATTACTTTTGGATAAGGGGCTTAGAAGAATATATAATATAAGATTTTAGGTGTACATTAGTTGAAGATGCAAAAACATAATTTTAGTGTTACGTTGTTCTTTAAAATCTAGATTAAACAACCAAGGAGAGAGAATAGCAGCAGTAAATAGTCCATTTTAATTAATAATTAATTAGCATTACATTCTGACCATCTCCATTGCTTCTCTCTGCCCAGTTCTTCCTGCATATCTGCCCTCCACACTTCCATTCATTCTTTTTTCCTTTCTGTTTAGAAAGGGGAAAGGCTCACATGGACATCAACCATCCTTGGCATATCAACCTGTAAGAACTGGAATCTTTACTGTCCCATAAATTTGGCTAGGTCTCTAGTAACAAGCATGATTTTATTTTGTGTACTTTTCCTTAAGTCTAATTAGATAATTGTTGGTCATCTTCAAGATATAAGTACCACTACTACATATTTAGAAAGAAAAGACAATTGAGAGCAATAGACATAGTTTATATTAATTTAGGAGTCTCTTGCATCTCTTGATCAATAAAGAAAAGGTTGGTGTTTTGACCAATTGGAGAAAGCAATGTTATCACATTTGGCAAATTTATCCTTTAAACTATATAAGTTTTCATGTAAAATTATATAGATTATGTGTAATTTAGAATAAATCAAAATTGGGTTATGCATTATGTATTTTACAAATTTATCAAGATCTGGAAAACAGTGTCAAAGAAAATATTAAATGAAGGTGCTGTATTGTTCACTATACTCAAGTTTTTATTTGATATCATAATGATTCATCTTAGGTTGGAACATTTGTATCTTTTTATCAACATTGCTGTTTCTTACCATTTCTATCATTAACTACTAATTGCACTGTTTGTTTTCTCTTGTTTTATTTTATTTTTTTATTTTTAGATTGATATAGAAGTGAGATTGTGAAGCATTTGGCATTTTGTATCCAGTGACTTTACTTTCATAGTAACCTTTAAAACCACTCATATTTGTATAAATTTGTATAAATTCCTTCACTTTACAATGGTTAAAAATACCCATTTTCCATATATGTTTATGTGACAATCATAAATATATATGCATATATTTGTTTATAAAAATGAGCACATAAAATATAGTAATTAAATTCACACTCCCATTTAGATTCTTTTCATATCATAGCTATCAGATAAAATGAAAATGACCATATATATATGGTCCTGATTATACATGTATATACATTTATATATACATGTTACTGATTAAATTTCTTTTGAATACTAGAGCAAGAAATGGAGTTTCTAAGCTCTCTATGGCATGCATTCATTAAATATTGTACACATATAATTTTGTATTTCAAGTTTCACTTTCAGCTGCAGCATTCATCATTTATTTCCCTGTATTTTCAAAAAGTGCTATTGATATAAAATGTATAGATTTTAAAATAAATTTTGCCATCCATCACCAACTTGACTCCTGATATTTCCTTCTTTGTCTTACAGTACATGTTACTACAGTCAGGAAACTTAGAGTGGGTGACAGGGCTTGATAGGCACAGATATCACACATTTATAAACTTGAGATCTTTTAACGGACTGAACATTTGCTCATTTGATTTTCACTCAAATAACTTGTTTTCTTTTTCAGAAGACAATGCTAGTATGAAACCATAGATGTCTCTCCACAGTAGCTATATCAGAACATAAGGAGTAGCACTGAGCCTACAGAGAGGACTGCTAGAGCAGTATAAAAGTTTGAAAAGTTTCAACAACACATGAACAAATTACTGATTTCGAAGTTAGAGAATGTCCAAAGAAAATACTAATTCAGACATCGAGTCTTATCATTAGATAGTAAGTACAGGTGACTCAGGTATGTTTACAGATTATTGGAAAGAAATAAACATTTAAGAATCAATAATAGCTATATTATTATATTATTAAAAGAAATCCTTTTTTCCAAGTGTTTAAAAAACCTACCTTGTATAATTTGTGTTGAAACAAAGTGCCCATGGATAATGGATGATGCAGATGACAATTTGCAAAAAGAGAAATGTAGCATCATGTAAGTCTATCGATGTTCTGAGCAATGTTTGTTATCAGTAGACATAGCAAGGTGAGAACTCATGTCTAAAATTAATATCTGTGCCCACCATTAATGTTCTGTGTATAAGATCATGTAGCACCTGTTATCATCCTTTTCATACGTCTTCCATGCCAGTGTTTCCTGTGTTGGTCTCTGAAAACCTTTGCACAAGAAAAAAAAGTCTCACCTAAAATGTATCCTTGCAATATTCATTTTAAGCCTCAGTAAATAGTGACCTAATTGACAATACATCCAAGACCCTGCTGTCTACATTGGGTCTCAGCAAGAAGCACCAAAATAAACTAGGAGAGATAGTAATTTTGTCCTAATAAATTATCTTTCTCTCCTATAAAATTTCATTGACATAGACTATGATCATAGCTCAAACCCTATTCATTATCAATTTTGTATTAATAAATCACTAGTGGCTTTTTTTGTTATTTTTTAAATATATAGTACATGTTACTATTACTACTATGCAGATATTAACAACATCATTTCATAAAAATGTTGAAACATGGAAGGAATAGTAAAATAATTTGAAACATGCACTGTCTTCCATTCTGAGATCCAATAATATCTTGCTAATGCAGCTATAATAAATATAACATAGCTTTCACTTTTAGTTAGAAATTACTATATACCATGGTTTATAATAGCTGTAAATTATTGATAATTAACTACTATATTTACTTCACATTTTGATTTCTCTTCCCTTTTCTTTTCTCTTTGTTTTTATTTTCTGTAGTTCCGTCTCATTCTTCTCAAGGACTGAATCAGTCAGTAGGAGAATGTTCTATCTTGGTGTAACTAGTCCCTCAGGAGTGCTTCACAGATAGGAAAACACATAAGATTTGCTGAAGGACAAAAGGAAAAAAGTATACAGGTAGTGAAAATCCACTTAAGATCCCAGGTCCCTTGTGATACAGTGCAGCATATCTTACTGAAGAGTAATAAAGAATGAACTGAAAGTTTCTGTTTCTAAGTTCCTACTTAGCCTTAGTCAATTATTTTTATTATGTTTTTTTGCTCCATGAGTATTTTATGCATATGTACAATGTAATATAATGATATCTACTCATCATTTTTCCTTTCACCCTCTCCACAATTCTTAATATATTCCCCTCCAAGCTTCATGAAACTTTACTTGTTGTTAATATCCTCCTCCTCCTTTATTATTTTTGGTATGACCCACTGCATCTGATTTATACTGCTTTTCTGTGATTTAGTGTGGGGCCATCTAAAGGAACATGAGCTATCACAAACCTACTGGTAGATACAGTCTTCAAAATAGAATGATTCTTTTTACTTACCAACTGTAAGCTGTGGATAGCTCTATAGTAAGGTGTGGAGCCTGGAAACACTTCTCCCATTTAAGATACATTAGACAGATTGATCTCATGTGGGTCTTGTGCTGTTAAAACCACAGCTGAAGTGAGTTCATTAGTGTCATAACATGCCATGTCAAGGAGATGTTGCTTCACAGGTTTCTTCCCCATCTTTCCATCCCCTAGCTTTTATATTTTTTTCCACTGCAGTAATATTCCCTTAACTATGCTGGTAATAAATCTTATAGAAAATATACAGTGATTGCAATTCAGCTCTTCTTATTGCTTGTTACTTTCTGCTATGTGAGCCAGATAGTATGAATGTGGGTTGTATTTAAAAAAAAATAGCAATAAAAATATACAGTACCCAGGAAAGCAATTATTCATAAGGTAATTCTGGAAATGATTTGAGTTTTGTATTATACTCAGTTTAGAATTCCCTAGAAATTCTTACAATTATTTCCAGGCAGATATTAATAATTTGCAAATAATATATGAGTTCATTAAATTGCTATTCATTTACTTGACACCTTAAAGAGGGTAGTATGCTTTATTATGTCAATAAAATTAATCTTATTTGTGTAGCATTCATAATTTCATAAGAAATATATATTTTCCTTTACCTGTATCTTCTTCTTTTACCACAGTCTTACTCCATAGGAACTAACATTAAAGACTCAATGGGAATTGTTCCTTGGGGAATTTTAATGTAGTTTAAAACTGTTTATTTGTAAAATGAACTGAGAAGGTTTGTTGTGGTGATTTGATTTTCATTAAAGTTTGAAGTGTCAAGATAAAAGATGTCATTTAAGCTTGTGTGCATGTAGAATTAACACTTTTTACACATATTTCAAAATATTTAATTTTTAAAATATGACATATTATTTTTATAAATTGGTGAAATGTCTCAAAAAGTCAATATTATTTGAGTTATTTTGTAGCATTCATGTGTTTGAGTGGATTCATCAATAAAATCAATTTAGTATTATTTTAATGTCTATTAATCAACATAAGTGACTTCCTAGCTCTGGAAAGATCAATCATAGGTGTTTTCAAATAGCTCAAATTGAGAAAGTAATTGATAAAATGCATATGTTACCTGAGTTGAGTACATTATTAAATTGTATTAAACCACAAGCCAATCTTCTCCAGTGGATGATTGATAGAAATGGAGACACAGGGAGGTTATGAGACTTTCATAAGCTGATTAGGCAGCTAGCCTCTTGACTGACCCTGTGGAGTATTTTTCCCTAGTATTAGTCTGTTATGGTCTTCAGAGAGTAATTGAATTAACATTATATAGAAATCTTTACTTTTTACAATACTTGATTACCTTAAAAGAGCAACGGATTATACTGGAAGCCATCTCTATTGTGTTTAAAACCTGATCATTTATTCCCTATGAAAAGTTATAGTTTCAATTATTGATTACTTTTGCAACATTACCCCAGAAGACAATTTAATTATAATACCTTAAATAATGTATGAATTAAATAAAATTGTTTTTAAAAATTGTTTAAGGCTTAATATATTAATAATACATTTAGAATATTTATCAAAGCAAATAATACAGAGCACATTTATCAAGTTCCATTGTTTTTAAAATATAGAAGATACAAATTAAGAATTTATTTTAAAACATATGATATAAAAATGTATTTTGAATAAAAAAGTTAAATAAAAACATCGATTAGGATTTACTTCACATGTTTCTTTCCTTTCTAAAATTATATGCCATCGTTTTAATATGAAGATTTTTTTGTTGCGACTGTTTATACAGGGACATATTGAGTTGGGGATCAGGAGTTGGTGGGTCTTATGCCTCTTACTAGTGAATTTTAAGGGACACATAGACAGTGAAAGGCAATGAGATAGTTTACTAAGGTTGATGTACAAAGGAACTTAGAGGTTGTTACCTATGGCCCCACACAGACAGATTCTCTAGCCATGAAGGAATGCTAGTGACCCCTTTGGGGTCCTTAACATGATAGCTATGTATTCTTCATTTTTATAACTAGGACTTTTTTTTTCTTTTCCTTACTCCCTTAGTTGAATGAATTCTAACTTAGGCTGACCAAAGATTGCCAGCCATCTTTGGTTGCTGGCACAGCCATATCCACTGGAAAGAGTGAAAGTCACGAAATCAGGACAGCAGTTCTTCACAGTTCCAGCAAAGCTGAGGCAAATTCCACGATCACTGTAATTTTGTTTCTTACTTTTATTTTTTGGTCTCTCCATGTGGCATTCTTGGGGGTCTTTCTGAATTATGATTCATTTTATGTCTTTTCCCAGGAAAACTCTGTCTTAATCTTTGAAGAAAATTTTAAACTTACTCTGTCTTCTACTTTTAGAGGGGAAAAAAAATCAAACCCTCTGTCTGTCTGGCCCTATTTAGAAGTTTTACTTATGCCCTTGAGATTGTTATAAGGATACTTAAGTACTAAAAAAAAATGGAATTTCTAAATAAGGTCATGAATTCCAGGAATTTTATTGGGGTATCTGCCCCTAAGCAATCCCAAACAGTATAATTGGTACAGAGCAAAAAGACATAATTGACAAATCCTTATTGACAAGGAGAATTTGTAACAGATTCAGGCTTCTGAAAATGTTGAAAGATCAGGGATCATACAGGTTAAATCCCTGGAGGAATAGAACTCAGTAAATGAGCTAGATTGACTAAACACTCTCTTCCTATGTTATAGTATAGATGAAGAAAGGATAACGTAAAAATGACCTAGGTATTAGAATTTGTTATTCATAAAAAAATATCAGTTTAAATATTGTCTGTTTTCTAGAGTGCTTTAAACTAGAAACAGTACAAAACTAAAAGCATGCTGTCATGTAAAACATGTGTTTGCCTTGGCAGAGACATTATATAGATGCTTTGAATTGGAGTTATTGGGCTGATAATAAAAATAAAATTTGCTCTATTTGTACTTTCTATGTGTGATTTGACTTGAAACTCCATACACATAATGAAAAATCAAACACAAGTCCAGAGACAGAAAGATATAATCTGTAATTCTTGGATAATAATCCGTTAATCGCAATTCACTTTATTATGTGAAACCTGTATAAATAAAGAAGCCATCTGATTGCTAGTCATTCAAAAATGCAAGATTCCCATCACTTTAGCTCCTAACTCTCTCCTCCTCTGCCACCTCCTTATGTCCTCTCCATAACCCAGTCAACTTCTGGGGCTCGTTCCTGGCAGACTGTGGTCCTTTTTCCCTGGTTAATCTATTCTTTTCTACACTATTTCCTAATCCTACCTTGTACTGATTTGAATTCGAAATCCATAAATGTCCATAACTATAGGCCATTTTAATTTGGCTTTGTTTTGGTGGCTGTTTTGGAAGTACTGGGAGATGTTTCTAAGGAGTCATATACCTAGTATTGGGTTTAAGGATTTATAAAGCCCCCTCCCAGCCCCAATATATGCATCTTGCTTCCTGCTTAAGAGTCAAGACTTGAGCTCTCAATTGCTGCTCTAATCTAAAGCTCTCTGCTTCCGCTACTACAGCATCATGGGTTATTATCCCCCGGAAGCTAGAAGCCCCAAAATAAACTCTGCCTTTATCAGTTGTGTTAGTCATGGTGTTTTATCACAGTGAAAGAAATTAAGGCTTAATTAAACTTTTAATTTTTAAACTTCTTAATTAGTGAATTGAATTTTAAATGAAAAGTGTCTGACATCGAATTATACTTGCCCAACACTTTTGTTGTTGTTTAGTTTTGAAATTGTAATTTAACTACAACATTTCTCCCTGCTTCTTTCCCCTTTTAAGCCATCATATTTTCTCTCACCACTCTCTATTTTATGACCTCCTTTTTATTGTTATTGCATGTCCAATTGTATTTGCAAAGGTCTATATATTCTAAAATATAAAAAAAATGTCTGTATATTGTTACTTGTATGGTTTCAGAACTGACTGTTTGGCACTGGACAACTATTTGATATGCTCCTACTCTGGAAGGGTCACCTCTCCTTTTCCCACTTTATGCTGTTGCTTGCAGTCCTTTGTATAAGTTTGAGACTTTCTGAATTTTTTTTCATTGAATTTGGCACATTTATTGGTATCATACTTGTTCAGTTCTTGTTTGAACTATGACATTGGTGAGACTTTACAGATACAGCTTCTGATGTTATACAACTTTTTACAAACAGTAATTTGAGATAAAGTAAAATGAGAAAGAAGTGAAATTATATTAATTTATTTACATTAGTTTGCAAAATATACAGGTACTAAAACTCGCTGCATGTCAAGATCCATTATCAATTTTTAAAAGGGGAAATAAGTTTTGTGTTTATTGAGGTTTAGGTGACTGGGGGTAACATTTGGTGTCAGGTATGGCTTTGTGTTTGAATTTACTGTCATTTTCTAGTCTTTAAAAATCTGTTTACTTTTAAATCCAATTATTAGGGGATTAACCAAACTCAAATATTGAAATAGATTAGGGGAAAAAGTATGAGGAAGGAAAGTTCTAGGAATTGCAGTCAATTGATATTAGGAAAATGGTGTAAGGAGGACTACACAAGGGGGAGAATCTTCATGAATGATACCATGTGTCTGTATGTCCATATACTCCAGTGGTCAGAGAAACCATTGTATACTCTGAGAGTGTTATGCCTGCCTTAGACTAAGGACAGAACTGTTTAAGATGAGATATTTCAACATTTCCTTTGTTGGTTTTGAGCTGCTACCAATTTCTCTCATGTTATTTAATTTTTACCCTTCTTCCACTGCTTCAACTACAGTCCTTATACCTTAATTGTTGAGACTAGGCTTGTCACTGGCCTGGCACCAAGTATGATAGGCTGACCAGCCAAAAACTCTAAGGATCTGCCTGCCTTTGGCTCCTCACTGGTGTAATATCAAGTCTGTGTACCACACTAATTTGCTATGTGAGTGATGTGATCTAAACTCAGGTCTTCAAGGTTGCAAGGCAGGCTGACTTGTAACTTACTGAAGAATTTCCACAGCCCAATTTTTCTACTCTCAAGTACACAGTAACAGCAGCAAGAAAGTTATAGATTGGGTTTGCAAAACATATTAAATGAGTAAGTTGATTAAACTAACTGATAACACATTATTTTATGTGGTGGGATATTTTCCCTACACACAGACATTTTTAAAGGCAAACTATTCAATATTGAAAAAGGTATGAAAAGGCTACAATTATCATAAGTAGAATTTAGAGGAAAAATTTATAAACTTCGTAGTCAACACTGTTACTAATAAAATGACAATGAGGATTTTTATATAGCTTACAGATTATTGAATAAGTTAGAATGGGTTTGAAGCCCCTCCTTGTGGTCTGTAGATCAAGATGAAGAACCCTGGGCTCCTCCAGCACCATGTGTGTCTGCATGTTGAAATGTTTCCAGCCATGATAAAATGAACTAACCTTCTGAAATTCTAAGTCAGTTCCACTTAAATGCTTTCTCTTCTAATAGTTACCTTGGTCATGGTGTATCTTCATAGCACTGAAACCTTAACTACAACATACATATGAAAGGAAAGTCCAAAATTCCTAGGTTGCTGTATTTTATGTTTATACTTGAAAGATAAAATGATTCAAATATGGACTTTGACTAAGGCAAAAGGAGATTTAGATGGAGAATACAGAATTTAGAATGCAAGGAAGCTTAGTATATGTCTTGGTCTATAAACATACGTTCTGAACAACAATAAGAACTTGTGTTCTGCATCTCAATACCCACACAAAAGTCATTTAGGATGACATGGTCTTATAACCCAAGTGCTAAAGTCATGCCTGGGATGTGTTAGCCAGTTGGCCTGGCTAAATTAGTGAGCTCCAGCTTTAGTAAGGGCTCAGTTTCAACAGCCAAGATGAAAAGTAATTGAAGAAAACATAAGATACAGTCTCTAGCTGTCAGTTATAGTCACCTTCATCATCATACAAGTACTCACATTACAGAAAATAATACAAAAATAAATAAGTAAATGTACAAATTAAAATAGTATTCATAAAATCTTACTCTGGAGAAGATGAGTATTGAGTAAATTAAGGTTTGGACTACAATGATTGGGAGACTGGACCCTGGCCACACACATGATCTGAAGCCTGCAGAATTAATATCGATGGTAGGCAGGATGTAATCTGTCCAACCCGAAAAGAAAAATATTCTGTCACAGAAAAGAAAAACATTTACTTTTCTGAGGGTTACAGTTGAGCTTGTATCTAACTCTGATCTCTTCCTTATCCCTTCTCTGGCAGGTATCTACGCTTTCCTGTACCCTAAATCATCTTTATACTTCTTTTTGCACCCTCACACTTAACCTCTTTGCTGAGTTACGAAGACTAATTAGATGGATGTGATTAAAAATGATGTGAATAAATTGTAGTTTACAGTGTTGTCACTTACCATTTCCCTTTATCCAAAGAGATATAAAGAACATTTATTTCATGAAGGTCAAGACAGTTTTGAGTGCATTTGAAGTGCTTCTTGAAAAGCAGCTGAAAGAGAAGTTAAAACATTTTTTTCTGTTTCTCTGATTGATTTTGCAAACAAACTTACTGGCTCTATTCATCTTCCCCACAATTTCCAAGGTCAAAACTGTAGGAAGCAACACACACACACACACACACACACACACACACACACACACCACAATTTAGAATTCATATATGATCACTTCACAAAAGTCAGTTTTTGCCAGATCATGCAAATCTAGAAATTATAACTAACTGTTACATTAGTAAATATGTCAATTTAAATCACATAGAGATCCCATGTGTGAACAAAGAAAAGGCATAATGGCTTACTTTCTGAAAATTTTATCTATTAAAGTTTCAAATAAATTTATTTCACATTAGAGGCATAATACATGCTTCATATTTGTTACAAATTTCCAAGACCTAAAAATAGTAGGAGTTAGTTTTTCATAGAATAGAATGTGTTAAATCATGATTACAAAAGATATATGGGAAGAAAATTGAATAACATTCCTAAACAAACAAATGTGTTATCAACCCAAATGTTACATGGCTATTCTTAGTTATATTTCCAATGCCCTAATGTTGACCTTAATATTGTGGTTTTATGGAAAAAAATGATAGTACCTATGATAATTTGTATATTACAAAACATAAATTTACAGCAAATATTTATTTTTATTTTTATTTTTTTATAGTCCAGTTGTTACCCCTCTCCCAGTCTGTCCTCCCACAGTTTCCCATCCCATTCCTTCTCTCCTATCTCTAAAAGGAAGTCCCTAACCCTCAGTCCCCATCCCACCAGGCCTCCCCATTCTCTGGGACTTCAAGTCTTTCTTGAGGGTTAGGCATGCCTTCTCTCTCTGAGGCCAGACCTGGCAGTCCTCTGCTATATATGTGTCAGCGGTCACAGACTAGCTTGTTTATGCGGTCTGGTTGGTGGTTCAGTGTCTGAGAGATCTCAAGTGTCCAGGGTAGTTGAGACTGCTGGTCTTTCTATGAGGTTGGCCTCCTCCTCAGCTTCTTCCAGCTTTTCCCTAATTCAACCACAGGGTCCCTGACTCTAGTCCATTCGTTGGGTGTGAGAATCTGCATCTGTCTCAGTCAGCTGCTTGTTGAGCCTTTGGAGGACAGCCATGATAGGCTCCTGTCTGTAAGAACAGCCCAGCATCAGTGATAGTGTCAGGCACTGGAGCCTTCACTTGAGATGGATCTCAAGTAGGGCCGTTCACTGGACCTCCTTTCTCTCAGTCTCTTCTCTATTTTTGTCTCTGCTGTTCTTTTAGACAGGAATAATTCTTGTCAGAAATTTTGACTATGGGATATCAACCACATCCCTCCACTTGAGACCCATCTTTCTATTGGAGGTGGACTTTACAAGTTCCTTCTCCCCACGGTTGAACATTTCCTCAAAGTCCTCTTTGAGTCCTGAAAGTCTCTCACATCTCTGCTCTGCAGTACTTTCTAGAGGGTCCCCCCCACCTCCTCCCATCCTAGGTTGCACATTTCCATTTTTCTCCTGACCCTTAGGGTTTCTCTCCTGTTTTCTCCTGACCCTGCAATATCACTCTTGGCCATATATCCAAAAGATGCCACACCATACCATACTGACAGTTTTTTCACTCTGTTCATAGCAGCCTTATTTGTAATAACCAGAAGATGGAAACAACCCAGATATTCCACAAATGAAGAATGGATACAGAAAATGTGGTTCATTTACACAATGGAGTACTATTCAGCTATTAAGAATAAGGATATCATAAGTTTTGCCTGCAAATGGATGGAACTAGAAAATATCCTGAGTGAGGTAACTCAGATCCAAAGGACATGCATGGTATGTACTCACTAAAAAGTAGATATAATCAAAAATATATAGAACACCTAGGATACAATCCACAGAACTCAAGACGGTTAACAAATAGAAGGGCCCAAGTGAGGAAGCCTCACTTCCACCTGGGAGTAGGAAGAAAGCAATCACAGGAAGCAGAGGGAGGGAGAAGCCTGGATGGGAGAGAGGAGGATGAGAGAAAAAGGGGAGCAAACATTTATCTTTTGTGTATAAAAATGTTATTTGATGGATGACAGCATTGGATTTGGAAAGTCTGATATACGTACTATGTTGAGGCTTGTTTAGTGTAAGTATACATTGTAGCAACAAAGGACTGGCTAGGAAACCAAACATAATTGACTATCTATCTCAGGTGGATCCTTATCATTGGGGATTTTAAATATAGAAAGAACAGAATGAATTAATATTAATAATATAAACACTTTTGTTATTAGAAATATATGACATACAGACACATACAGACAAACATGTTTCAGAATTTCAGAATACAAGCATAATGATCTTGTTAAGGACTCCTAATCCTTTATCATTTAATATTTCTCAGATATTAATTACTATGTGGGTTTATAAGGCCTATTTCTAGTTTCAGTTTGCCTTTGTCCAATAATACACATCCAATAATGGCAGTGGTTTCTTTTGTCTGCTTCACCCCATGATCACTACGTAGCACTTTCTTCGGTCAGTTGTCAACATGTTATAAGTGTGCGGGAGATATTTACTAAGTGAATAAATGCATATTTTCAAGTATTAAAAAATGATATGGGACTTGAGGGTTCTTTGCTCTGATTCTTGGCCCATTTACTTTCTTAGGATCAGTTTCCTTTTCTTAGTGAGCTATTCATTTCTGTTCCACTAATTGATTAAAACACATGCTCTTTTTCTTCATCTCCTCTTGGTAAATGGCTGGATCTTTACCAAAACTTTACTATTTTTTGCTCTTAAATTAGAATAAAACTGTTTTTTGCATATGAAAAGACATTATTCTCATGAAAAGAACATACTAGTTTGTCATCTAGTACCAAATTGCTATCTACAAAGAAATACACATACATGTAACTATCAATGAACTGAGAAGGGTGTATAGTTACATTAACAATTAAAGTTTAAAAGGCCATTAATTTGAAGATAAACAATAGGTAATACATAAGAAAGTTTGGATGGAGAAAAAGAAATGGGGGGATGATGTAATTATACTCAAAAAATAAAACTATAAGACCACCTATGTAAAGGTTATAGATATTCACTATAATCTGTATATACACTAACCTCTTATAGCAGTGAGCTATTTATTCTAATTGTTATTATATTTTATTTTGAAAAGGTTCAGAATAATATTATAAGAGAAATTTGAAAAATAAGTTACACTTAGATTGGTTAATAGACAGTGAGAAGGGGAAGGTTTGGACAGAAAGTTAGTGTGAGAGAGAGTAAGATGAATTTATAGCAAAATATATGCCAAAGTATGTTAGGAGCCAATGTAGGATAGAATCTCTAAAGCAATGAAAATCAATATCATTATAATATTAGTGCTAAACTGCACACTAATGGTATTATTTAAATATAAACGAAGTAATGGAGACTGCTTCTGCTGAAGAATGCAATTCCCAACTTGCAAAATCAAGAAAGTTATTTTCTACTGGTTGTATTAACCTAAAGAATAGAGCACCACATCACAAATGGCAGGCTGAATAAATAATTAAGCCAATTAACAAATTACCAAGGAAGTGTATGCAATATATTCCCAGCTGATGGAAGTAGGTCAATATATAGGAGCATAAATCAGAAGGTTATTTAAACAATTAAGTCAGGAGGTAACTGAGACTCAATGAGTGGAATTTTCTTCTGTCTAAAACAAGTGAGACATTGATCACCTCTGGCTCTTATAATCATTCTACCTTCTTCTCCACAAGGATCCTTGAGGCTTGGGGATAGGGGAAGATTATGACAACCCATTTAGGACCGAATGTTTCTACATATCTCACTCGGTGGTCATTGCCCAATTGTGGGTCTCTGTGAGCTACCGTCTGCTGGAAGAAGAAGCTTCTCTGATGTGGGTTGATCTAGACACTTATCAAAAAACAAATTCAATGGTGTTTTCATGAATTTTATGCTTTGCTTTTTGTCTTTATCAGTTTCTGTCATACTCATCTTTTATGCCTTTTAATTTTTTTCTGTTCTTTATTTCTTGTTCATATTTTTTATTCTCATATCTTAATTCTTTGAAAAAGAAAGAAAATAAAGACTGTTGTACGGTCACAGAAATGGAGTATTTTGGGAGGAGTTGTAAGATGGAAATACATGATGAAAATATATTATCTGACTTTTAAAAAATAAAGAATGAGACAAAAAACAAGTGAAAGAAATGAAAAATTTTCTAACGATTGGGATGGAAAAAATGGCACATACTGTGCCTTCCACAGAAGCTGGAAGATCTGATCTTGGATCCCTAGTTCAATGTAAAGGGGGTAGTGTTCTGGTCCTTCAAAAGTGACAATACTGTTGTAGAGTAGTGGAACAAAGAAAAGAGATAGGTCGATCCCTGAACTCACGGACAAATTAGACTTGGGATGTGCATATTTGTGAATTCACATTCATGTACATATGGCATACATATTCATAAAATATATATCCAAAACACACAGTATTACACACATATGCACACACACACATACACAGAACAGAAAATATTGAAAGCAATATAAAATTAAATGAATACTAATGAAATTGGTCTTAATATGTCATGTAAAAATCTTTCATTATTAAAACCATGGGGCAATATCAGTCTTTAATTAAGCTCATCATTTATGGTTACACCTTTTGTTGTTGATGTTTGTTATTCTTTTGTAGTTAAAAGCTTACCTTCCTCTCTGTGTGTATTGGATCTTACCATATTAATCTTTTTATGGTACAGTACAGAGAGGATGAAGAATCCTAGAATAGAGAGTGAAAAAATTACTATTTTATGATAATAAAAAGTAAGTACAAATGACCTTTACAGTTCCATATATTTATATGCAAGAAGAGTCCAAGAGTCTAAAACTTCTAAAAGTTATTAAAGCTTTATCTAAAATTGACTGCAAATATTTAAGGAACAATGCACTGCCTATAATTAAGGACAAATTCCCCAGACACAAGCATTTCTAAGTCACTATTGAGTATGAAGGGCTAGGAGCTGACTTGATCAGAACAGGAGGTCACACAAAAAAAGGACAAGGGAATTTATACCATCCAAGACCCTCTGCTGTTAGAGAAAGCTGTCATTATAACAGAGCAGAATCACACAACCTTGAAATCCCCAAAGACCTTTCACATATCAAGGGTTAGCAAGTGCCCTCATTATTTTCCAGCTCAAAACTGACTCAAAATGTAATGTGAAGAACGGAAAGTAAAGAGAAGAGCACTGAATAAGTCATTAAATCAGTGATGAGGGTTCTTGTCTTTTGAAATTCCTTTTCTCCCCATCCTTCTCTTCTTAAAAGCACTTGGTAAAAGAGAAAAATGCTAGCTTTCTATTAAACACATACACACACACACACACACACACACACACACACACACACACACACACACAACTCAATACACCACAAATACCTTCCAAAACCAGATGATCATTGAATATTTCTACCTGTGCTCAGTATACAATCATAGGCATCTGTTAATATTTAAATAGTTTACATACTTAATTTCTTTCCTAATCACATAATTTTTCCAAAAAAATATATGCCTCCATTGATACTCACCTACCTCCTCTCAGAAGCATCACAGATTGTTTTACTCAGGATCCCTGGGTTAGTGCATGTAAGATAGTATGTCCTTGTTTATTAATGATCCAGTTTTATTGATCTTTAAAGCTCTTTTAATTGAAAAACTCTATTAGTTGACAATATTCAGCCTTAAAGTTTCTGTTTCATTTTTGTTTCTTTGTATATCAGGATAGAAGTGATCCCACATTCTACAAAGTTGGCTATCTTACTGAGCTCTTGGTGCTATCATTTTTATTCCCTTAACAACTCAAATACACACCACTGGTCACAATTAATTTCTACAATTCATCTAAGAATGCCATTGCATCTCTCCTGAAGCTATGTACATAATACCATCCTACAAACTTATACATATGCAATCAAACTGGGACAGTGTAATATTCAAATTGGGAACATTAGAACAAGTGTGAATGTTGCATACTGGAGTAACGAGAGTTAAGTGCTTATTCTCAAATGCCATTAAAATTTGATGTCAGTGTTCAGATTGCAAACATTGTTATCTTAAATGATGACCTATGGAGCAGTAGCTACATTTAGAAAAAAAAATACAGCCTTTATTTAATGACTTGTAATCAATTTAAAATAAAGAAGAAATAAAAGATTTAAGAACAATGATTAAATGACTCAGAGATAAATCCAATGGCTTTACCTCACCTTACATTCTAGTTCAAACTTCTGTAATGACGTTTTGACACATAAAACATTTTTTTGTATAGACCTACAAACTAAAACCATGGAGTAGAGTAAGAAATATCATAAAACACCTTATAATTATTAAATCTATTTATTATTTTGTATTGTGCTGTATTCAAAGCTCTTTGGGATATAGGTGGTATATGCTCCCTAAGTTGAATCTGATAATCTGATGCTTGGTACTGTGTGTATGCACAGACCCTCACGATCTCAACTTTCCTATTTTATTATTCCCCCTTTTAATGTGCTTCCTGTCATTTTACTCTTTTTTATTTCTCAGATGATAATTAAAAGTAACTATTTTCTGCACTTTCTATAAATTGTGCCATTGGCATCTTAAACATTAAAATTACTTATATGCTAACAATCATAAATTGATTTCTCAATGCCCTATACATTTTCTGAGCCCTAAATTGTGGGGTGTTTAGTTTTTGAAATAATAATATAACTAGAACAGCAATAGGCTATATGTTTTGTGATTGATTATCTTTGACATTCTTGACCAATAGCACAAATGTGAACTTCTCCTGTCTAGTATTATTTAGTTTTGTTTTTGATAGATTTTCTTTGCCTCTAGAAGGGAGGGCTGCCAAATAATATCTATAGGCATTAGATGAGGGATTCAGATGATGACAAATGAAATTCTAGATATTCAGACATATTTATGTTAAGTATGTCCATAATAGGTGCATGCATGTTAAGTATTTTCATAATAGATGCATGTATCATGAGATAGGAAATATCTGAAGATAGAAATTTATTTCTAGCCACTTAATTTAGTATGGAAGTATAGAGTAAGAGGCTCTCTACAGTCACTGAGTAGCTATAGAACATAAATAATAGCTGTCAAGTGACTATCTTATTCATGGTTATACCTATTATTGGGTGCATATGATTGACTTTATTATTTCAACTCACATATCTTTCTGATGAATATATCACAGGCCATATTTCACTGGAAGGTAGTACACTGATCTCAGGAAGAATACATTTTGGCATCATTTAGTGCTCTCTACCATATCTTGTGTGCTACATTATTTGTGTTCTGTTCTTTCTCTCCTTTCAAAATTTGACTGAGGACTTCTGCTGGCTAGTTTTGAGTCCACTTGATACATAACTAGAATTACTTGAAAGGAGGAAAATTTTCTCAATCCAATACCAGATAATGTTCTTCTCTCCCCCCCCCCACCATCCCCTTTTCCTCCAAGGACCCTCCCTCCCTCCCCTCTTGTGATTACTTTCTTTTTTTTTTTTTTTTTTTTTTGGTTTTTTGAGACAGGGTTTCTCTGTGTAGCCCTGGCTGTCCTGGAACTCACTCTGTAGACCAGGCCGGCCTTGAACATAGAAATCCGCCTGCCTCTGCCTCCCAAGTGTTGGGATTAAAGGCGTGCACCACCACAGCCTGGTGGATTGTGATTACTTTCTTCTCCCTCCCAAGTGGGACTAAAGCATCCTCACTTGGGCTCTTTAGCTTGTTGACCTTTATGAATTCTGTGTGTACTCTTGGGTATTCTGTATTTTTTTTGTGTGTGTGTGACTAAAATTCACTTATTAGTGAGGACATACCATGAATGTCCTTTTGGATCTGAGGATGACATTTTCTACTTCTATCCATTTGCATGCAAAGCTCGGGATGCCCTTGTTCTTAATAACTGAGTAATATTCCATTGTGTAAATGGACCACATTTTCTGTATCCATTCTTCTGTTGTGGGACATCTGGGTTGTTTTCAGCTTCTGGCTATTGCAAACAAGCCTGCTATGAACATAATGGAACAGATGCCCCTGTGGCATAATGGCGATTCTTTTAGGTATAATCCGAAGAGTAGAATTGCTTGGACTTCAAGTAGATCTATTTCCAATTTTTTGAGGAATGTCCAGATGATTGTGGTTGTACCAGTTTGCAATCCCACCAGCAGTGGAGGTGTGTTTCTCTTTCTACACATTCTTTCCAACATGTGTTGTCAACTGAGGTTTAAAAAAAATAGAAAAAATCTTAGTTGAATAAATGTCTCCATAAGATCTAGATGTATTGCATTTTCTTAATTAGTGATTACTAGTCAGATGGACTAGCCCATTGTTGGTATTACTATCCCTGGGCTAGTGGTCTTGGATTCTGTAAGAAAGCAGGTATAGCAACTATGAGTATCAAGCTAGTAAACAGTACTCTTCCATGGCCTCTTCTTCAGCTCCTGCTTCCAGGTTCCCACCCTGTTGGTTTCTGTCCTAACTTTTGTTGATGATGAACAGTAATATGGAAGTGTAAGATGAAGAATCCCTTTCCACTGCAACTAGCCTTTTGGTAAAGGTGTTTTATCATAGGAATATAAACCCTAAGACATATCTCCACTCATTTAAACACTTGTATGTTTGACTTAGTTCAATGCTTCACGTTTCAAAAGAGTACAGGACCGCAATTGACATTTATTCAAATAAGTAGATAAGAAAATAGACACAGTATCTTGATTGTGTTGATGGATTTTCCCCTTGCATACTAATATTTAGACACAGTGGATTACTGTTTAACAGTTCTTTTTTTTTTTAATTTTATTTTCTAAGTTTTTTTTTATTTACATTCAAAATCATTTCCCCTTTCCTGTTTCCTCCCTCCCCGAAAGTCCCATAAGCCCCCTCCCCTCCCTCTTTTCCCCATTCAACCTCCTCTCGCTTCTCTGTCCTGGCGTTCCCCTACATCCAGTCTTTCTAGGACCAGGGGTCTCTCCTTCCATCTTCTTAGAAATCTTTTTTTTTTTTTTTTTTTTTTTTTTGGTTTTTCGAGACAGGGTTTCTCTGTGTAGTCCTGGCTGTCCTGGAACTCACTTTGTAGACCAGGCTGGCCTCGAACTCAGAAATCCTCCTGCCTCTGCTTCCCAAGTGCTGGGATTAAAGGCGTGCGCCACCACCGCCTGGCTCTTAGAAATCTATTGATATGCAATTTGTGTCTAGGGTATTCTGAGATTCTGGGTTAATATCCCCTTATCAGTGACTGCATACCATGTGTGTTCTTTTGTGATTGGGTTACCTCACTAAGGATGATATTTTCAAGTTCTGACCATTTGCCTAAGAATTTCATGAATTCATTGTTTTTAATTGCAGAGTAGTATTCCATTGTGTAAATATACCACATCTTCTGAATCCATTCCTCCGTTGAGGGACATCTGGGTTCTTTTCAGCTTCTGGCTATTATAAATAAGGCTGCTATGAACATAGTAGAGCATGTGTCCTTATTGCATGCAGGTAAAGCCTCTGGGTATATGCCCAGGAGTGGTATAGCCGGATCCTCCGGGAGTGTCATGCACAGTTTTCTGAGGATCCGCAAGACTGCTTTCGAGAGTGGTTGTACCAGCTTGCAATTCCACCAGCAGTGGAGGAGTGTTCCTCTTTCTCCACATCCTCGCCAACAACTGCTGTCCCCTATGTTTTTGATCTTAGCCATTCTGACTGGTGTGAGATGGAATCTCAGGGTTGTTTTGATTTGCATTTCCCTAATGACTAAGGATGATGAATATCTCTTTAGGTGTTTCTCAGCCATTAGATATTCTTCAGGTGAGAACTCTTTGTTTAGCTCTGTACCCCATTTTTTTTTTCACTTGAAAAGTATCTTTATTTCTAACTTTTCTTGTTTACGTACTATGAAAACTTCAGCGTTACCACGTTGAGGGGATATGCAGTTTAGAAGCAATGGACACTCATATTTGGCTCCAGAATAAAATATTTTTGGGGGTGTGTGTGGTTTGTGTGATTCAGTATTTAACAGCCAAATTTGGTGTGTGTGCTTGGTCATGTGTGTTTGCATGTGTATGAGTGTATGTCTCTGTGTGTGTTTGTGTGTGTGTTTGTGTGTGTGTGTTTGTGAGTTTGAAACAAGTATCTTTACACAGCACAATCATAGATGGGGCAAAAAAAACAAAAGCAAAACAGAAACTAAAGACCAGAACATAGGGTATCCAATGCCCATGATCACAGTAGTTTTTATGTAAATGATGCGGATCACAATTCAGGCTTCTACAATTTCTCAGCAGGCGCCATATGGACAGCACCTCCCAATCCCTGATGTGTACTATTTATTGGGTCTCGCAGACCTGCGTAGGGACATTCACTTAAGCATTCCCCTGTTGTCCACAGTATTCAGGTGGAATGTGCAGATTGATCCCTAAGCTTCCAATTTCAAATGGTATCACCCTTTAATCGGAGACACTGGCATGTCTTTTTTAACCTATATGCTATAATTTCTGAGGTATGTGTTGCCCATTGTTTACACTTTTTTAAATATTTCACACCCTGCAGAAAGTAGGAGACAAGGCAGAGTCTTGGCCTGTGCAAAGGCCGTGCCTGCTTATTTTCCTGTCCACAAAGTGTCCAGTCAATGCTCTCATCTGCGCATGGCTGCTGTGCAGCTGTGTGGCGAGTTCATTTCAATTCATGTGCAGCGGTGTTTCCTTCACAGCTTGTTGGATTTGCTTACCAGCTTTAATGATGTTCCTCAGGATTCTCTCCACAGATTGGTAATGGACTAGGTCACCTTTCCTGGTGTGCAGATGACAGCTAGATCACCTGCCACTGTCACTTCTTTTTTTTTTTAATTTTTTTTTAATTTTATTTTTTTAATTTACATTCCAAATCACTTCCCCTTTCACGTTTCCTCCCTCCCCGAAAGTCCCATAAGCCCCCTTCCCTCCCTCTTTTCTCCATTCAACCCCCTCTCGTTACTCTGTCCTGGCGTTCCCCTACATCCAGTCTTTCCAGGACCAGGGGTCTCTCCTTCCATCTTTTTAGAAATCTATTGATATGCGGATTGTGTCTAGGGTATTCCGAGATTCTGGGTCAATATCCCCTTATCAGTGACTGCATACCATGTGTGTTCTTTTGTGATTGGGTTACCTCACTAAGGATGATATTTTCAAGATCTGACCATTTGCCTAGGAATTTCGTGAATTCATTGTTTTTAATTGCAGAGTAGTATTCCATTGTGTAGATATACCACATCTTCTGAATCCATTCCTCCGTTGAGGGACATCTGGGTTCTTTCCAGCTTCTGGCTATTATAAATAAGGCTGCTATGAATATAGTGGAGCATGTGTCCTTATTGCATGTGGGTAAAATCTCTGGGTATATGCCCAGGAGAGGTATAGCCGGATCCTCCAGGAGTGTCATGCCCAGTTTTCTGAGGAACCACCAGACTGCTTTCCAGAGTGGTTGTACCAGCCTGCAATTCCACCAGCAGTGGAGGAGTGTTCCTCTTTCTCCACATCCTCGCCAACAACTGCTGTCTCCTGTGTTTTTGATCTTAGCCATCCTGACTGGTGTGAGATGGAAACTCAGGGTTGTTTTGATTTGCATTTCCCTAATGACTAAGGATGATGAACATCTCTTTAGGTGCTTCTCAGCCATTAGATATTTTTCAGGTGAGAACTCTTTGTGTAGCTCTGTACCCCATTTTTTAATAGGGTTACTTGCCTCTCTGGAGTTTAACTTCTTGAGTTCTTTGTATATCTTGGATATTAGCCCTCTGTCGGATGTAAGGTTGGTAAAGATCATTTCCCAGTTAGTTGGTTGCCGCTTTGTCTTTTTGACAGTGTCTTTTGCCTTGCAAAAACTTTGTAATTTAATGAGGTCCCATTTGTCTATTCTTGATCTTAGAGCATAAGCTATTGGAGTTCTGTTCAGGAAATTCTCCGCTGTGCCCATATGTTCAAGGTTCTTCCCTAGTTTCCCTTCTATTAGTTTCAGTGTGTCTGGTTTTATGTGGAGATCTTTGATCCACTTAGAATTGAGCTTAGTGCAAGGAGATAAGGATGGGTCAATTTGCATTCTTCTGCATGTTGACCTCCAGCTGAGCCAGCACCATTTGTTGAAAAGGCTATCTTTTTTCCACTGGATGGTTTTAGCTCCTTTGTCAAAGATCAACTGACCATAGGAGTGTGGATTCATTTCTGGGTCTTCAATTGTGTTCCATTGATCTACATGTCTGTTACTGTACCAATACCATGCAGTTTTTAACACTATTGCTCTGTAGTACAGCTTGAGGTCCGGGATACTGATTCCCCCAGAGGTTCTTTTACTCTTGAGAATAGTTTTAGCTATTCTGGGTTTTCTGTTATTCCTGATGAATTTTTGAATCGCTCTTTCTAACTCTATGAAGAATTGTGTTGGGATTTTGATGGGGATTGCATTGAATCTGTGTATTACTTTTGGTAAGATGCTCATTTTTACTATATTAATCCTGCCAATCCATGAGCATGGCAGATTTTTCCATCTTCTGAGGTCTTCTTCAATTTCTTTCTTCAGAGACTTGAAGTTTTTGTCATAAAGATCTTTCACTTGTTTGGTTAGAGTCACGCCAAGATACTTTATATGGTTTGTGGCTATCGTGAAGGGTATTATTTCTCTTACTTCTTTCTCAGCCTGCTTATCCTTTGAGTATAGGAAGGCTTCTGACTTGCTTGAGTTGATTTTATATCCGGCCACTTTGTTGAAGTCGTTTATCAGCTGTAGGAGTTCTGTGGTGGAGTTCTTTGGGTCGTTTATGTATACTATCATATCGTCTGCAAATAGTGATAGTTTGACTTCTTCCTTTCCAATTTGTATCCCTTTGACCTCTTTTTGTTGTCTAATTGCTCTAGCTAGAACTTCAAGTACTATATTGAAAAGATATGGAGAGAGAGGGCAGCCTTGTCTAGTCCCTGATTTTAGTGGGATTGCTTCAAGTTTCTCTCCATTTAGATTGATGCTGGCTACTGGTTTGCTGTAAATTGCTTTTACTATGTTTAGATATGGGCCTTGAATTCCTGATCTTTCCAAGACCTTTAGCATGAAAGGATGCTGAATTTTGTCAAATGCTTTCTCAGCATCTAATGAGATGACCATGTGCTTTTTTTCTTTGAGATTGTTTATGTAGTGGATTACATTGATGGATTCCTTATATTGAACCATGCCTGCATCCCTGGGATGAAGCCTACTTGATCGTGGTGAATGATCGTTTTGATGTGTTCTTGGATTCGGTTAGCAAGAATTTTATTGAGTATTTTTGCATCGATATTCATAAGAGAGATTGGCCTGAGATTCTCTTTCTTTGTCGAATCTTTGTGTGCTTTTGGTATTAGTGTAATTGTGGCTTCATAGAACGAGTTGGGTAGTGTTCCTTCTGTTTCTATTTTGTGGAACAGTTTGAAGAGTATTGGTGTTAGGTCTTCTTTGAAGGTCTGATAGAATTCTGCACTAAAACCATCTGGACCTGTGCTTTTTTTGGTTGGAAGACTTCCAATGACAACTTCTATTTCTTCAGGGGTTATAGGACGGTTTAGATGGTCTATTTGATCCTGATTTAATTTTGGTACTTGGTATCTGTCAAGGAAATTGTCCATTTCCTCAAGATTTTCTAGTTGTGTTGAATACAGGTTTTTGTAGTAGGATCTGATGATTTTTTCAATTTCCTCAGTTTCTGTTGTTATCTCTCCCTTTTCGTTTCTGATTTTATTAATTTGGATACTTTCTCTGTGCTCTCTGGTTAGTCTGGCTAAGGGATTATCTATCTTGTTAATTTTCTCAAAGAACCAACTCCTTGTTTTGTTGATTCTTTGTATGGTTTTATTTGGTTCTACTTGATTGATTTCAGCCCTGAGTTTGATGATTTCCTGCCTTCTACTCCTCTTTGGTGTATTTGCTTCTTTTTGTTCCAGGGCTTTCAGGTGTGCCATTAAGCTGTTAGTGTATGCTGTCTCCCGTTTCTTTTTGGCGTCACTCAGGGCTATGAATTTTCCTCTTAGCACTGCTTTCATTGTGTCCCATAAATTAGGGTATGTTGTGCCTTCATTTTCATTAACTTTCAAAAAGTCTTTGATTTCTTTCTTTATTTCCACCTTGACCAAGTTATCATTGAGTAGAGCATTGTTCAGCCTCCATGTGCACGTGGGTTTTCTTTTGTTTTTGTTGCCATTGAAGACCACCCTTATTCCATAGTGATCTGATAGGAGGCATGGGATTATTTCTATCTTCTTGTATCTGTTGAGGTCTGATTTGTGACCAATTATATGGTCAATTTTGGAGAAGGTACCATGAGGAGCTGAGAAGAAGGTGTATTCTTTAGCTCTAGGATGAAATATTCTATATATATCAGTTAGTTCCATTTGGTCCAAGGCTTCAATTAGATTCACTGTGTCCCTGTTTAGTTTCTGCTTTCCTGAACGATCCATTTCAGAGAGCGGGGTGTTAAAGTCACCCACTATTATTGTGTGCGGTGCGATGTGTGCTTTGAGTTTTAGTAAAGTTTCTTTTACGAATGAGGGTGCCCTTGCATTTGGAGCATAGATATTCAGAATTGAGAGTTCTTGATGGTGGATTTTTCCCTTGATCAGTATGTAGTGTCCTTCTGTGTCTTTTTTGATGACTTTAGGTTGAAAATCAATTTTATCCGATATTAGGATAGCTACTCCACCTCGTTTCTTGGGGCCATTTGCTTGTAAAATTGTTTTCCAGCCTTTTACTCTGAGGTAGTGTTTGTCTTTGACACTGAGGTGCATTTCCTGCATGCAGCAAAATGCTGGGTCCTGTTTACGTATCAAGTCTGCTAGTCTACGTCTTTTAATTGGGGAATTGAGACCATTGATATTAAGAGAGATTAAGGCATAGTGATTATTGCCATCTGCCATTCTTGACGCTATCTTTATGTTTGAGTGGTTATCTACTTTTGGGTTTGATTCAAGAAGGTTATTATCTCATTTTTCCAGGGTGTTGTTTCTCTCCCTGTATTGGAGGTTTCCACCTATTATCCGTTGCAGGGCTGGATTTGTGGAAAGATATTGTGAAAATTTGGTTTTATCATGGAATATCTTGGTCTCTCCATCTATGGCGATTGAGAGTTTTGCTGGGTATAGTAGTCTAGGCTGGCATTTGTGCTGTCTTAATGTCTGCATGAGATCTGCCCAGGATCTTCTGGCTTTCATAGTCTCTGGTGAGAAGTCTGATGTGATTCGAATAGGTCTTCCTTTGTATGTTACTTGGACCTTTTCTCTTACTGCTTTTAGTATTCTTTCTTTGTTTAGAACATTCAGTGTTTTGATTATTATGTGACGGGAGGTATTTCTGTTCTGGTCCAGTCTGTTTGGAATTCTGTAGGCTTCTTGTATGTTCATCGGCATCTCTCTCTTTAAGTTAGGGAAATTTTCCTCCGTAATTTTGTTGAAGATGTTTACTGGCCCTTTAAGTTGCAAATCTTCACTCTCATCTATACCTATAATCCTTAGGTTTGGTCTTCTCATTGTGTCCTGGATTTCCTGGATGTTTTGGGTTACACGTTTTTTGCATTTTGTATTTTCTTTGACTGTTGAGTCGATGCTTTCTATGGAATCTTCAGCACCTGAGATTCTTTCTTCCATCTCTTGTATTCTATTGTTGATGTTTGCATCTATGACTCCTGATTTCTTCCCAAGGTTTTCTATCTCCAAAGTTGTCTCCCTTTGTGATTTCTTAGTTGTTTCTACTTCCTTTTTTAGTTTCTGGATGGATTTGCTGAGATCCTTCACTTGTTTGTTTGTATTTTCCTGTATTTCTTTAAGGTATTTTTGCATTACCTCTTTCAGGATTTCTTCCTGATGACCCACATTCTCCTGCATTTCTCTGATCGATTTTTGTGTTTCGTCCTCATGGGATTCCATCTGTTGATCCATTGTCTCCTACATTTCTTTAAGCAGTTCTCGTGTTTCCTTTGTAAGTGCATCTAACCGTTGATTCATTTCTTTAAGCAATTTTTGTGTTGCCTCCTTATGGGCATCCATCTGTTTACCCATATTCTTCTGCATTTCTTTATGCCAATTTTGTGATTCCTTTGTGAGTGCATCTCCCCATTGATTCATCTCGTTAAGCGATTTTTGTGTTGTCTCCTTGTGTGCCTCCATCTTTTGATCCATGTTCTCCTGCATTTCTCTAAGCGATTTTTGTGTTTCCTTTGTAAGGGCTTCTAACTGTTGATTCATGGTCTCCTGTAACTCTTTATGAGATTTATTTGTCCTTCTTGTGATCCTCTAATAGGATCATGAGAAGTGATTTTAAATCCAGATCTTGTCTTTCGGGTGTGGTGGGGTATCCAGGACTTGCTGCTGTTGGAGAGTTGGGTTCGGATGGTCCCACATTACTTTGATTTCTGTTAGTAACATTCCTACGTTTGCCTTTTGCCATCTGGATACCTCTGGTGTTAGTTGGTCCTGCTGCCACTGGCTGTTGGTTGTTCCTCCTGTGAGCCTGCAAAGCTATTTCTACCCCCCCTGGATTACCAGGATTCCCCTGGCACCGATTTCTGGGGCCTGCCTGCTCCTGAGTGACTTTGGAGTCCTAATGTGCCTTGCCCCAAGTGATCTTATAGGGGAGGCCTTGCACATCTAAAGGCTCAGCCTTGTGGATTCCTGGAGCAGAGGTCGCCAAAGGGAGGCTGGTAGGCTCCTGCCCTGTGCAGGGGCGACCCTCTGCCAGGCAGAAGTCCCACAGCAGAGCTGGCACACTGGTTACTGCAGATCAGCCTAGCACCTCAGATCAGGTTACACACAATCTGCCTGAGACCGAAGCGATATTATGCCTGTCTGTCTCTGAGCCTGGCGGTCCCAACTAGCTGGCCACTGGAGCAAAGATGGTGGAGGGCACTCTCCGTGGTGCCGCTCACCCTGTAGACACCATGGCCCGCCGATCTAGCACCCAGACGACCACAGCGCTGACCCGTTCTCGGGCACAGATGGAAACCCCAACAGGCCGTGTCCCAAGTGATGTTATATTGGGTATAGGGAGCTTGGGGTACCCATCTCTTCAGCGCAGTCTGTGGGAACAGAGGTCGCGGAAGGAAAGCTGGTAGGCTCCCGCCCAGTGCGGGGTCCCTCTGTCAGGCAGAAGTCCCACAGCAGAGGTGGCGTGCTGGTTACTGCAGATCAGCCCCACACCTGGGAGCCGCACACACACAAGCCGCCCGAGACCCAAGCGACATTATGCCTGTCTGTCTCAGAACCTGGCTGTCCCAACCTCCCAGTCACTGGAGCCACCCCATTTTTTAATAGGGTTACTTGCCTCTCTGGAGTTTAACTTCTTGAGTTCTAAGATCAAGAATTGACAAATGGGACCTCATTAAATTACAAAATTTTTGCAAGGCAAAAGACACTGTCAAAAAGACAAAGTGGCAACCAACTAACTGGGAAATGATCTTTACTAACCCTACATCCGAAAGAGGGCTAATATCCAATATGTACAAAGAACTCAAGAAGTTAAACTCCAGAGAGGCAAGTAACCCTGTTTAACAGTTCTAATGAAATGAATGGATTGCTAAAATATATTTTCATCATTTCCTTCGATATTTTTGTGTAAAAGTTCATTCCATTTAACATAATTTTACACTTACTTTTGTATGTATGTGTTTATGTTTGTTCTTATACATATACATGCATGGTATCTTTGAAGAGCACAGAGACCAACTTGAATGATTTGACGATCTACAGTATAGATACCAGGATAGAACAATTCTCTCTGGCTTGATAGCAAATGCTTTAACCCAAATACTAAGACAACTGACTGGCCCTAGATGTTTTATTTTGAACTATACATTATGTGTCTAGCCTTCTGTAGAATATTGCTAATATCTCTGACAATTTAGAAACAAGGTGCTTTGATGCCTCCATGCTTATCATGTTTAAATTGTCGTGTAATCCTTTCAAATATAACCTAATTGGATAAAATAGCTTTATTTCATAATTTAACTATACTGTCAACAAAAGTTTAAGCCATTAATTTAATACCTCTGTGCCTCTCAGAATTTGTCTCAATATTTATTATTAAACTATGCTCTTAGTAATAACTGAGGTAACCACCAGAGTAGGAAGAGAGGGATGGAGGTGGAAGGAGGGATGTAGAAGGAAGAAGGGAGGAATAGAAGGATGTATGAAGGGGAAGAGATAGAGAGAGAAAGAGACAGAGAGAGACAGAGAGACAGAGAGACAGAGAGAGACAGAGACAGAGACAGAAACAAAGACAGAGACAGAGAGCCAGAGAGGTTGAGATGAATTTTAAGTGGCATTTAGATCTAGTATTTAAATGTAATACATAGATATAGATAGATTACCTCACAATAACTTATCATATGTATTTCACCATTTCACCTACTTTTAAGATATGTTGCTTTTCAAGTTTGAATAGGTTTGACCCTGTAGAGTCATGTGTTTGAACACTTGTTCTTTTGGGGGCAGCATTATGAGGAGTTATGAGCTTGTTACAGTTGGTGTGGTTTTGTTAGGGGAAGTATTTTACTCTTGGGGCAGACATTGAGGTCTCCTATGCTCAAGCTCTGCCAATATAATCCAGTCTTTACTTGGCTGCCTTGGAATGAAGATATAGAACTCTTGGCTCTTCTAGCACCATGTCTGCCTGTACAGTACCATGGTTCCCACTATGATGAAGATAATTGACTAAACCTCGGGAACTGTAAGCTAGCCCAAATAAATATTAGCCTGTATAAAAGTTGTCATGGTCATGCTGTCTCTTCATAGCAATAAAACCCTAATAAAATTTTTAAATAAATATTATCATACACACATTTATATAATAATATCTTATGAATCTGTTTAGTGTGTATGGGTATACAGGATTTCAGGACTTATTAATTTTACCTTAGTTGTATGATAAATGTAGAAAAAATTGCTTAACCTGATTTTCAAAACCATGCTTTATGGTAAAAATGAGGAAACTGGTGCAAAATTAAGAATTTGTTATGAAAAATAAAATAAGAACTGAGAACATGTTTAAAGTCACTTATTAAACCACAATAAATGGACTTTCTCTAATATATTAATAGCAAGAAAAACACCAGTACCAATAATAATATGTGCAGGAAATTTTAAAAATCTGTAACACCTATAATTTGAAAATTCTATAGGAGACAAAATGAAAAGATATAACAAAATTAAGGAAATCACGAATATAATTTTAGTGGGAAGTTTTAAATGTAAATCATGAAACAACAGCTGGATTAGTTTATTAAAACAGCAAAATTTTAAAAGAAGACATTGAGATATGTCAACAGAAAATTAATTATCTAGGAATTCTCATTTCTTCCTGGTGAAAATGTTGAACTGTGAAATCTGAACTGTCCTGGCACTACCTACTCATACCTAAAACTCCCAAGAACTATGGCAGTGCCTCATGTCATGGCTTATATGCTACACCTTTCATTGAAAAACATATAGAGAAAGATGTTTATTGAAGCAATAGTTGGGGAACTGCTCATCTTCAGCCTTTTTAACCAGATGAATGCAATGAAATGGAGAAGCAGCAGATTAGACACATATGCCATGGTACGGATGAATTCCCTTCACATCAGTAGCTGAGTACAAAATAGAATATGATAATCACATTTTTTGAGTAATCACATTGAAAACAATACTCTTCTGTCACAAACATATAAAGGAAAGGACACAAAAGCAAGATGTGAAACTAGAAAAGAATAAGAAGTCAGTTATGTGTTGTGTCTGTACACTTAAACTTCACTTAGAGAGATCATTAATTATTGAAGTATCAACTAAAATATAAATGCATATTAACACATTTGTCAGATTTAAGGGTCAATTTTAATGATTTTCTTTTGTATATATAAGCACATAATTTAAGTCCCTTCTTTATAGAAATCACAGCATATAAAAGAAAATTAACAACTCAATAATGAAGTTAATTTAGTATAAATTTCCAATAATATGATGATGCTTTTATAAACAGCATTTAAAAGAAAAAAATTAAATTTGACATTTTCTATAAGAAATGAGAAAATTTTTTATTTTTTTCAGTAATAGTCCATTCTGTTTATAATTTATCACTCAAGCCTTGTTGTTACTACTTATCTAATGCTCTGACAATGAGGATGCTGAAGCAGGAAGATTATGTCATGTTCAATTCCAAACAGGGTTATGTAGAGATTGCACCCCAGACTTGACTGCAAAGTGAGACTCCATATCACAAAGACAATTATCTTCTCTCATTGACATTGAGAAAGGAACACATTAGAGCATAGGGGAAGGAGCCACATAAGTTACACCACAAATGAAGCTGCTAATGAACAGAGTGGCTCTCACAGCATCAGAGGGCTACCCTTCATTAGACACTCAGATATGAAATGATTTTCCATGTCAAATGGCAAGACAAGCTGAACTTCTATAGAGTCAATAGATAGAACTCTATGTGGATTAACACATATACTATCACTGCAGGAAGTATAGTCTCTGTTTCTCATTATTCCCATGGAGAAAGTGACATTGATATTATACATAATTCTATTTCCAAACTTACTCTAGAAATTAAAATGTCTTGCTAGAGATCCAATGACTACAATGTACAAAGAAGGTCAAGAATGTAAATTTTGGGAGAGCAGATTATAGCTAGAAAATTATTTTCAACAATTATAAGATAATTTTCTCTTTTTTATTTTCTTTATTTTTTTATTTACATTCCAAATGATTTCCCCTTTCCCGGTTCTTCCCTCCCCGAAAGTCCCATAAGCCCTCTTCGATCCCCCTGTTCCCTATTCAACCCCCTCTTGCTTCTCTGTCCTGATATTCCCCCTACATCCAGTCTTTCTAGGACCAGGAGTCTCTCCTTACATATTCTTGGAAATCAATTGAAACGTGAGTTGTGTTGGGTATTCGGAGCTTCTGGGTTAATATCCCCTTATCAGTGACTGCACACCATGTGGGTTCTTTTGTGATTAGGTTACCTCACTAAGGATATTTACCAGTTCTGACCATTTGCCTAAGAATTTCGTAAATTCATTGTTTTTTTTTTTGTTTTGTTTTTTCAATTTTCTATATTTTTTTATTTACATTCCAAATGATTTCCCCTTTCCCGTTTACTCCTTCCCCGAAAGTCTCATAAGCCCTCTTCCCTCCCATGTTCCCCATTCAACCACCTCGCGCTTCTCTGTCCTGGTATTCCCCAACATCCAGTCTTTCCAGGACCAGGGGTCTTTCCTTCTATCTTCTTGGAAATCTATTGATATGTGAATTGTGTCTTGGGTATTCCAAGATTCTTGGATAATATCCCCTTATCAGTGACTGTATACCATGTGGGTTCTTTTGTGATTGGGTTACCTCACTAAGGATGATATTTTCCAGTTATGACCATTTGCCTAAGAATTTTGTGAATTCATTGTTTTAAATTGCAGAGTAGTATTCCATTGTGTAAATATACCACATCTTCTGAATCCATTCCTCCACTGAGGGATATCTGGGTCTTTCCAGTTTCTGGGTATTATAAATAAGGCTGCTATGACCATAGTGGAGCATGAATCCTTATTGCATGCAGAAGAAGCCTCAGGGTATATGCCCTGGAGTGGTATAGCAGAATCCTCTGGGAGTGTCATGCCCAGTTTTCTGAGGAACCGCCAGACTGCTTTCCAGAGTGGTTGTACCAGCTTGCAATTCCACCAGCAGTGGAGGAGTGTTCCTCTTTCTCCCCATCCCCGCCAACACCTGCTGTCCCCTGAGTTTTTGATCTTAGCCATTCTGACTGGTGTGAGGTAGAATCTCAGGGTTGTTTTGATTTGCATTTCCCTAATGACTAAGGATGTTGAACAATTCTTTAGGTGCTTCTCAGCCATTCCATATTCTTCAAGTGAGAACTCTTTGTTTAGCTCTGTACCCCATTTTTTAATAGAGTTATTTAGCTCTCTGGAGTCTAACTTCTTGAGTTCTTTGTATATATTGGATATTAGCCCTCTGTCAGATGCAGGGTTGGTAAAGATCTTTTCCCAATTTGTTGGCTGCCGCTTTGTTCTTTTGACAGTGTCCTTTGCCTTATAGAAACTTTGCAATTTTATGAGGTCCCATTTGTCAATTCTTGATCTTAGAGCATAAGCTATTGGTGTTCTCTTCATGAAATTTTCCCCTGTGCTCATGTGCTCAAGGCTCTTACCCAGTTTCTTTTCTATTAGTTTCATTGTGTCTGGTTTTGTGTGGAGGTCCTTGATCCACTTGGAATTGAGCTTAGTACTAGGTGAAAAGAATGGAATGATTTGCATCATTCTGCATGCTGACCTCCAGTTGAACCAGCACCATTTGTTGAAAAGGCTATCTTTTTTCCCACTGGATAGTTTTAGCTCCTTTGTCAAAGATCAAGTGACCATTGGAGTGTGGATTCATTTCTGGGTCTTCAATTCTGTTCCATTGATCTACATGCCTGTCACTGTACCAATACCATGCATTTTTTAACACTATTGCTCTGTAGTACAGCTTGAGGTCCGGGATACTGATTCCCCCAGAAGTTCTTTTACTCTTGAGAATAGTTTTAGCTATTCTGGGTTTTTTGTTATTCCAGATGAATTTTTGAATTGCTCTTTCTAACTCTATGAAGAACTGAGTTGGGAATTTGATGGGGATCGCATTGATTCTGTATATTGCTTTTGGCAAGATGATCAATTTTTCTATATTAATCCTGCCAATCCACGAGCATGGAAGATTTTTCCATCTTCTGAGGTCTTCTTCAATTTCTTTCTTCAAAAGCTTGAAGTTCTTGTCATACAGATCTTTTACTTGCTTGGTTAGAGTCACACCAAGATACTTTATATTGTTTGTGGCTATCGTGGAGGGTATCATTTCTCTTACTTCTTTCTCAGCCTGCTTATCCTTTGAGTATAGGAAGGCTACTGATTTGTTTGAATTGATTTTATATCCGGCCACTTTGCTGAAGTTGTTTATCAGCTGTAGGAGTTCTCTGGTGGAATTCTTTGGTTCACGTAAGTATACTATCATGTCGTCTGCAAATAGTGATAGTTTGACTTCTTCCTTTCCAACTTATATCCCTTTGACCTCCGTGTAACCCAAAACATCCAGGAAATCCAGGACACAATGAGAAGACCAAACCTAAGGATTATAAGTATAGATGAGAGTGAAGATTTGCAACTTAAAGGGCCAGTAAATATCTTCAACAAAATTATGGAGGAAAACTTCCCTAACCTAAAGAGAGAGATGCCCATGAACGTATAAGAAGCCTACACAACTCCAAACATACTGGACCAGAACATAAATACCTCCCATCACATAATATTCAAAACACCAAATATACTAAACAAAGAAAGAATATTAAAAGCATTAAAAGAAAAAGGCAAAGTTACATATAAAGGTAGACCTATCCGAATTACATCAGACTTCTCACCAGAGATTATGAAAGTTAGAAGATCCTGGGCAGATCTCATACAGACTCTAAGAGAACACAAATGCCAGCCCAAACTACTATACCTAGAGAAACTCTCAAACACCATATATGGATAGACCAAGATATTCCATGATAAAATTTACACAATATCTTTCCACAAACCCAGGCCTGCAAAGGATAATAGGTGGAAATCTCCAATACAAGGAGAGAAACTACACCCTGGAAAAAATGAGATAGTAACCTTCTTTCATCAAATCCAAAAGTAGGTAAACACTCAAACATAAAGATAGCATCAAGAATAGCAGGAGGCAATAATCACTATTCTTTAATATCTTTTAACATCAATGGTCTCAATTCCCTGATAATTTTCATTTAAATAGTTTATTAACAATATACAAAATATTCTAGCATGTACTGGAAATAGCAGATGACAATATGTACAGAAGCAAGTTATAGACATTGACAAAAAATGATAAATTGAACATAAAATCATTAGAGCAGAGCTTTTTTATAATACCACAATAATTGTAAAGTATCTACTAATGTGACATTTTTCATCAGAAATACGTAATATTTAATGGGATAAATATAACATGTTCCAAATATTTATCTTATATTTTGATAAAAAGTTTCATACAAAGATATAATTTCCCCAGCATAGTATAAATTAAAGCACAGTTCTCAAGATCTTCCTTATTAGCTTTGTATTGTTAAGTTTGGCAGAAGATTCTATCTCTCTGGTGCTATTGGCTTTAGGTAGAAATCTTAGGCCACATTTTAATTCTGCAGTTTTGGGCAAAAGTTTTCTTCTCAGAGTAAGTGTGTCTTCAGGTGTCCTACTACTGAATGAGGCTCATTCTTACAACAGAGAATAATATTATTCATTAAATTCAATTATCACAGGTATTTGTCCAATGTACTAGATTATATGATTATCAGATTATTTTTTTTTCATTTTTATAACTGAAGTTTACTAGACCCGAAAATTTTATTAAATTTAAGATTATGATATAATTACAACATTTCTCTCTAAAAAAATCTTCCATATATCCCTTCCTGCCTACTTTAAATTTTATGACTTCTTTTTTCATTAGTTTTTACTGAATACATAGTAATTTTCTTGGTGAAGTTGACACCATCTAGATCGCCTGAGTAACATCTCAGTGAACACTTGTTACATTGGTCATATCTGCGATATAATTGGCATAAGTAAGTTAAATGATGTCATGAGATCTAACCCTCTGTGGGCAGTACCACAAGACAGGAGAAATCAAACTAATCCCTAATGTGGAAGCAAACAAATGTACAAAAAAGTATCATTGCTTGTTCTTTGCTGTCTGTGGATGTGATGGGAGGTGCTATTTTAAATTCCTGCCACCTTGATTTGCTTCCTGTGATGGAGTGTAACCTGGAGTTATGAGTTAATATGAACCTGTTTCTTTCCTAAGTTACTTTTTGTCAAAGTATTTTATCATAGCAACACAAAGGAAATGAGGATAAATGACTTTAAAGCAATAGCGATGTCAGCTTTTAATAAATAATAGAATCCTATCACCTAGACAAGATTACTCATAAATTAACCACTGTATTTTGTAAATAGATAGATACCTTAGACTAATAAATATTTCAAAGAAAGAATAAAGGTGAAGCTCAGTTTCCTTCCTATCTGTGTTAGCACTGAATATATTTCTATCCATTGTAAGAAGAGTGCATAATTTATAGGATGACCAGGACCATGAAGGTAGGAGAATTTTTAATAAGCTACAAAAGAACAACTTCAAAACAACATCTAGGTTTGAGTATTTGAAGAATTGTATTCGAATTATTTGATATATAAACTTATACATCACAAATGATAACAATATTAGATTTCTATGTAATATCATGTATAAAATTTACAAATTACAAGCTGGAAAGACATTTTAGTGGAATTTTAGAACAGCCCCGGAGAGAATGTGCCACCTTTTACATGTATCAGTTCCTTGGTTGCTTTACTCTCGATAAAACTTGCCTGATTTTTCCTAAGCAAAAACAATGGTACCATGTAAGAGGGACCAGAGTATGTTTTCCACTCCTCAGAGGAGTACATCTAAGTAGGATTTAACTCCAGCCCACTGGAAAAATATTATCATTTTTTAAAAATTGGAGTAAAACAATATCATGGTAGTCTAAATGAAATAAACCCTTATAAACAAACAGCATCAAAAAGGAAAATATTTTCTCAGTTGTCCATATTTTGAATCGTCATTTCAACTCTGCTTTACTATTCTGATAATGAACTAATATTGCATAGTATATATCTGAAAGGTACATGCATGCTTTACTTACAAAGTAATAATGCTTTCTTGGGATGAGAATAAAAACAAGAAACACACGCAAAGTGCTTTGCCTGTGCAAGGTCTATGAAAGAAGCTAATGAAAAGAGGATATATTAAGTAAAAATGATGAGTGGGCAACTCGAATACATGAGTGCAACCTTAAATAATCAATATTTTAAAATTCAAGTGATCAATATGTTCAAATTGAATAATGATGGAAATGGAAAAATGGACATAAACAAACACATAGAAATATTTCCAGAGAAAATATATTAAATATTCTCATCTCTTAAATATCGAATCTCTTTATTTTAAAACAAATTAAAAATGCTCCTTGTTCATCTTCGATATAAAATGTTGGTAGATGCTCGTGGTGCAGTATGTCTTCAATAACCATGCCCACATGAGGACCACAGGGCAGCATTTCCAGGATGTCAAGGAATGTGGCCACACCTGAAACATTATTCTTTTATGCATTAATATAAGTTTAAATAGAAATTTAAACCATTATTTGTTCATTGAAAATATTTTAATTGCTTCATCTGTACTTAAAAAAATCACCAACAACATAATAACACAACTTTTAATGTAAAAGTTAACTGAACAGCAAATAAGTTTGAAAGATAGTCAAAAATGGAGAACTTACATTGTCCAATAAAATACATTATGTTACTATAGCTTTGAGCCACAATTAGACTTAAAGTATCTGAATATAAAAGAGTCCAATAACAAATTTAAGTATCTTTTGTAAATTTATTTTTGACAAATGTAAAAATACTTGATTAAAATAAACAAAAATGTTGCTACCCATATTGATAACCACAGAAATATTAACAAATATTCTCAATTATTCTTTTGACTATGTAAGCCAGTGAAGTTAGGTTTATTTCTAGTAGATTTAAAATTTGGAATTTGTAATTGGCATAACTTGAAATCCTTTGTAGTTTTGCATTCTTCTACATGCTAATTGCCAGTTGAACAGCACCATTTGTTGAAAATGCTGTCTTTTCTCTACTGAATGGTTTTAACTCCTCTGTCAAAGTTCAAGTGACCATAGGTGTAGGGGTTCATTTCTAGGTCTTCAATTCTATTCCATTAATCTACCTGCCTGTCACTGTACCAATACCATGCAGTTTTTATCATGAGTGCTCTGTGGTACAGTTTGAGGTCAGAGATGGTGATTTCCCCAGAAGTTTTTTTATTTTTGAGAATAGTTTTCACTATCCTGGGTATTTTTGTTATTCCAGATGAATTTACAAATTGCTCTTTCTTCTCTATGAAGAATTGAGTTGGAATTTTGATGGGGATTACATTGAATCTGTAGATTGCTTTTGGCAAGATGGCCATATTTACTATATTAATCCTGCCAATCCACGAGCATGAAAGATCTTTCCATCTTCTGGCATCTTATTCTATTTCTTTCTTCAAAGACTTGAAGTTCTTGACATACAGATCTTTCACTTGCTTAGTTAGAGTCACACCAAGTTATTTTATATTATTTGTGACTATGATGAGGGGAGTTGTTTCCATAATTTCTTTCTTACCCTGTTTATCCTTTGAGTAGAGGAACTCCACTGATTTGTTTGAGTTAATTTTTTATCTAGCCACTTTGCTCAAGTTGTTTATGAGGTTTTGGAGTTTTCCGGTGGAATTCTTGGGGTCAATTAATTATACTATCATATCATCTACAAATAGTTATATTTTGACTTCTTTCTTTCCATTTTGTTCTCCTTTGACCACCTTTTGATGTCTAATTGCTTTGGCTAGAACTTCAAGTACTATATTGAATAGGTGTGGAAAGTGGGCAGCCTTTTCTTCTACCTGATTTTAGTGGAATTGCTTCAAGTTTCTCTCCATTTGGTTTGATCTTGGCTACTGGTTTGCTGTATATTGCTTTTACTATGTTTAGGTTTGGGCCTTGAATTCCTAATCTTTCCAAGACTTTTATGATGAAGGGATGATGGATTTTTTCAAATGCTTTATCAGCATCTAATGAAATGATCATGTGTTTTTTTTCCCCTTTGAGTTTGTTTATGTACTGGATTACGTTCAGACTGGATAGGTGAACAGGACCCAACTGTTTGCTGAGTATAAGAAATCCACCTCAGTGAAAAAGACAGACACTACCTCAAAGTACAAGGTTGGAAAACAACTTTCCAAGCAAATATTCCCAAGAAAAAAGTTGGAGTAGCTTTTCTAATATCGAATAAAGTCAATGTTGAACCTAAAGTTATCAAAATACATAAGGAAAGACACTTCATACTTATCAAAGGGAAAATCTACAAAGAAGAACTCTCAATTCTAAACATCTATGCTCCAAATGAAAGGGTACTCAAATCCATAAAAGAAACTTTATTGAAGCTCAGAGCACACATTTACCCTCACAAAACAATAGTGGGAGATTTCAACACCCCGCTCTCATCAATGAACAGATCATGGAAACAGAAACTAAACAGAGAAACCATGAATCTAACATAAGTTAACAACCAAATGGATTTAATAGATATCTATAGAACATTTTATCCTAAATCAAAAGAATATACCTTCTTCTCAGTCCCTCATGGTACCATTTTTAAAATTAACTACACAATTGGTCACAAAACAGGTCTCAACAGATACAAGAAGATTGAAATAGTCCCATGCATTTAATCATATCACAACAGACTAAGGCTGGTCTTCAATAAAAACAAAAACAATAGAAAGCCCACATACACAGGGAAGCTGAACAAGACTCTACTCAATGATAGCTTGGTCAAGGAAGAAATAAAGAAAGAAATTAAAGACTTTTTAGAAATTAATGAAAATGAATCCACAACATACCAAAACTTATAAGACACAAAGAAAGCAGTGCTAAGAGGAAAACTCACCTCTAAGTGCCTCCAAAAAGAACCTGGAAAGAGCATATACTAGCAGGTTGACAGTACGTCTGAATGCTCTAGAACAAAAAAAGCTAATACAACCAAGAGGAGTAGATGGCATGAAATGTTCAAACTCAGGACTGAAATCAACCAAGTAGAAACAAAAAGTACACAAAGAATCAATCAAATCAGGAGCTGTCTCTTTGAGAAAATCAACAAGATAGATAATCCCTTAGCCAGATTAACCAGAGGGCACAGAGACAGTATCAAAATTAACAAATCCGGAATGAAAAGGGAGACATAACCACAAAAAACAAGGAAATCTAAAAAAATCATCTGCTCTTACTACAAAAACCTGTACTCAACAAAACTGGAAAATCTGGTTGAAATGGAAAGTTTTCTAGACAGATACCTGCTACCAAAGTTAAATCAGGATCAGATAAACAATGTAAACAGTCCCATAAACCCTATGAAATAGAAGCAGTCATTAAAAGTCTCCCCCCCCAAAAAAAGCCCAGGACCCAATGGGTTTAGTGCAGAGTTATCAGACCTTCAAAGAAGACCTTACACTAATACTCTTCAAAGGTTTCCACAAAATAGAAACAGAAGGAAGACTTCCCAATTCATTCTATGAAGCCACAATTACTCTGATACCTAAACCACAGAAAGACCCAACAAAGAAGAACTTCAGACCAATTTCCCTTATGCATATTGATGAAAAAATACTCAATAAAATTCTCACAAACCACATCCAAGAACACATCTAAATGATCATCCATCATGATTAATTAGGCTTCATCCCAGAGATGCAAGGATGGTTCATTATACAGAAATTTCTTTACGTGCATCTTCACTGTAAGATATTTCTCTGTCGAGAATTCTGTCTAGATCTGTACCCTATATTTTAATTGGATTGTTTGGTTTGTTGGTGTCTAGCTTTCTGAGTTCTTTATATATTTTTGATGTCAGTTCTCTGTCAGATGTGGAGTCAGTACATTCAAGGCTATTCATAATTTTCATAATTTTCTCTTCTTTCAGGTTTAATATGTCTGGTTTTATGATGAGGTCTTTGATCCACTTGAACTTGTATTTGTACAGGATGATAGATAAGAATCTATTTCCATTCTTCCATTTGCAGACAGTTAGATTAGCACCATTTGTAGAAGATGCTTACATTTGTCTATTGTATAACTTTAACTTCTTTGTGAAAAATCCAGTATCCTTAATTGTGTGGATTTACTTTTAGTTCTTCAATTTGTTTCAATGATTAAACATTCTGTCTTTATGCCAATACCATGAGGTTTTTATGAGTGTTGCTCTTTAGTAGAACTTGAAATCAGGTATGGTGATACATCCAGAAGCTCTTATGTTTTACATTGTGGATATCATGGTTTTTGTTTTCCAGTGTGAAGTTGAATACTGTTCTTTCAAGGTTTGCATAAAACTGTGTTGGAATTTTGATGGGAATTTCAATTAATATGTAGATTGCTTTAGTTAGCATGGCAATTTTTACTGTTAATCCTACCTGTCCATGAGCATGGGAGATCTTTACATTATCTGATATATTCTTCAATTTTTTTCTTCATGGTCTTAAAGTAAGACCTAATTATTCTTTGGATTTTCTCAGTGCTTGTCCTTGTTCCCTTTTTAATTTCTGATTTGTTAATGAGAATATTCTTTCTCTGTCTTTTGTTCAGTTTGGCTAAGTGTTTGTCTATCTTGTTGACTTAAAGAACAATTTGTTTTATTGATTCTTTTTATTGTTCTCCTTATCTTTATTTTAATGATTTCAGCTACAGGTTACATTTTTTTCCTACTGTCTACTCCTCTTGTTTTTGTTTGCTTCTTTTTGTTGTAAAGTTTTCAGTTGTGCTGTTAATTAGCAAATGAGTTCTCACTAATTCATTAATGAAGGCACTTAGTGCTATGAGCTTTCGTTTTTACACTGTTTTCATTGTGTCCTATTAGTTTGGCCGTGATGTCCTTTCATTTTCTTTGAACTTTAGAAAGTCTTTAATTTTTTTTTTTTATTTCTTCCTTGACTGACTGGTCACTGAGTACAGAGTTCTTCTTTTTCCATGAGTATTTAGGCTTTCTGTTGTTGCTGAAGTTCAACTTTAATCCATGGTGGTCTGATAAGATACAATAGGTTATTTTAAATTTTTTGTATCTGTTGAGACTTGTTTTGTGACTGGCCATATGGTCAATTTTGGAGAAGTTCCATGAGGTGCTGGAAGGTGTATTCTTTTGTTTTAGGGTGAATTGTTTTCTCTCTCTCTCTCTCTCTCTCTCTCTCTCTCTCTCTCTCTCTCTCTCTCTCTCTCTCCTCTCTCTCTCTCTCTGTGTGTGTGTGTGTGTGTATGTATGTATGTTCTGTCTCTTTGATTCATGTGTGTTATTTCCTGGTTTCTCTGTTAGTTTCTGCATGGATGACATGTCTGTTGTTAGTGAGAGTGTGCTGTTGAAGTCTGTCACTATTAATGCATGGGGTCAATGTGTGACTTAAGCTTTAGTAATGTTTCATTTACAAATTCTTGTGCTTTTGAATCTGGAGCATAGAGATTCAGAATCAAGACATTATCTTTGTGGATTTTTCCTTTGATTAATATGAAATTTCTTTCCCCATCTCTTTTGATTATTTTTGCTTAAAAGTTTATTTTATTCGATATTAGGATGGCTATTTCAGCATATTTCTTGGTTCTACTTGCTTGGAAAATAATTTTCCAGCCCTTTACTCTGAGGTAATGTCTATCATTGATGTTTGGAGGTTGTCCATGTATGAAGCAGAATGATGCATTCTGCTTTTACATCCATTCTGAGAGTCTGTGGCTTTTTGTTGGGAAATTGAGTCCATTGATTGATAATTGAGTCCATGGATTTGATTTTGGTGACAGTATTTTGTGTGGTGTGTGTGTGTGTGTGTTATTTGTGTGTTATGTGTGTGTGTGTGTATGATTGTGTGTGTTTCCATTCTTTTGGTTGTGTTGGTGTGGAATTATTTATTTCTTGTGTTTGTTTGGGTTGGAGTTTTCTTTTTCTTTTTTCTTTTATTGGATATTTTATTTATTTACATTTCAAGTGTTAGCCTCCCCTTTCCTGGTGGTTCCCCCCCAGAAACACCCTATCCCATCACCCCTCCCCCTGCTTCTTTGAGGGTTCTACCCCATCCACCTACTCCCACAAACCACTCCCACCTTGCTGCCCTGGCATTCCCCTACACTGGAGCATCAAGTCTTCCCAGGACCAATGGCATCTCCTCCCATTGATGTCCAACAAGGCCATTCTTTGCTACATATGCAGCTGGAGCCATGGGTCGCTCCATCTGTACTCTTTGGTTGGTGGTATAGTCCTTGGGAGCTCTGTGGCATCTGGTTGGTTGATAATGTTCTTCCTATGGTGTTGCAAACCCCTTCAGCTCCCTCAGTCCTTTCTCTTAACTCTTCTACTGGGGACCCCGTGCTCAGTCCAATGGTTGGCTGGGAGTTTCCACCTCTGTATTTGTCAGGTTCTGGCTGAGCCTCTCAGGAGACAGCTATATCAGGCTCCTGTCAGCATGTACTTCTTGGCATCCATAATAGTATCTGGGTTTCATGTCTGTATATGGGATGGATTCAATCACTGATAAGTATATGTTAGCCCAAAAGCTCTGAATATCCAAGGTACAATTCACCGACCACATGAAGCTCAAGAAGAAGGAAGACCAAAATGTGGATGCTTCAGTCCTTCTTAGAAGGGGGAACAAAATAGACATGGGAAGAAATGAAGAGACAAAGTGTGGAGCAGAGATTGAAGGGAAGGCCATCCAGAAGGGTTGGAGTTTTCTTTCTAGTATTATTTATAGTGCTGGGTTTGTAGATAGATATTGTTTAAATATATTATCATGGGATATCTTGCTTTCTCTATCTATGGTAATTCAAATTTTGCTAGGTGAAGAGTCCAGGCTGACATCTGGGTGTCTCTAACAGACTACAAGACATCTGCCCAGGCCTTTTTGACTTAGAATTTCTGCAGAGAAATCGAGTGTAGCTCTAATAGCTCAGACTTTACATGTTACTTGGCTTTTCCCCTTGACGTTGTTAATATTCTCTGTTTATTCTGCACATTTAGTGTTTTGTTATGTGGAAGGGACTTTTCCTTTTCTGGTCTAGTCTGGTAAGTTTCTTTTATGTTCATAGGCATCCCTTTCTTTAGGTTAAGAAGATTTCTTCTATGATTTTGTTGAAAATATTTTCTGGGCCTTTGATCTGGGAATCATCTTCTTCTATTCCTATTATTTTTAGGTTACTCTTTTCATAGTGTCCCAGATTTCCTGAATACTTGTGTCGGAAACTTGTTATGTTTAACATTTTCTTTGACTGATATAGGAACTTCTTCTATCATATCTCCTAAACCTGAGATCTCTCTTCCATCTGTTTGATTATGTTGGTGATGCTTGCATCTGTATTTCCTGTTCTCTTATCTAGGTTTTCCATCTCCATGATTCCCTCTGTTTGTGTTTTCTTTATTGCTTCTTTATCCATTTTCAGGTTTTGAATAGTTGAACTAATTTCCTTCACCTAATTGATTGTATTTTCCAGTATGTCTTTAAGGGATTTAAAGTAATTTTCTTGTGCTTTGGCTTGTTAGGATGTCCAGGGTTTTCTGTAATAGGATAGATGACTGTAGGTGGTGGCATATTGCCCTGGCTCCTGGTGATTATGTTCGTATACTGGACATCAGCCATTGGAGTTTTGGGGTTATTATAGGTTTAGAAACTGACTTCTGAGTTTATTTTTGTTGATTTATTTTTCTGTTTTTGATTTACCTCCTCGGTTTCTCTTTCGTCTGTCTTCTTGCCTACCTGGCTTGGAGTTCTGATGACTAGCAAGTTTTCAGATCTAGCTCATGTCTCCCCTGAAAGTTTTGTGGCCTACAGAGTCTCTGTAATTTTCTGCGTCTGGGGTCCCTAGTACTAGTGTGGCTTGGAGTCCCTGGTCTTAGAGTAGCCACCTGGAAAACAGGGAATTTTATGGCCTGAAAAATGATGCTCAGGGAATGGGGTGCCATTTACAACTCTTGGGTGTTCCTTAAAGGATATTTGGTGGGCAAAGGCTTCGAATGAGGGGTTGCTGTCTCTGATGCTGACAGGCCTTGGGGAATGCAGGCAGGGCAGAGTTATGGGCTAGAAATTACAGCAAAGGGGAACAGGCATAGTTTCCTATTGTTGGGTGTGCCTTAAAGTGTCTTCATATTTGTTAATTTTGAAGCACAGCGCCACGCAGCTGAGGCTAGCCTTGGACATTTCTTTTTTTATTTCCTAAGTGTTTTTATTTACATTCCAAATCATTTCCCCTTTCCCGTTTCCTCCCTCCCCGAAAGTCCCATAAGCCCCCTTCCCTCCCTCTTTTCCCCATTCAACCCCCTCTCGCTTCTCTGTCCTGGCATTCCCCTAGATCCAGTCTTTCCAGGACCAGGGGTCTCTCCTTCCATCTTCTTGGAAATCTATTGATATGCGTATTGTGTCTAGGGTATTCTGAGATTCTGGGTTAATATCCCCTTATCAGTGACTGCTGCATTAGAATTTTCAGGCTCCTGCTTATACCTTCCAGAATGTTGGAATTCCAAGAGTGAGACACTATGACTAATTTAATTTGGGAATTTTCTTTTCTTTGTTAAGTGCAATGCTCAAGAACAAGCTCAGAACAAGCTTGTGAATCCTCAGCAAGCAATCTACCCACTGAGATCTTTTCTGAGACCTCATTTTTTTTTATCTTTTTTTTTAAATTTACATTCCAAATCACTTCCCCTTTCCCGTTTCCTCCCTCCCCGAAAGTCCCATACGCCCCCTTCCCTCCCTCTTTTCTCCATTCAACCCCCTCTCATTACTCTGTCCTGGCATTCCCCTACATCCAGTCTTTCCAGGACCAGGGGTCTCTCCTTCCTTCTTTTTAGAAATCTATTGATATGCGGATTGTGTCTAGGGTATTCCAAGATTCTGGGTCAATATCCCCTTATCAGTGACTGCATACCATGTGTGTTCTTTTGTGATTGGGTTACCTCACTAAGCATGATATTTTCAAGTTCTGACCATTTGCCTAGGAATTTCGTGAATTCATTGTTTTTAATTGCAGAGTAGTATTCCATTGTGTAGATATACCACATCTTCTGAATCCATTCCTCCGTTGAGGGACATCTGGGTTCTTTCCAGCTTCTGGCTATTATAAATAAGGCTGCTATGAACATAGTGGAGCATGTGTCCTTATTGCATGCAGGTAAAGTCTCTGGGTATATGCCCAGGAGTGGTATAGCCGGATCCTCCGGGAGTGTCATGCCCATTTGTATGTTTTGATGAATGTTTCCAGACATAAAAACTTCAAAGTTTGAATTGTTTCCCGAGTATTACAACTTTATTAAATAAGTAGCTCCTACTATCTTAACTATATCAAAAACTATTAAAGGGGTTTGCTTAGCCTGTAAACATGATTGAGATTAAATTTTAAAAGATACTGTCATCTATAGCCGAGAATGTAATGTAACTGACTGATTTTGGGAAAAGGAGTTTGTGTGTGTGTGTGTGTGTGTGTGTGTGTTTCTCAATCATTTAAACCTTTGGAATGTGCAATTAGAAAAAGCAATCAAATTTCAAAACCACGAAAATGTATATTCTCAGGTAACAAGTGGTAGTTGGCAGTTTGAACTCCACATTTACATGAGATTCAGACTTTGTGAACTGCAGGAGACATCAAAGCAGGCAAGGAGTGTGTGTCAAGCCTCCAGCCCTCCCCTGCTGAGCAGGTTTCCAGGAGGCCTTGCAGCTTCACTGCAGGCTCCAAGTGATCTAAGAAGAGGCTGCAGGTGCCATCTTGAGCTCACAAAAATAAATGAAAATGACTTTGGCAATCCTTGAAAAATAGTGCTAAAGAAGTGGGCTGCAGAAATTTCCTTCTACTTCCTAATCTCTCTAAATTTTGAAAGAGGGGAAAATAAACATGGTGAACAAGTGTGCAATCAATTCTTAACACCTTTGGGTTTCAGGCGCTAAGAAAGATTATATTTTAGCATATTGATTTGTTTTACGTTTTATGTTAATTGAGCTACAGGTGACAATAATATCAATACCAGTCTATTCTTGGAGTCTGAGAAATTTTGCTTTTACATAGTTCAGAGTCTAAATACCACATGGGAAATAGTCAAAACTATGCCTTGATCTCTTGTTTTTGTTCAACTTAATCCAGCCCTGCATCTGCAGTTAATGATAGGACAATATCGTGTGTCATTGTGTAGACACTCTGTGACACGCTTTTTAGAAGAAAATGTTTGACATTAACATTTTATTAAAATGACATAGCAAAAGATTCAACATTTTAAATTCAGAAATAAATTATGTGCTTCAATACAAACTAAGCTAAATTTCTTTCAATGATATTTACTAGTTACAGGAAAGAGGGAAGTAGATGGGAGAAGGATAATGGGATGGGAGGGCAGGATCAGGTGTGGGGTGTGAGAGAGAGAGAGAGAGAGAGAGAGAGAGAGAGAGAGAGAGAGAGAGAGAGAGAGAGAGGAGGGAGGAAGGGAGACTGAGAAGGCCAGGAGAATGAATAGATATCTGCAACTGACAGGTGTTTAGGGATTGTGGGAAATATTTAGGATGTCCCAGAGACCTGAGATAAGGGAGGCTCCCATGAGTTAATGTGGGTGACCTTAGCCAAGATGCCTAACAGTGGGGGGATGGAGCCTGAAGAGGATACCTCTTGTAGTAAGGCAGGACCTCCAGTGGAAAGATAAGGAAACCAACACTCCCACAAAACTTTCAACCCAATATTTGAGCCATCTAAAAGAAATTCAGTAGCGAAGGTGGAGCAGTGACTGAAGGAATGGCCAACCAATAACCAGTCCGACTTGAAACCCATCCCAGGGGCAAGCAAGATACTATTAATGATACTGTTATGCATGCAGACAGGAACATATCATAACTCTCCTCTGAGAGGCTTTTCCCAGCAGCTTTCTGAAACAGATGAAGATACCCACAACCAAATATTGGACAGAGGTCTGAGACTCTTATGGAACAGTCGGGGAAAGATTGCAGGGCTTGAAGGAGAATGGAACCCCACAGAAACACCAAAAGAGTCAACTAAACTGGACCTCTAGGAGCTCTCAGTGACTGAGCCAACTCATGGGATGGAACAAGGCCCCTGGCATATATGTAGCAGAAATGTACTTCAATCTCCTTGTGAGCCCCCAAACTACTGGAGCAGAGACTCTCCCTAAAGTTGTAGCCTGACTGGTATTTGTTCTCCAACAGGGCTGCCTTGTCTGGCTCAGTGGGAGAGGATGCAACTAATCTAGGAGAAATTTGATGGGACAGGCTGGGGGATACTAGGGGAGCACCCTCTAAGAGGAGAAGACAAGGGGGATCAGGGGTGAATATCTGTGAGGGGGGACCTGAAGAGGGATAGTGTTTTGTATGTAAATAATCATTAAAAAATAAAGAAAATAATATTTACATCACTTTGTATTAAATAAAACTTGGCCATGTTACTCCTTCAGTGAGGTGTAAATGTCTTCTTCACATGATCTAGTGACTTTTATATTTGCTTAAAATTATTTTGTATCTGTTGTCTATGCTAGTTTATTACTCTGTTATTTTAATTCTTGTGACCATTGTAGAAAATATTCAGTTTTTATTTTTATTTTTTTATTGGATATACGCTTCATTTGCATTTCAAATGTTATACCCTTTCCCAGTTTCACCCCTCCCAGAAAATCCCCAACCCATCCTACCTCCAAGAAGATGCCACTCCACCCAACCCACTTCCACCTATTCCCCCTCGATTTCCTCACACTGGGGCATTGATTGAGACTTCATAGGACCAAGGACCTCTCCTTCCACTGATGCCTGACAAGGCATTTCTCCTCCACACTTGCTGCTGAAACCATGTGTTGATAGCTTACTCCCTGGGAGCCCTGGGAGGTCTGGTTGGCCCACATCTTTGTTCTTCCCATGGGGCTGCAAACCCCTTCAGCTCCACCAGATCTCCCACCAACTCCTCCATTGGGAATCCCACACTCAATCCAATGGTTGGCTGCTAGCATCTGCCTCTGTATCTGTAAGGTTCTGGCAGGACCCCTCCAGGGACAACAATAACAGGCTCCTTTAGGAAAGCACTTCTTGTCATCCATAATAGTGTTGGGGCTTAATGACTGTTTATAGGATGAATCCCCAGGTAGGACAGTATCTGGGTGGCTTTTCCTTCAGTCTCTGCTCCACACTTTGTGGACTGAAGTGTCATCCTTACTCAGGATGATACTTCCTAATTCCATCCATATGCCTAAGAATTTCATGAATTCATTGTTTTTAATAGCTGAATAGTAAATATTGTGTAAATATACCACATTTTTTTGTATCCATTCTTCTGTTGAAGGACATCTGGGCTCTTTCCAGCTTCTGACTATTATAAATAAGGCTACTATGACCACAGTGGAGGATGTGCCCTTATTATATGTTGGAGCATCTCCTGGGTATATGCCCAGGAATGCTATAACTCGGTCCTCAGGTAGTACTATGTCTAATTTTATGAGGAACTGCCAAACTGATTTCCAGAGAGGTTTTACCAGCTTGCAATCCCACCAGCAATTGAGGAGTGTTTCTTTCTCCACATTCTCGCCAGCATCTGCTGTTCCCTGAGTATTTCATCTTAGCCATTCTGATTGGTGTTAGGTAGAATTTCATGGTTGTTTTGATTTGGATTTCCCTGATAATTAAAAAAGCTGAACATTTCTTTAGGTGCTTCACAGCCATGCGAGTTTCCTCAGTTGAGAATTCTCTGTTTAGCTATGTATCCCATTTTAAAAGGGTTATTTGAGTCTCTGGAGTCTAACTTCTTGAGTTCTTTGTATACATTGAATATTAGTCCTCTATCCGGTATAGAATTGGTAAAGATCTTTTCCCAATCTGTTGTTTGCCATTTTGTCCTATTGACAGTGTCCTTTGCCTTACAGAAGCTTTGCAATTTTATGAGGTCCAATTTGTTGATTCTTGTTCTTAGAATAAAAGCCATTGCTGTTCAGTTCAGGAAATTTCCCCTGTGCTCATGTGTTCAAGATTCTTCCCCACTTTCTCCTCTATAAGCTTCAGTGTATCTGGTTTTATGTGAAAGTCCTTGACCACTTGAACTTGAGCTTTGTACAAGGAGATAAGAATGGGTCAATTTGCATTTTTCTACATATTGACCTCCAGTTGATCCAGCTCCATTTGTTAAAAATGTTGTCTTTTTCCACTGGATGTTTTTAGATTCATTGTCAAATATTAAGTGACCATAGGTATGTTGATTCATATATGGTTCTTCAGTTCTATTTCATTGATCTTCCTGCCTGTCTCTGTACCAATACCATTCAGTTTTTGTAAGGACACTGTAGCTATCTTCAGATGCACCAGAAGAGGGCATCAGATCACTTTACAGATGGTTGTGAGCCACCATGTGGGTGCTGGGATTTGAACTCAGGACCTTTGGAAGAGCAGTCAGATGCTCTTACCCACTGAGCCATCTCTCCAGCCCATACCATACAGTTTTTATCACTAGTACTCTGTAGTAGAGCTTGAGGACAGGCATGGTGATTCCCCAAGAATCTTTTTGTTGTTGAGATTAGTTTTTGCTTTTCTGGTATTTTGTTATTCCTAATGAATTTGTAGATTTCTCTTTCTAGCTCTATGAAGAATTGATTTGGAATTTTGATGGGGATTGCATTGAATCTGCAGATTGCTTTCAGCAAGATGGGAATTTTTACTGTGTTAATCCTGCCAATCCATGAGCATGGGAGGTCTTTCCATCTTCTGAGATCTTTTTAGATTTCTTTCTTCAGAGGCTTGAAGTTCCTGTCATACAGATCTTTCACTTGCTTGGTTAGAGTCACACCAAGGTATGTAATATTATTTGTGACTATTGTGAAGGTCATCATTTCCCTAACTTGTTTCTCAACTTGTTTATCCTCTGAATAGAGGAAGGTTACTGATTTATTTGAGTTAATTTTGTATCCAGTTGAAGTTGTTTATCAGCTTTAGGAGTTCTCTGGAGGAATTTTTGGGGTCACTTAAGTATATGATCATCTGCAAATACTGATATTTTGACTTCTTCCTTTCCCATTTGTATACCTTTGACCTTTTATTTTATAATCGCTATGACTAGAAGTTCAAGTACTATATTGGATAGGGAGAGAGTGGGCAGCTTTGTCTGGTCCCTGAGTTTAGTGGGATTGATTCAAGTTTCTCTCCATTTATTTTGATGTTGACTACTGGTTTTCAGTATATTGCTTTTGCTATGTTTAGGTATGGGCCTTGAATTCCTAATCTCTCCAAGACTTTTAACATGAAGGGATGCTGAATGTTGTCACATGATTTCTCAGCATCTAATGATATGATCATGTCGTTTGTTTTTCTTTTTATTTTTCTCCTTTGAGATTGTTTATGTAGTCAATTACATTAATCGATTTCTGAATATTGAACCATACCTGCATCTCCTGGATGAAGCATACTTGATTGTGGTAAATTTCAGTTTTGATGTATTCTTGGTCTCGGTCAACCAGAATTTTATTGAGTATTTTTGCATCAAAAATTTTGGTCTGAAGTTCTGTTTCCTTGTTTGGTCTTTGTTTGGTTTCAGTCTAAGTGTTATTGTGGCTTCATAGAATGAATTGGGTAGTGTTCCTTGTGTTTCTATTTTGTGGAGTATTTTGAAGAATATCAGTATTATATCTTCTTGAAGATCTGATAGAAATTCCCACTAAACCTATCTGGTCCTGGCCTTTTTTTGTTTGGGAGACTGTTAATGACTGCGTTTTTTTCCTCAGGACTTATGGGACTATTTAGATGGTTTATCTGATCCTGTTTTAACATTGGCACCTTGTATGTGTCTAGAAAATTGTCCATTTCATCCAGATTTTCCAATTTTATTGAGTATAAACTCTTGTAGGAGGATCTGATGATTGTTTGAATTTCCATAGTTTCTGTTGTTATGTCTCCATTTTCATTTCTGATTTTATTAATTTGGGTAGTGCCTCTGTGCCCTCTGGTTACTCTGGCTAAGGGTTTATCTATCTTGTTGATTTTCTCAAAGAATCAGCTATTGGTTTTGTTCATTCTTGGTATAGTTCTCTCTGTTTCTATTTTGGTTAATTTCTTGCCTGAGTTTGATTATTTCCTGCTGTTCTCTTGGGTGTATTTGCTTCTTTTTGTTCTAGAGCTTTCAGTTGTCTTGTCAAGCTGCCTGTGTAAGCTCTCCATTTGCTTTTTAGAGGCTTTTAGAGCTATGAGTTTTCCTATTAGCTTTCCTTCATTGTGTTCTATCAGTTTTGGTATGATGTGTCTTCATTTTCTTTAAATTTTAAAAAGTCTTTAATTTCTTACTTTATTTCTGCCTTGACCAAGTTATCATTGAGTAGTGCATTGTTTAGCTTCCATGTGTATTTGTGCTTTCCATTTTTTTTTCTTTGAATTTAACACAAGCCTTTGACTGTTTTGATCTGATAGGGTGAATGGAATTATTTCAATATTCCTGTATCTGTTGAGGCCTGTTTTGTGACCAATTATATGGTCAGTTTTGGAGAAGGTACCATGAGGTACTGAGAGGAACTTATATTCTTTTGCTTTAGAATGGAATGTTCTATAAATACCTTTTAGATCCATTTGGTTCATAGCATCTGTTAGTTTCACTGTGTCCGTGTTTAGTTTCTGTTTCCATGATTTGTCCATGGCTGAGAGTGGGGCGTTGAAGTCTCCCACTATTATTGCGTGGGTTGCAATGAGTGCTTTGAGCTTTAGTAAAGTTTCTTATATGGATGTGTGTGCCCTTGCATTTGGGGCATAGATGTTCAGAATTGAGCGTTCATCTTGGTAGACTTTTCTTAGTGCAGTATGAAGTGATCTTCCTTATCTTTTTGACAACTTTGGTTCAAAGTCGATTTTATCCAACATAAGTGTGGCCACTCCAGCTTGTTTCTTTGGACCATTTGCTTGGAAAAATTGTTTTCGAACTTTTGATTCTGAAGTAGTGACTGCCTTTGTCACTGAGGTGGGTTTCTTGTATGCAGCAAAATATTAGGGCCTCTTTACATATCCAGTCTTTTATTGTATGTTTTTATCAGGGAATTGAGTCCACTGATGTTAAGAGATATTAAGGAAGAGTGATTGTTACTTCGTTATTTTTGTTGTTAAAGGTGGAAGTCTGTTAGTGTGGCTTTCTTCTTTTGGGTTTGTTGAAAGAAGATTACTTTGTTACTTTTTCTAGGTTGTAGTTTCACTTCTTCTGTGGTATTTTCCACCCATTATCTGCTGTAGAGCTAGGTTTGTGAAAGATATTGGGTAAATTTGGTTTTGTCATGGAATGTCTTGTTTTCTCCATCTATAGTAATTCAGAGTTTTGCTGGTTATAGTAGCAGCAGTAGGTGATGATTGTGGCAGATTTTATCCTTTATTCATGAGGCATTCTTACTACACACATCTGTGTTACGGGTTAGAATTTCTGTGTTTTGATTTCTATAGTTTATATTAATTTCCCCCCTTGTTTTCCATGTTTAGATTGTGATAAAACTGGGATACCCTCACTGCTTCAGTGTTCCACAAGATAGTTCATAGAATTTTATCATCAACTTGCATCTCTATATTACCGAAAAACAGCATAAAATATTATATGACCATTTACACTGGTTCTAGAATAATAACTTCATTGTCTCAACTCTGATGATCTAATTTTATTCTCTTTTAAGTAAATTTTCTTGTCTATAGGTTATTTTTTCTTCTACAACTTCATATCTTACTTATTTCTATAAAGCCACCTAGAAAATTAAGAATACCTAAGTTCCAACTTAAAGAAAATATGCCTTCTTTAAATCTGTTCTTATTTTCTAGCCCATTTACAGAAAAAAATTCTCAGATTGTATTTTTTAAAGGCAGGAAAAAAGTAAGAGACAGTACTGTATACTGGGATCAAAATTCTGAGTTCAGTACACTTTTCTCCTGAACCTCTGAGTACCATCACTATCACCAACATAAGTCACAATCCTACTTTGAAATATTCGTGTGCTGACCTCCTGTTGCTTCATAGCAATGAACCTATAGTCTGATACCAGGATAAACATATAAGTTTTACAGAATTATTCTGCAATCTGTGAATATGGAAATAGAATCTCTTGTTTGATATTTTCAAGTTCTGACCATCCTTAGTGAGGTAACCCAATCAGAAAAGAACACACAAGATATGCAGTCACTGAAAAGGGGATATTAACCCAGAATCTCAGAATACCCTAGACACAATTCGCATATCAATAGATTTCCAAGAAGATGGAAGGACAGACCCCTGGTCCTGGAAAGACTGGATGTAGGGGAATGCCAGGATAGAGAAGCAAGAGGGGGTTGAATGGGGAAAAGAGGGAGGGAAGGGGGCTTATGTGACTTTCGGGGAGGGAGGAAACGGGAAAGGGAAAATGATTTTGAATGTAAATAAAACAGAAACTTAGAAAAACAAACAAAAAAAAAAGAATCTCTTGTTTGCTGAGCATTTCACACTTCCTCATTGAAATAAATTCTCATTGACTTAGCTGAAGCTTGAGCTATATTATCTCCATGATGACAGAATTAACTTCCAAGGTTAAGTTGTAAGCTAATTTATGTTTTCTTGATTGGAATGTAAGAGCTCCAATATTTTGTTGCCATTGATCAGCTTCTCTAAATATTATAGTTGTATCCCAGGGACAGGAGATTATGCAAAAAGCCAGGGGATAAAACACTTTCAAGATTATTATTTTATGTACCTAAAATGAAAAATAAAATCAAAGAATGACTACATCTATATCTTTGGCATATAAGATAACTGACTCAACCTAGCCATTGATGACTAGCCATTATCAGAAGATCACCATATTACTGCATAGTATTTTGACTACTTACATGACATAATCAGCTAATCATGTCATGTTTTGAAAATTTTCCTGGTGCAGTAATATTGTGATCATAGCATCCAATCAATTCTGAATGATCAGACAAAAATCTCCTCTATGAGTCTTTACTTTCCAATATAAATTGTTCAAAATTTATTTGTTCAAAATACATTTCTTTGTAGGCATTCAGAGACTTTTCAACAGTTGGGTCCTGAGTATGTCTGAGTTCCAACAGTGATTTCGGGAAAAATTGGCTTAGGCATGTAGTCTACCTCATTCAAGTATCAGTTTTTTGCTCCGTTCCTGCCTACAGTACCATTCTTCGGACAAGGTGTTTATGTGTAAATGACACATCCTTTTGCTTGTTTATCCTGACTGACTTGTGTTAATGCTTGGCTTTGTAATTATTTTTTTGGTTATTTTATTTGCTTATATTTCAAAAGTTGTCCCCTCTCTGGTCTCCCATCCACAAACCCTCCATCCCCATGCCCCCTCCCCTTTGCCTCTATCAGGGTGTTCCCCCACCTACCCACTCATGCCTCACTGCTCTGGCATTCCCCTGTGCTGAGAAATCAAACCTCCATAGAACCAACGGCCTCTCCTCCCATTGATGCCAGATAAGACTATCCTCTGCTACATATGCAGCTAGAACCATGGACTCATCCATGTATACTCTTTGGATTTGTAATTATTGATATACCATAGACCTCATTTCCTTTAAACTCTATCAAATAAATTATAAGCAAGATAATAAAATGATATTAACAATATAGTAGAAAAACAGAGTAGAAGATTATTGAGACCAAAGTTAGTGACTATTTAAGCACAGAAACAAAAATAACATAAAAACGAAAATCTAAAGAGATATGATATCCAATTCCAGATGTCAACTTGAACTGATTAAAATATTCACAAGTAGTCAATAAAGCATTCTTTCTTAGTGAAGGTGTTTTAGAACAGATTGACATTTCACTTAATACACTAAGAACAACCACTTTTGTCAATGTATGCCGATACCAGCTATACAGCAGAAGGTCATGATAAGAGAAAAATCAAGATACTGATTTAAGTTTCTTTTTCTGAGTTGGAACACTCATATTCTTGCTCATATATTTCAATAACTCAGGTTCTACAGCTCTTAGACCTTGAAATTTGCATCACTGTCTATAACTTCTCAATGTCCTAGAACCTTCAACTTCAGATTGTTACACAGCCAGCTTCCCACTTTTGAAGCTGTTATACTTGGACTGAACCACCCTCACACATCTGTGGTTGAGAGATCTAATGTGGAAATTATTATGTTTTATAATCATCATGTATTTCTGCTCCAGAAAGAATCTAATCTCATTTATCATCTATCTATCTACTACTACCTACTATCTATCTATCTATCTATCTATCTATCTATCTATCTATCTATCTATCTATCTATCTATCAATCAATCATCTACTAATCTTCCTATATTCTTATATATTATGTAAAGTACACCATTATCTGTCATTATAGAACCTTAACTAAAGTTTAAGAATAAGAATGCCACTGAGATGGCTTCAAAGTCCTCTCTAGAATTACCCAGTATATTAAAAAAATAATCCTTCTTGACTAGTAGTTTTATTTTTAAAATTTGAAATAACTGCTGTGGATGACTTGTAATGTAAGCTTTGTGATGTGGTCATGTTATATAAAAGACTATTAAATAATACTTTTTTAAAGAGTATAATGTTTTAGATATGAATAATTACTTTATTGTGCATATTGATCTTAACTTTTATAGTTTCAAATCTATTTTTCTAATAGTATGCTTTAGGATGCTGTCTTAAACCCAGCTTAATGTGTTATTGGGCATATGCTTGCCTTACTATTCCCATCGTTGAAGCATGAACCTCTGATAGACCTTGCTGTAGTGATGAATACCTTCTGTATCTTATTTAAACACAATAGCTATTAGCAACACATGACTACTGAGATCTCATAAATTATCAGTGTGGCTAAGAAACTGAATTTTGAGTTTTATTTGATTTTAATTAATTTAAAAATAAAAAGTCACTCAATACTAGGTGCTGCATATTGGTCAGCACTTGTTTCAATTTCTAAGCTGCAGATTTCTTATTTACCTAAATTAAAATTTAAAAAACATTTATCAATGCCAACTTGCATGCATGGTTTTAGAAAAGAAACTATAGAACAAATACATGAGTTCCTTGAGCAATTCTGCCTTTGATCAATAGAATTTCAGTGTATTTCTTCTTGTGTGTCAAATGCATGATGTCACCTGTGGCTGGAGAACAGTAGTTTTCTTAAGGTTTGATTGGTTGCTTCTCTTGGCACTGAAAGATCTAATCTTGTGCATGTTTGGCAATAGGATTCTCAAGCATCAACTATATACCGTCTGGACCTAAAGAGAGACATTTCTTTCTTTTCCATTTAGTCATAAATGTGATAAATATATTAATAGATGTATGAAAATTAAAGTAAAGTATTAAGGCATTAGGACATGGAATTATTGATTTTAAGAGAGTGGCTCAGTTGCTCAAAAGAGCACCTAGAAAAAAGTGTTATGTAAGCTAATACTGATTGATGTAGAAAATTTTGCCAGAACAGAAAAGGAGAGATTATGAGGAACTCTTTGCATTTAGTGAAGGGATATAAAATAATATTATCATTTATAAATATATGCATTATAAATAAATATGCATAATATATATGCGTACTTATGTATATTCATATATGTACGTGTATGAGTGTAAATAATTATTAATTGCTGATAGAAGTATTTAGTTTAATATTAAAGGAAACGTTTTTGCTGTCTTATATAGATATAATGTCATATCTCAAAATTTTTATTCTTATATCTTAAATTGAAGAAAAATTTATTGTATATTATTCATTACACAATGTAGAGTTACAATTACTTTTTGTTTGGACTTCAGGAAGAAACCAGTCCTTGCCCATATTTGTTTTTTAATTTTATTTTATTTTCTAAGTTTTTTTATTTACATTGAAAATCATTTCCCCTTTCCCGTTTCCTCCCTCCCCGAAAGTCCCAAAAGCACCCTTCCCTCCCTCTTTTTCCCATTAAACCCCCTCTCGCTTCTCTGTCTTGGCATTCCCCTACATCCAGTATTTCCAGGGCCAGAGGTCTCTCCTTCCATCTTCTTGGAAATCTATTGATATGCGAATTGTGTCTATGGTATTCCGAGATTCTGGGATAATATCTCCTTATCAGTGACTGCATACCATGTGTGTTATTTTGTGATTGGGTTACCTCACTAAGGATGATATTTTCAAGTTCTGAAAATTTGCCTAGGAATTTCGTGAATTCATTGTTTTTAATTGCAGAGTAGTATTCCATGGTGTAAATATACCACACCTTCTGAATCCATTCCTCCACTGAGGGACATCTGGGTTCTTTCCAGCTTCTGGCTATTATAAATAAGTTGTTATGAACATAGTGGAGCATGTGTCCTTATTGCATGCAGGGAAAGCCTCTGGGTATATGACCAGGAGTGGTATAGCCGGATCCTCCAGGAGTGTCATGCCCAGTTTTCTGAAGAACTGCAAGACTGCTTTCCAGAGTGGTTGTACCAGCTTGCAATCCCACCAGCAGTGGAGGAGTGTTCCTCTTTCTCCACATCCTTGCCAATTACTGTCTCCTGTGTTGATGATCTTAGCCACTCTGACTGGTGTGAGATGGAATCTCAGAGTTGTTTTGATATGCATTTCCCTAATGACTAAGGATGATGAAAATTTCTTTAGGTGCTTCTCAGCCATTAGATATTCTTCAGGTGAGAACTCTTTGTTTAAATCTGTACCCCATTCTTTTTTATTTATAAATTTTATTTTCTAAGTTTTTTTTTATTTACATTCAAAATCATTTCCCCTTTCCCATTTAATCCCTACCCGAAGTCCCATAAGCCCCCTTCCCTCCCTCTTTTTCCCATTCAACCCCCTCTCGCTTCTCTGTCCTGGCGTTCCCCTACATCCAGTTTTTCCAGGAAAAGGGGTCTCTCCCTCCATCTTCTTAGAAATCTATTGATATGCAAATTGTGTATAGGGTATTCTGAGATTCTGGGTTAATATCCCCTTATCAGTGACTGCATACCATGTGTGTTCTTTTGTGATTGGGTTACCTCACTAAGGATGATATTTTCAAGTTCTGACCATTTGCCTAGGAATTTCGTGAATTCATTGTTTTTAATTGCAGTGTAGTATTCCATTGTGAAAATATACCACATCTTCTGAACCCATCCTTCCGTTGAGGGACATCTGGGTTCTTTCCAGCTTCTGGGTATTATAAATAAGTTGTTATGAACATAGTGGAGCATGTGTCCTTATTGCATGCAGGTAAAGCCTCTGGGTATATGCTCAGGAGTGGTATAGCCGGATCCTCCAGGAGTGTCATGCCCAGTTTTCTGAGGAACCGCCAGAATGCTTTCCAGAGTGGTTGTACCAGCTTGCAATTCCACCAGCAGTGGAGGAGTGTTCCTCTTTCTCCACATCCTCGCCAACAACTGCTGTCTCCTGTGTTTTTGATCTTAGCCATCCTGACTGGTGTGAGATGGAATCTCAGGGTTGTTTTGATTTGCATTTCCCTAATGACTAAGGATGATGAACATCTCTTTAGGTGCTTCTCAGCCATTAGATATTCTTCAGGTGAGAACTCTTTTTTTAGCTCTATATCCCATTTTTTAATAGGGTTACTTGCCTCTCTGGAGTTTAGCTTCTTGAGTTCTTTGTATATATTGGATATTAGCCCTCGGTTGGATGTAGGGTTGGTAAAGATCATTTCCCAGTTAGTTGGTTGCCACTTTGTCTTTTTGACAGTTTCTTTTGCCTTGCAAAAACTTTGTAATTTAATGAGGTCCCATTTGTCTATTCTTGATCGTAGAGCATAAGCTATTAGAGTTCTGTTCAGGAAATTCTCCCCTGTGCCCATATGTTCAAGGTGCTTCCCTAATTTCCTTTCTATTAGTTTCAGTGTGTCTGGTTTCATGTGGAGGTCCTTGATCCACTTGGAGTTGAGCTTAGTGCAAGGAGATAAGAATGGGTCAATTTGCATTCTTCTGCATGTTGACCTCCAGTTGAGCCTGCACCATTTGTTGAAAAGGCTATCGTTTTTCCACTGGATGGTTTTAGCTCCTTTGTCAAAGATCAAGTGACCATAGGAATGTGGATTCATTTCTGGGTCTTCAATTCTGTTCCATTGATCTACATGCCTGTCTCTGTACAATACCATCCGGTTTTTAACACTATTGCTCTGAAATACAGCTTGAGGTCCGGGATAATGATTCCCATAGAGGTTCTTTTACTCTTGAGAATAGTTTTAGCTATTCTGGGTTTTCTGTTATTCCAGATGATTTTTGAATTGCTCTTTCTAACTGTATGAAGAATTGTGTTGGGATTTTGATGGGAATTGCATTGAATCTGTGTAGGTTTTTTCCTATATTAATCCTGCCAATCCATGAGCATGGCAGATTTTCCCATCTTCTGAGGTCTTCTTCAATTTCTTTCTTCAGAGACTTGAAGTTGTTGTCATACAGATCTTTCACTTGTTTGGTTAGAGTCACGCCAAGATACTTTATATGGTTTGTGGCTATAGTGAAGGGTATCATTTCTCTTAATACTTTCTCGACCTGCTTATCCTTTGAGTATAGGAAGGCTACTGATTGCTTGAGTTGATTTTATATCCGGCCATTTTGCTGAAGTCGTTTGTTTATCAGCTGTAGGAGTTCTCTGGTGGAGTTTTTTGTGTCGCTTAAGTATACTATCATATCATCTGCAAATAGTGATAGTTTGAATTATTCCTTTCCAATTTGTATCCCTTTGACCTCTTTTTGTTGTCTAATTGCTCTAGCTAGAACTTCAAGTACTATATTGAAAAGATATGGAGAGAGAGGACAGCCTTGTCTAGTCCCTGATTTTAGTGGGATTGCTTCAAGTTTCTCTCCATTTAGATTGATGCTGGCTACCGCTTTGCTGTAAATTGCTTTTACTATGTTTAGATATGGGCCTCGAATTCCTGATCTTTCCAAGACCTTTAGCATGAAAGGATGTTGAATTTTGTCAAATGCTTTCTCAGCCTCTAATGAGATGACCATGTGGTTTTTTTCTTTGAGATTGTTTAGATAGTGGATTACATTGATGGATTTCCTTATATTGAACCATCCCTGCATCCCAGGGATGAAGCCTACTTGATCGTAGTGAATGATCGTTTTGATGTGTTCTTGGATTCGGTTGGCAAGAATTTTATTGAGTATTTTTGCATCGATATTCATAAGAGAGATTGGCCTGAGATTCTCTTTCTTTGTCGGATCTTGTGTGCTTTTGGTATTAGTGTAATTGTGGCTTCATAGAACGAGTTGTGTAGTGTTCCTTCTGTTTCTATTTTGTGGAACAGTTTGAAGAGTATTGGTGTTAGGTCTTCTTTGAAGGTCTGATAGAATTCTGCACTAAAACCATCTGGACCTGTGCTTTATTTGGTTGGAAGACTTCCAATGACAAGTTCTATTTCTTCAGGGGTTATAGGACGGTTTAGATGGTCTATTTGATCCTGATTTAATTTTGGTATTTGATATCTGTCAAGGAAATTGTCCATTTCCTCAAGATTTTCTAGTTGTTTTAATACAGGTGTTTGTAGTAGGATCTGATGATTTTTTGAATTTCCTCAGTTTCTGTTGTTATCTCTCCCTTTTCGTTTCTGATTTTATTAATTTGGATACTATCTCTGTGCCCTCTGGTTAGTCTGGCTAAGGGCTTATCTATCTTCTTGATTTTCTCAAAGAACCAACTCCTCATTTTGCTGATTCTTTCTATGGTTTTATTTGTTTCTACTTGATTGATTTCAGCCCTGTGTTAGATGATTTCCTGCCTTCTACTCCTCTTTGGTGCATTTGCTTCTTTTTGTTCCAGGGATTTCTGGTGTGCCATTAAGCTGTTAGTGCATGCTGTCTCCAGTTTCTTTTTGGCGGCACTCAGGGCTATAAATTTTCCTCTTAGCACTGCTTTCATTGTGTCCCATAAATTAGGGTATGTTGTGCCTTCATTTTCATTAAATTTCAAAAAGTCTTTGATTTCTTTCTTTATTTCCACCTTGACCAAGTTATCATTGAGTAGAGCATTGTTCAGCCTCCTTGTGTACATGGGTTTTCTTTTGTTTTTATTGCCATTGAAGACCACCCTTATTCCATAGTTATCTGACAGGAGGCATGGGATTAGTTCTATCTTCTTATATCTATTGATGTCTGATTTGTGACCAATTATATGGTTAATTTTGGAGAAGGTACCATGAGGTGCTGAGAAGAAGGTGTATTCTTTAGCTCTAGGATGAAATGTTCTATATATATCTGTTAGTTCTATTTGGTCCAAGGCTTCAATTAGATTCACTGTGTCCCTGTTTAGTTTCTGCTTTCCTGAACGATCCATTTCAGAGAGCAGGGTGTTGAAATCACCCACTATTATTGTGTGATGTGCAATGTGTGCTTTGAGCTTTAGTAAAGTTTCTTTTACAAATGAGGGTGCCCTTGCATTTGGAGCATAGATATTCAGAATTGAGAGTTCTTGATGGTGGATTTTTCCCTTGATCAGTATGTAGTGTCCTTCTGTGTCTTTTTTGATGACTTTAGGTTGAAAATCAATTTTATCTGATATAGGATGGCTACTCCAGCTCGTTTCTTGGGGCCAATTGCTTGTAAAATTGTTTTCCAGCCTTTTACTCTGAGGTAGTGTTTGTCTTTGACACTGAGGTGCGTTTCCTGCATGCAGCAAAATGCTGGGTCCTGTTTATGTATCCATTCTGCTAGTCTATGTCTTTTTATTGGGGAATTGATACAATTGATATTAAGAGAGATTAAGGCATAGTGATTATTGCCACCTGCCATTCTTGATGCTATCTTTATGTTTGAGTGGTTATCTACTTTTGGGTTTGAAGCAAGAAGGTTACTATCTCGTTTTTTCCAGGGTGTTGTTTCTCTCCCTGTATTGGCGGTTTCCACCTATTTTCATTTGCTGGGCTGGGTTTGTGGAAAGATATTGTGAAAATTTGGTTTTATCATGGAATATCTTGGTCTCTCCATCTATGGTGATTGAGAGTTTTGCTGGGTATAGTAGTCTAGGCTGGCATTTGTCCTCTCTTAGTGTCTGCATGAGATTTGCCCAGGATCTTCTGGCTTTCATAGTCTCTGGTGAGAACTCTGATGTGATTCGGATAGGTCTTCCTTTATATGTTACTTGGCCCTTTTCTCATACTGCTTTTAATATTCCTTCTTTGTATAGTACATTTGATATTTTGATTATTATGTGACGGGAGGTATTTCTGTTCTGGTCCACTCTGTTTGGAGTTCTGTAGTCTTCTTGTATATTCATTGGCATCTCTCTCTTTAGGTTAGGGAAGTTTCCCTCCATAATTTTGTTGAAGATGATTACTGGCCCTTTAAATTGCAAATCTTCACTCTCATCTATACCTATAATCCTTAGGTTTGGTCTTCTCATTGTGTCCTGTATTTCCTGGATGTTTTGTGTTACACATTTTTTGCATTTTGCATTTTCTTTGACTGTTGAGTAGATGCTTTCTATGGTATCTTCAGCACCTGAGATTCTTCCATCCCTTGAATTCTATTGTTGATGTTTGCGTCTATGACTCCTGATTTCTTCCCAAGGTTTTCTATCTCCAAAATTGTCTCCCTTTGTGATTTCTTAGTTGTTTCTACTTCCTTTTTTAGATCCTGGATGGATTTGCTGAGATCCTTCACTTGTTTGTTTGTATTTTCCTGTATTTCTTTAAGGTATTTTTGCATTACCTCTTTCAGGATTTCTGCCTGTTGACCCAAGTTCTCCTTCATTTCTCTGAGCGATTTTTGTGTTTCCTTCTCAGGGGATTCCATCTGGTGATCCATCGTCTCCTTTAAGCAGTTCTCATTTCTTTCAGCAGTTCTCTTGTTTCCTTTGTAAGGGCATCTATCCATTGATTCATTTTTTTAAGCATTTTTTGTGTTGCCTCCCTATGGGCATCCGTCTGTTGACCCATATTCTTCTGCATTTCTTTATGCAATTTCTGTGATTCCTTTGAAAGTGCATCTATATGTTGATTCATTTCTTTAAGCGATTTTTGTGTTGTCTCCTTGTGGGCCTCCATCTTTTATCCATGTTCTCCTGCATTTCTCTAAGCGTTTTTTGTGTTTCCTTTGTAAGGGCTTCAAATCGTTAAATCATTGTCTCCTGTAATTCTTTATGAGATTTATTTGTGTCCCTCTTGAAATCCTCTAATAGCATCATGAGAAGTGATTTTATATCCAGATCTTGTCTTTCGGGTGTGGTGGGGTATCCAGGACTTGCTGCTGTTGGAGAGTTGGGTTCGGATGGTGCCATATTACTTTGATTTCTGTTAGTAACGTTCCTACGTTTGCCTTTTGCCATCTGGTTACCTCTGATGTTAGTTGGTCCTGCTGTCACTGTTGGTTGGACCTCCTGTGAGCCTGCAAAGCTATTTCTGGTCTCCCAGGATTACCAGGATTCCCCTGGCACCGATTTCTGGGGCCTGCCCTGCTCCTGAATGACTTTGGATCCCTGATGTGCCTTGCACCAAGTGATGTTATATTGGGGGATCCCTGCACATCCAAAGGCTCAGCATAATGGATTCCCAGAGCAGAGGTCGCCAAAGGGAGGCTGGTAGGCTCCTGCCCACTGCAGGGATGTTTGATCTCTCCCAGAGTGGGGGTAGGGGGTGTCCCTCTTCAAGGCAGAAGTCCCACAGCAGAGCTGGCATGTGGTTACTGTAGATCTCCCCAGCTCTTGGGAGCAGCTTATACACAAGCTGCCCGAGACACAAGCGATATTATGCCTGTCTGTCTCCAAGCCTGGCAGTCCCAACTACCTGGCCACTGGAGCAAAGATGGCGGAGTGCACTCTGCACTCTCTCGGTGGCACTGGTCACCCAATGTACCCCATTTTTTTAATAGGGTTACTTGCCTCTCTGGAGTTTAGCTTCTTGAGTTCTTTGTATATATTGGATATTAGCCCTCTGTTGGATGTAGGGTTGGTAAAGATCATTTCCCAGTTAGTTGGTTGCTGCTTTGTCTTTTTGACAGTGTATTTCGCCTTGCAAAAACTTTGTAATTTAATGAGGTCCCATTTGTCAATTCCTGATCTTAGAGCATAAGCTATTGGAGTTGTATTCAGGAAATTCTCCGCTGTGCCCATATGTTCAAGGTTCTTCCCTAGTTTCCTTTCCATTAGTTTCGGTGTGTCTGGTTTTATGTGGAGGTCCTTGATCCACTTGGAATTGAGCTTAGTACAAGGAGATAAGAATGGGTCAATTTGCATTCTTCTGCATGTTGACCTCCAGTTGAGCCATCACCATTTGTTGAAAAGGCTATCGTTTTTCCACTGGATGGTTTTAGCTCCTTTGTCAAAGATCAAGTGACCAAAGGCGTGTGGATTAATTACTGGGTCTTCAATTCTGTTCCATTGATCTACATGCCTGTCACTGTACGAATGCCGTGCAGTTTTTAAGGCTATTGCTCTGTAGTACAGCTTGCGGTCCAGGATAATGATTCCCCCAGAGGTTCTTTTACTCTTGAGAATACTTTTAGCTATCCTGGGTTTTCTTTTATTCCAGATGTATTTTTGAATTGCTCTTTCTAACTGTATGAAGAATTGAGTTGGGATTTTGATGGGGATTGCATTGATTCTGTATATTGCTTTTGGCAAGATGGTCATTTTTACTATATTAATCCTGCCAATCAATGAGCATGGGAGATTTTTTCATCTTCTGGGGTCTTCTTCAATTTTTTTCTTCAGAGACTTGAAGTTCTTGTCATACAGATCTTTCACTTGTTTGGTTAGAGTCACACCAAGATACTTTATATGGTTTGTGGCTATCATGAAGGGTATCATTTCTCTTACTTCTTTCTCAGCCTGCTTATCCTTTGAGTATAGGAAGGCTACTGACTTGCTTGAGTTGATTTTATATCCGGCCATTTTGCTGAAGTTGTTTATCGTCTGTAGGAGTTCACTGGTGGAGTTCTTTGGGTCGCTTAAGTATACTATCATATCGTCTGCAAATAGTGATAGTTCGACTTCTTCCTTTCCAATTTGTATCCCTTTGACCTCTTTTTGTTGTCTAATTGCTCTAGCTAGAACTTCAAATATTATATTGAAAAGACATGGAGAGAGTGGGCAGCCTTGTCTAGTCCCTGATTTTAGTGGGATTGCTTCAAGTTTCTCTCCATTTAGATTGATGTTGGCTACCGGTTTGCTGTAAATTGCTTTTACTATGTTTAGATATGGGCCTCGAATTCCTGATCTTTCCAAGACCTTTAGCATGAAAGGATGCTGAATTTTGTCAAATGCTTTCTCAGCATCTAATGAGATGACCATGTGGTTTTTTTCTTTGAGATTGTTTAGATAGTGGATTACATTAATGGATTTCCTTATATTGAACCATCCCTGCATCCCTGGGATGAAGCCTACTTGATCTTGGTGAATGATCATTTTGATGTGTTCTTGGATTCGGTTGGCAAGAATTTTATTGAGTATTTTTGCATCAATATTCATAAGAGAGTTTGGCCTGAGATTCTCTTTCTTTGTCGGATCTTTGTGTGCTTTTGGTATTTGCGTAATTGTGGCTTCATAGAACGAGTTGGGTAGTGTTCCTCCTGTTTCTATTTTGCGGAATAGTTTGAAGAGTATTGGTATTAGTTCTTCTTTGAAAGTCTGATAGAATTCTGCACTAAAAACATCTGGACATGTGCTTTATTTGGTTGGAAGACTTCCAATGACGACTTCTATTTCTTCAGGGGTTATAGGACAGTTTAGATGGTCTATTTCATCCTGATTTAATTTTGGTATTTGGTATCTGTCAAGGAAATTGTCCATTTCCTCGAGATTTTCTAGTTGTGTTGAATACAGGCTTTTGTATTAGGATCTGATGATTTTTTTGAATTTCCTCAGTTTCTGTTGTTATCTCTCCCTGTTGTTTCTGATTTTGGTAATTTGGATACTGCCTCTGTACCATCTGGCTAGTCTGGCTAAGGGCTTTTCTATCTTGCTGATTTTCTCAGAGAACCAACTCCTAGATTTCTTGAATCTTTGTATGGATTTATTTCTTTCTACTTGATTGTTTTCAACCCTGAGTTTGATGATTTCCTGACTTCTACTCCTCTTGGGTGTGTTTGTTTCTTTTTGTTCCAGGGCTTTCAGGTGTGCCATTAAGCTGCTAGTGTATGCTGTCTCCTGTTTCTTTTTGGCAGCACTCAGGGCTTTGAATATTCCTCTTAGCACTTCTTTCATTTTATTCCATAAATTAGGGTATGTTGTGCCTTCATTTTCATTAAATTTTAAAAAGTCTTTGATTTCTTTCTTTATTTCCACCTTGACCAAGTTATCATTGAGTAGAGCATTGTTCAGCCTCCATGTGTATGTGGGTATTCTGTTGTTTTTTTTTGCCATTGAAGACCACCCTTATTCCATAGTGATCTGATAGGAGGCATGGGATTAATTTGATCTTCTTATATCTGTTGTGGTCTGATTTGTGACCAATTATATGGTCGATTTGGAGAAGGTACCATGAGGTGCTTAGAAGAAGGTGTATTCTTTAGCTCTAGGATGAAATGTTCTATATATATCTGTTAGTTCCATTTGGTCCAAGGCTTCAATTAGATTCACTGTGTCCCTGTTTAGTTTCTGCTTTCCTGAATGATCCATTTCAGAGAGCGGGGTGTTGAAGTCACCCACTATTATTGTGTGAGGTGCAATGTGTGCTTTGAGCTTTAGTAAAGTTTCTTTTATGAATGAGGGTGCCCTTGCATTTGGAGCATAAATATTCAGAATTGATTGTTATTCTTGGTGGATTTTTCCTTTGATCAGTATGTAGTGTTCTTCTGTGTCTTTTTTGATGACTTTAGGTTGAAAATCAATTTTATCAGGTATTAGGATGGCTACTCCAGCTCGTTTTCTGGGACCATTTGCTTGTAAAATTTTTTCCAGTCTTTTACTCTGAGGTAGTGTTTGTCTTTGACACTGAGGTGCGTTTCCTGCATGCAGCAAAATGCTGGGTCCTGTTATTCCAGTCTGTTAGTCTATGTCTTTTTATTGGGGAATTGAGACCATTGATATTAAGAAAGATTAAAGAATAGTGATTATTGCCACCTGCTATTCTTGACGCTAACTTTATGTTTGAGTGGTTATCTACTTTTGGTTTTGATGCAAGAAGGTTACTATCTCGTTTTTTCTAGGGTGTTGTTTCTCTCCTTGTATTGGCGGTTTCCACCTATTTTCCTTTGCAGGGTTGGGTTTGTGGAAAGATATTGTGAAAATTTGGTTTTATCATGGAATATCTTGGTCTCTCCATCTATGGTGATTGAGAGTTTTTCTGGGTATAGTAGTCTAGGCTGGCATTTGTGCTCTCTTAGTGTCTGCATGAGGTCTACCCAGGATCTTCTGGCTTTCATAATCTCTTGTGAGAAGTCTGATGTGATTCGGATAGGTCTCCTTTTTATGTTACTTGGCCCTTTTCTCTTACTGCTTTTAATTTTCTTTCTTTGTTTAGTACATTTGATATTTTGATTATTATGTGACTGGAGGTATTTCTGTTCTGGTCCACTCTGTTTGGAGTTCTCTAGGCTTCTTGTACATTCATCAGCATCTCTATCTTTAAGTTAGGGAAGTTTTCCTCCATGATTTTGTTGAAGATATTTACTGGCCCTTTAAGTTGCAAATCTTCACTCTCATCTATACCTATAATCCTTAGGTTTGGTCTTCTCATTGTGTCCTGGATTTCCTGGATGTTTTGGGTTGCACATATTTGCATTTTGCATTTTCTTTGACTGTTGAGTTGATGCTTTCTATGGAATCTTCAGCACCTGTGATTCTTTCTTCCATCTCTTGTATTCTATTGTTGATGTTTGCATCTATGACTCCTGATTTCTTCCCAAGGTTTTCTATCTCCAAAGTTGTCTCCCTTTGAGATTTCTTAGTTGTTTCTACTTCCTTTTTTAGGTCCTGGATGGATTTGCTGAGATTCTTTACTTGCTTTTTGTATTTTCCTGTATTTCTTTAAGGTATTTTTGCATTTTCTCTTTCAGGATTTCTGCCTGTTGACCCAAGTTCTCCTGTATTTCCCTAAGCGATTTTTGTGTTTCCTCCTCATGGGCTTCCATCTGTTGATCCATCATCTCCTGCATTTCTTTAAGCAATTCTTGTGTTTCCTTTGTAAGGGCATCTATCCTTTGATTCATTTCTTTAAGCACTTTTTGTGTGGCCTCCCTATGTGCATCCATCTGTTGACCCATATTCTTCTGCATTTCTTTATGCAATTTTTGTGATTCCTTTAAAAGTGCATCCACCTGTTGATTCATTTTTTTAAGCGATTTTTGTGTTGCCTTCTTGTGGGCCTCCATCTTTTGATCCATGTTCTCCTGCATTTCTCTAAGCGATTTTTGTGTTTCCTTTGTAAGGGCTTCTAACCATTGATTCATGATCTCCTGTAATTCTTTATGAGATTTATTTGTGTCCCTCTTGAAATCCTCTAATAGCATCATGAGAAGTGATTTTAAATCCAGATCTTGTCTTTCGGGTGTGGTGGGGTATCCAGGACTTGCTGCTGTTGGAGAGTTGGGTTCGGATGGTGCCATATTATTTTGATTTCTGTTAGTAATGTTCCTATGTTTGCCTTTTGCCATCTGGTTACCTCTGTTGTTAGTTGGTCCTGCTGTCACTGACTGTTGTTTAGACCTCCTGTGAGCCTGCAAAGCTATTTCTGACCCCCCTGGATTACCGGGATTCCCCTGGCACCGATTTCTGGGGCCTGACCTGCTCCTGAGTGACTTTGGATCCCTGATGTGCCTTGCCCCAAGTGATGTTATATTGGGGAATCCCTGCACATCCAAAGGCTCAGCATAATGGATTCCCAGAGCAGAGGTCGCCAAAGGGAGGCTGGTAGGCTCCTGCCCTGTGCAGGGGTGTGTGATCTCTCCCAGAGGGGGTGGAGGGAGGGTCCCTCTACAGGGCAGAAATCCCACAGCAGAGCTGGCGCTTCGGTTACTGAAGACCTGCCCAGCTCTTGGGAGCAGGGTACATGCAAGCTGCCTGAGACCCACGTCATATTATGCCTGACTGTCTCTGAGCCTGGCGGTCCCAACTGCCCTGATGCTGGAGCAAAGATGGCGGAGTGCACTCTGTACTCTCTCGGGGCAGATCACTCTGCAGGGGAGATGGCCCACAGCAGAGCTGGCGCCCAGATGACTGCAGCGCTGTCCTGCTCTTGGGCGTAGATGGAAGTCCAACAGGCTTTGTCCCAAGCGATGTTATATTGGGGAGAACCTGGGTACCTGTCTCCTCAGTGCAGTTGATTCAGGAACAGAGGTCTCCCGTCCTTGCCCATATTAAGAATATATTTTATTTCTCAGCTACAATCCTAATCCTGAGTAAAAACATTAAATATTAACATTGAAATATCTTTTATTCAACAATGAAGAATATCTATTAATGTACTATAGTTTATCTTTTACATGGGTTAGAGAAATCCATTAATATATGTGCATCTAAAACAAACTTTTGGTAATGTGTCCAATGTGATTATGGATAACAAAATCATCATCCTTATCATCATTTTCATCATCATGGCATTCTTATGTCAAGCATCCAAGTAAGATATGTTTTAAATCTTAAAACAAGCACTGTGTTAACATCAGAAGAGTTTCATTCAGTACCACAATAAATATTTTAGTATCAGAATGTTATATACTCATAATGACTGTGATTTTAAATAAACTAAAATTTTATTTAATAAAAATCATTATTCTAGACTCGCTGATTCTGAACAAATTACCTTATTATGTTGCTTGGATGGTTTCACATATTCTTTACAATAGCTGTAACTTGTGTCTACATTTTATGTTTTCTGAAATGAGCGACGTATCATGGCCCCTGCTTACCAACCATGACTTCAATATTTCTAGATTAAACTTTTCTATATATGACTTTACCTTTCACAAGACATTCCCAAAGTATAATTCAATCAATATCAATGAAACACTAGAAGATATATGGTGTTGATTATGAATATCTCCTCCCATGGAAGAGGATATGAAAAACTACAAAGATTTAACAGTTGATATGAAAGAAGAAATAAGATGAAGGAAGGAAAGAGAGCAAAGACAAGACACCCTAAGCCCATCTGTGATCACATTTAAAAATAATTCCATGAATTCCTTAAATTACATGTTGCTTAAAGGTATCCTAGATAAATATACAGTGCACAAGTAGCTTTTAAGTAGAGCATTGTTTAAGTTTAAAGTAAAAACTGAATGAATATAGTATTTGTTCAAACATTATTTTCAGGACTTGTACATAAACCACATACCAAAAAGGCATAGCTCTACTGGTCTTTGTAGACTCAAATAGTTTTTACTTTAAAATGTATTGTTTAAATTATTATATATTTTCCAGAAATGTAAATAGAATGTTGATTTTAAGAAAGTTCCCAGGGTACAGTGATTTCCAAGTAGATCTTCATGATGAAATGTGGATATGAAATAGGCAAAGTACTTTGAGACGAGGTTGGGCTAGTGTTTTAAGAATTTTGGGTAACCCAATCACAAAAGAACACACATGGTATGCAGTCACTGATAAGTGGATATTAACCCCGAAGCTCAGAATACCCAAGACACAATTCACATATCAATTGATTTCCAAGAAGAAAGAAGGAGAGATCCCTGGTCCTGGAAAGACTGGATGTAGCAGTGTAGAGGAATACCAAGACAGAGAAGCGGGAGGGGGTTGATTGGGAACAAGGGGAGGGAAGAGGGCTTATGGGTCTTTTGGGGAGGGGGGAACAAGGAAAGGGGAAATCATTGGGAATGTAAATCAAAAATAAAAAATAAAGAATTTTGGGGTTTATTGCTAAGTAGCCAATAAAGAATGTAAGACCAACATAGAAATGTGTGTGTGTGTGTGTGTGTGTGTGTGTGTGTGTGTGCATGTGTATGATTGTATGCATGTGTGTGGTGAGAGACATAAAGACAGACAGACAGAGACACATACAGAAAGACTGAAACACACAGAAAGACAGAAAGACAGAAAAACAGAGACAGAGGGATAAGAGAGAGATGTATTAATGAAAGCAACCATAGAATGACAGAGCGATGGCAAAGCAAAAAATAAGTCTGTCAGTAATTGGAGTTGACTAATTCAACATATTGTATATGAAAAGTTTAATGACTGAGAAATTAGGTGCAAATAAGAAATACTCAGTAACTGCACCTGGGCTATCAAGATTTTGAGAGGAAATTAGAATTACCTAGCTTACTGCTAAAGTCAAGTACATTTAAAAATATCTATCTTGAAATAATCTCTGTTCTTACCAGCTTCAGTGTTTGTTTTACTAATGGAATATTTCAAAATTCACCATTGGTGGTATCTTCTTCATTGTGATTGTTTAATTTCACTCAGCAAATGCTGCAATTAAATAGTATGTAGATTTTATTTACAGAATAAAATGAAGCTAAATAAAGTTTTCTTATAAGATATAGCAAGTTTTTATATCAAATTTTTACTACGTTTGTGAGTGTGTGTGTATGTGTGTGTGTGTGTGTGTGTGTGTGTGTGTGTGTGTGTATTTTTCAGGATTCTCTGGAGTAGTAGGACCTTTTTAGAACTACTCTATCATCCATCCATCTATCTGTCTGTCTGTCTATCTATCTATCTATCTATCTATCTATCATCTATCATGTTTAATGTTCCAAATAGATTTTAAAAACTGATTTAGTGCATATTATTTTTAGCTTCAGAAGATGTGTATATTAATTCACCATTTAACTCTTATAAATTATTTGTATGACTTAAAAAATCAATACTGAGTTGTTTATTTCAAAATAAATTTTATTAGTTTAATAAAAAATAAGAAAATAAAAACATATAATTAGATTAGAATATTTTAAATAATGTTTTAAGGATTGCTAGGCACTTTAAAAACAATATCAATGAATATTATAGCACAGTAACCCAACAGATTTTTGTATTGACACACTTATCTTGAGGGTAAGCAGCAATGCCGTAATAGGACTTATGAATATCTCAACAAGAGAGAGAACATGCCTAGGACTGGAGACCTGGCTAATTACTTGGTACAAGTACTCGTAGTAATTGTTGTATATCTTGGAGTCCCAAACAGTCAGCCATAAAAATGAGCATACAGTTAAAATGACATGAACTCAACAGGTTATATTTAGAAATATATATGTATATCCAAATAAATATATGCCTGTAGTAACAATTTGTTGTAAAAGGGGCAAGAAGTTTGGGGAACAGGGAAGGACATGTGGGGGGGTTAAGAATGGGGAAAGAAAGGGAGCTAATGTTACAATCAAATAGCAATATCAAAAATAAAGCAAACAATCAAAAAAATAAAACTCTCACTTTTCCCCTTTCATCTTTTTTTATAAAACAGCTACAACACTAAAATATCTTATTTGTAGCTGTGGAAAAAATAGTCCACAATAGTGAAAAATCTCAGCCTAATATGAAGAACAATATAAAATGAGGTTTTATATCTGTGTAGAAAAAATTGAAAGGAATGTTATGGTTGAAAATATCAGACAGATTAAAAAAAAAAACCTGTGACAGGATTTTAGGCCAAATCCTAGGAAATGATACATATAATAATATCAATCAAAGTCCTTATAGTTGTTTGACCTGAGCAATATCCCTAGGCCCACTCTCATTATTATTAAAATGGAAGCAATTATTCATGCTACCCAGATATATTATGAGTTTTAAATTTAATGCTCTTTGAAAATGTGCTCTGTCCAAGTGATCATTTTTAATATTAAGTGATATTAACCTTGTATGACTCTTAGACCTGAAATTCTCAACATTCCAATACACCTACCACTCTCTGTTTCAATTATGATTTATCAAAATTTTTTCTACTCTGACACATGCCATTGATTTGTGGTAATTGAATTTGAATATTCAATTATAATTCTGTTTAGTTCTTATAAATGCTGTTATCTTCTCAATAAACTATTATTTAGAATTGTTTAGTGAAGCCTGTTTCTAAAACTTTAATATTTTAACTATTCTATTATTTTTCTTTAAAAAAAACTGTCCTTTCATTAGACTATATTCATGGTGGACCACAGATCATATCTACTTATTTTTGTATTTCCTAAGTGACTAGTGAAGTTACCACAACATAAACACCACTTCTTCTTCCTCTTCTTCTTCTTCTTCTTCTTCTTCTTCTTCTTCTTCTTCTTCTTCTTCTTCTTCTTCTTCTTCTTCTTCTTCTTCCTCTTCCTCTTTCTTTTCCTGCTGCTGCTAAGCTTTTGGTTTTTCTTCTTTGTCTGCTGCTTCTTCTGAAACATAGGCTTACTGTGTAATTCAGGCTGTACTTGAACTGCTAAGGTTCCTATATCAGCCTCTCAAATGTTAGGATAACAGTTATGCACCAGAATGCCTAATTAACAGTTTTATTTAATTAAATAATTATTTTATAATTCTTTTAAACAATTTTAGCAAAATATGCTTAGATCTTATTTATGACCCTAAGGGATAACTTCAAAGACAATAGAAAAAGTTATGGGACATGTAAGAAATCTGTTCTCATTCTTCAGGCATTAAATGCACTGGTGTTGAACTGAACTGTAAAATACAGTTTATGATGATACAGCAAAGGCCTTAGATTAGCTATATTAGTGGTCTCCATTTAGCATTATTCAGAATTTAGAAACTCATCTTGAAGTCCCAGATGCTGTTTATAATGCATTGCAGTGCTTTAAATATTGTAAATTTTAAATCATAAGGATAAAAATAGGAAATGTCAATGTTCAATAATAATCAGTAGACAAATTTGTAATTATGAGCATCATATACATGCTGTATCAACTCATTACAATTATAATATTTTTAGGTTGGTTAGGAGGGAAGAATACAAAACAATATGCAATGAAAGAATACTGTAAAAATGGCTAAAATATGAATAACAGCATATTACTCAAACTGATATGCACCCAAAACTCTAAGCTTTAATGAGTCTACATCATTTTACTGTTTCTTTTTGCAAAAACTGCCCAAATTTCTATAGTTTTTCTCATTTCACATTTGAAATACATATTTTTTTCTCCATCAAATGAACCAGAAGATGGAGAGGAAGTAATTCAATGAACTCTACAGTAGCTGCAAAGACCTATTCTGTATGATTTAACAAAGAGGAGTTCTTGTAGTGTCTATTGAAAAAACTCTTCCAGAAGTTACAGCAGTAAATAACGTTATACATCTGTTAAACAATTTTTTAAATACAATAGATTTTTTTGAGTTTCCAAGCACACTTGTGCCAGATTATTTTGATAACAATGTATAATTTTTATAAATTTTCATTTAGTTTTATATGGAGTAAATTTCTGTGCAATAGTATTATACTCTTTAATGTTGGCTATTTACACAGATTTGCTTCAGTGCTATCTGACATGAACATATTTAATATATATTTAATATATCTTTAATAATATATATTATATATAACTATATTAAAAATGTATGATATATATGATATTTAAAGAAATAAACATATATACATAGAGTCATAATATAACTATTACTGAATCAAATGATGGAAGTCAGGCCTATTTTGTATCAGACGTCATTTTTTTTCGTGAACTCAGCCTACATGGCCTTAAAAAATCCTTAACTCCAAGTGCCTCATTATGGATTTATGACTGAGAAAGTGTTGCAAACACAAGTTTCCTATTTCTTCAATAAAAATAATGGAGGTTTCTATGAAAAAAACAAAAAACCCTCCTCTAAACAAAGTGACAGATACCACAGAAATTACTACATCTTTTAGTAAAGAAAGTCGTGCATAATGATTATGTTAGACTATTCTTTACTTCTTTTTTAGGAATAACACTTCATAAGAATATTTTTCCCACATTCTGGTCACACTAAGTTGTATCTGCAATGCCAGCATGTGGGAGGCTACAGCAAGACTGCAAATCTAAAAGCACCGTGGGAGACAGAGTGGGAGTCTGTTTTAAAAGAACAAAAGGACAGATACATTGTTAGATTTCATGTGTACAACAAACACATACAAAGAAAAGAACAAGAAGGAAAAGAAAAAAAATGTGTGAATAGGATATTAATGTTCGGGATGCCAAGTACATTAAGGTGCTAGAGGATCTGCCCAATTCATAATCCCTCATGCGATGATACACATGTCTATTTGCTCCACCATGTGGAACATGAATCCCTGACCATGAACTAAAAGCAATTCTACAATGGTGATCAACTAAAGACCAACTCTTATCTTCACTTCCTTTGTTCTAGCTCCTCTTCTATCTGGGCCTGAAGCCTTTCCTTTCTTTATATGGGTAACATTCCTGAAATATTCCAGCATCCCCATTAGACCCTGTCAAACTGGCTTGCTATCTTTAACTTAATCTCTAGGGTTAAGAGTGCATCCATGGGCTTCAGGTTAATATTACCCTCAAGGGAACTTTACTTTGAATAGGCTAAATTATTCATTCAATATGATATTTGGTCCTTGTCAACTTTTGCTTCTGCCAAAATATAGTCTTTAGTTGTTATATCATTGACTTGAGAACATTCTAAATGAAGTCATTTCAATCACAATGTTTATTCCTTCATTTCCATTATTTTTTTCCTAATACATCTCAATGTGATTTTTTTCAAAACATCACTCAAAATAGTTTTCAGAAGCAAAGACATCTGTTATTAAATTTCCCATGTTGAAACCTGATTGAGAAAATTACTAATCATTTTGCAACCTAAAGTATTTCTTTCTAACTCCAAATTCCTGTTGTGCCGCTTTATGATGGTGTTTATGCTGGATTGGTAGATACTTGCTCACAAAGAACATAACTTCTTCATAATCCAAATCTGCAGCAAATAATGCTACTCAAAGGAGAATCTGACTCACAGGAGAGAACTTGGTGCATTGAATCTGGATGTCACATATTTCATTTTTCAAAATTTCTCCAGGGTTTTATTATTTCTAAATTTTCCTCTTCATATTTTGTAGATTCAGACCATAAATGGAGTGAACTAATCAATCAGTAAAACCCACTCTCATAATCTCAGGAGAAAAGGAAAAACAGATGGAGCTCCAAATTTAAATATATCTCATTAGATTATTTTTCAAAAAAGAAACAATATTTTTTGGTTGTTAAAGCATGAATATTACTGATTTAAATTTATTCTTGTTTCCATTTAGAACATTTGCTTATGATATACTCTTTTTCCCTCCTCTAGCTCTTTCCAGTTTTTCCTAACACCTTTCCCCCTTCCCTTTATAACTTCATTTTGTTTCTCTCTCTGTCTCGCTCTGTGTCTCTGTCTCTATGTCTCTATGTCTCTCTCTTTGGTCTCTGTCTCTCTATCTCTTTCTCTGATTCTCTGTCATACAGGAAGAGAAGGAATGAGAATAAAATATTAAATGCAACAAAAAAGAACCTAAGCCAAGCAAAGCAAAACAAACCAGAAAGCATATGCTTGCCTGTGTGTGCTTTTATGTGTGTGTGTGTGTGTGTGTGTGTGTGTGTGTGTGTGTGTGTGTGTGTGCATGTGCACTTTGGGTTTTGACAACTGCTCTTTGGTATGGAACCTTTCCAGGAGTGATATTGATGTACCCAATGACATGTCATTGAAGAATATTTATTTTTCTCATTCTCAACACGTATTATTTGTAGATATCTCTTATATTTGGTATAGGACTTTGTGCCTACTTCCCCTTTTAATTAATGGGGTTTTGTCTGATTTGATCCCTCATAGATCTTGTGCATGTGTCATAGTGTTTATGAGTCCATGCTTGTATCATTCTTACGACTGGAAGATGTTCTTGGAGTTAGCAACACCTCTGACTCTTCTCTTACAACCTACCAGTTCCTGTTCTGCATAGATCTCTGAACCGTGAAGAGGGGTTTGATAAAGGCATTTAATCTAGGGCTGAGTGCTCTAAAGTATCTCAGTTGCTACACATTTTATAGTGGCAGGTCTATGTTAGCAACTGCGTAGTGCAAGAGGGTTTTCCGATGAGGGCTGAGTGATTCTCTGATCTGAAAGCCTGCTTGGCATGGTGGCAGAGATGTCTAGGCAGGACTGATTCTGTGCATCAACAGAAGGGAGTGTAGACAAGTTAAGAAGAGAGGCTCACAGACACAGCACTGAAGAAATAGAAGTACCTATTTTCATCTGTTATCTTCTGAGATATTTGAAATATCAAGTGGAAATGGAGATATTGCTCTGAGTTAAAATGATTGCCCATCTAGCACAAGACTCTTCATTCAATTTCATGTAAAACAAAAATAACACCAAAGATAAGTTTAGAAATATTAAATGACATGTACTATCTATCTAATCTGTCTATCTGTCTATCTGTCTGTCTATCTATCTATCTATCTATCTATCTATCTATCTATCTATCTATCTATCTATCTATCTATCTATCTATCTATCTATCTATCTATTTCATCTTTGGCTTCTATTCTTTGGAGGTTGATACTTTGGTAAGTGCATTCTGCATGGACCCAGTCATGTGCAAGCACCATCACACATACACATGTCTGTGGATGCACTCCCAAGCCTGTCTCCAACAGTAAGAAATCCTTTGTTAACAGAGACCTCAAGCAATAAATCCCTGAGTCAGTGACCTGAAGGTTAAACTTCTCAGCAGTAATCACAAAGCTCTTCTCCATTATATTAGCAATAAAATGATCAAGAATGCTGACATCTGGTACCTCCTTATCCAACACCTTTTAAACTGTTTGGAAAAAGGCTTTTATTCAAGAACACAGCAAAACTCTAGTTGTCTGTCACTTAAAGATCTGGAAATTTCCAGTATGATAAACTGTTCAGGCATGTTGAGAACAGATCTGGGCTAGAGAAAAATGTTTCTATCCTATACTCCTTTGTATAGCCTCATAAAATGGACATTTTGAAAACAACTATTTTATATTATTTTGAAAGGTGCTTCAAAGGGAAACATGTGCTTTGTCAACATTGTAACTCAAATGGTTAAAGTCTTTAAAAAAAAGTATATTAATTAAACATGATAGACATAATAGTGTATGTAAAAATTGCTCTTCTCAGACAAACAAAAACCCTGAATAAATTAGCCCAGTATTCTGTTGTAGTAATTTACAAATATTATGATAAATGAAAACAAATTAAATATATGGACACTACTAGATAATACTAACAGACAACAAATAATTATGAAGTTTAACAAAGCACTTTCTAGTTATACCAAAAACCTATTCTAAATTATTTCAACTATAAATATTTTTTATAGTAGATTTGTATGTTTTAGAATATTTTAAACACATTTTATCAAGCAAAAATGTAATATGCAAATAATTCATATAGAAAATTTATATAGATAGTGAATATAGGTTGGGTTCTTCTATTCCTTTATTAATTTATTAAGTAAGTAATTAAATTTTAGTAATTCAACATGAGAGTTTACTAAGTAGGCAGAACATTAGTCTTTTCCTCAAAAGAATTAAGTCAAGAAAATTTAGAAAGATCACTTATTGTCATACCAAAGATTTACAGCTTAATTATTGTTTCTTCTATATACCAATTTTTGTATTCTAAATAATTTCCCCAATGCTCTATACATAAAATTATGTAATAATCTTCCCCTTCTGGGACTAGTGTAAATGTAAGATAGACTCACATAAAAGGCTCCTGTAAACTGAGGCAGTTAGTGTACTTATGTGCTATTTGTGTTGTTTGGATTAGAAAGCAAGACTTGTTTTAAAGGAGTTGTAGTAAAAATGGAGTGCAGAACTATAAAGGCAAACATGTTCCCATCAAAGAAGAAAATTCAGTGCTCCACAAAGAAAGAGCACTTGAGCTGAGCCACCTAGGAGAGCTATTTACTTTAGCATCAAAATGTGATCACAATTAGTTAGGTTAATCTAGGAGAAAGTTATTCAAATAAAAATTTCAGTGAGGTAAAGAATTGCAGCCTCTTTCATATGGATAGGAAAAATTAGATTTGAAAATGATTATATTCAAAGGATCAAGGGAAAATCTTGTAAGTTCTGAGTAGGAAAAGGCATAAAAATTTGCATCGTTGTAGATAAATAGGTTGCATGTGGCAGAAGAAATGGATCAGCACAGAGAAAGGATGAATCAATTTAAATGACTTAGGAAGAACTTTGATCGACTCAGTTGTATTACAAAACCTGAGGAGGCCCCAGAACACCAATGCTATTATTCTCAGATTAAAACATAATGATTATTATTTGTTTTACATGAGATACTTGATAATCTGTGTACTCATAAACTATATTTTATAAGTAAAGCAGGTTATGAAAATATAAATTCAAAGCTTTTTCCTTTGATAGCAAAAATAGTAAATTGTAAAACTTGCAGTAAGTTCAGTGGGGACCACTTACATGTAGGTCTTTGATAGTGTCTTACTTAAAGGATGACTAGATGATTGTGGTGCTATCATCTTTTATTGGGAATTTTATAACATTGTTCTGTGATCCTCTTATAAACTACACAGTGTGGTGTGAACTAGTAGGCACCAGTGTTCCTTGATTCTTGGTATATTTAGTTATTTCTCAGTAGCATGCTGGGCTTGGATGTTCTCACTCATTTCTCCTCTTCTTCTTCTTCTTCTTCTTCTTCTTCTTCTTCTTCTTCTTCTTCTTCTTCTTCTTCTTCTTCTTCTTCTTCTTCTTCTTCTTCTTCTTCTTCTTCTTCTTCTTCTTTTTCCTCTTCTTCTTCTTCTTCTTCTTCTTCTTCTTCTTCTTCTTCTTCTTCTTCTTCTTCTTCTTCTTCTTCTTCTTCTTCTTCTTCTTCTTCTACTTCTCCTTCGTCTTCTTCTTTTTCTCTTCCTCCTCCTCTTTCCCTCCCCTCCCCTCTTCCTTGTCCACCTCCTGATCTTCCATCTTTTTTCCTTCATTTTCTTTGTCTTTATTTATATCTTATACAATACATCCCTACTTCAGCCTCCCCTCCTCACACTTCTCCCATTCCTTACTTCCCTTCCTCACTTCCCTCCAGACTCACTACTCCTTTTCTCTTCAGAAAAAGAGCAGGCCTCCTAGTGACATCAACTGAACATGGCCTAACAAGATGCAATAAGACTAGATACAAACCCTCATATCAATGTTGGATGAGGCAACTCAGTTGAAGGAAAAGAGCACAATAAACAGGCAAAAGAGTGAGAGACACCACTATCCCTACTATTGGGAATCCCACCCAAACTCCCAAGTTAAAAAACCACATCAAGTATGCAAAGGTGACATTCAACTTCTTAGCTACAGTTGTCAGTTCCTCGGGAGGAAAGGATCTTTTAATATTTCTCAGTGTAAATATTTTATTTCCAAGACATTATTTTGTCTCTTTGCTTTTTCATGAGATATGGTGCCAATATTCTTTCAAGTAAAAAAAAAAAAAAAAAAACCTTACAAGTCACCTGTGGGTAGTGTCATTAGTTAAAACCATCAATATTCAGACCTTCAAGATTGAGCACAGGATGTATTTTGCTTTTAGACTTTTTGAAAATACCTCAGCTCACTACTGCAAAAGAAGGCTCTTCCTACCAGTCCTAGTGCTTGCTTGTCCTTCTTGCCTTCCTTCCCTTGTTCTTTCCTTCCCGTCTCCCTACTTCCTTCCCTCTTTCCCTTCCTTCCTTCCATTTTGTTCTTTACCTCTATTATCTTAAAGATATTTGTAGAATAAATATAACTTGGGATGGATGAGTAGATTAATAGATGGATAGATGTATAGAATGAGGAGCTGGAAGAAGAATTAGAGGTAAAAATAGAATATTATATGTAAAGAAATGAGAAGACAGAATTTACTTGTATAAAGTTTTATTATTATTTCATCTATTAAAATATCTAGTTATTTCTGTATTATTATGCCATCTATTTTTCAATGTGGAATAGGAAAATAACATATAATGTGAATAAAATGTATGTGTTTCTATGGGCCTATAAATACTAACCTATACACAGATATAGTCATGTATGTATATGTTATTCTCATTTAAAAATATTTTATTTTAATTATCTATGTGTGAATGTCCATATGCATGTGTGAGTGTCAGAACATGCATGTGAGCATGTGTTTGTGTGTGTGTGTGTGTGTGTGTGTGTGTGTGTGTGTGTGTTTATGTGTGTGTACATTGGATCTGTTGGATCTGGAGATGAAGAGTTCCAGATGTAGATGTACAACAGTCAAGTTTGTTCTTCAAGAAGAGCAGTAAATATTTTTAACTGTCAGGTCATCTCTCTAACTCATATGTATTATTTTCATATTTTATTTTGTTATTTTATAACTCCTACTGTTGACAACAGATGTATTTGTCCCATCAGCTGAGACATGGTTTGAACCACACAATGAATCTGGTACAAAATTTAAGCCTTTGATATTTAAGAAGCAAAAATTGTATATCTAGCAAGGGACAATAATAGAATTTCTATGTTCTCCTTTGTTCAGAAAGACACACTGATACAGAATAAAGATGCATTTCATTTTAAAGTTAGTAATTAGGCACAGAAAATATTAAAGTATAATTACATCTATATATGCCAACTCCTACTCACCAGGGTTGTCATAAGCTTGTCAGTTTTTATTAAGATAATTTTATTTTATTTCATTGTAACCTTTCAGAATCATTTCCACTTAACATTAAGATAACCTTGTGAATTTTTCGTATTTCTATTGCCTTTACAGCAGGATAAATGTTAATCTATCACAATTCCTTTTTAAAAGGAATTTGTTTCACATATATATTGGAATATCACATAATAAAACCAAACACAAAGGAATGAAAGGACAATGTGATGGATGGCAGTTGTTTCTAAGTGAAAGAGTCTTTGAGCTAATGTAATTACACAAATGTTTATTTTATTACATCCTTTGTTCTGAATTCTTCAACGGATGTAATAATCAGTCAGTTACTTCAGTGACTGGTAACACCCAATAACCACTGGGACCAAATCTGGCCAATGTTTTCTTAAAGAATACTTCTGAACTTAAAAGGAACAGTTGCCCTATCCACCATTGTTCAATTAATCAAGTGCCAATTTACTTGGTAAGAACCACATTGACTGTCTAAATCATTAAGATTTATCTTGCCAAAGCTGTTGGTGACACAGAGGTATTCCTCCTGCACACAGCATCTGCTTACAGAGTCTTGAAGATGACAGAAGTGTGTTACTACTGGATTGTTGTTTTTTCAGAGAAGCACTTGAAATACAGATAGATTAATCAGTTTAAAGTTGGAGGAGACTGGCACACTTACTTTTAGAGGCAAATTTTTCCTTTTGCCTCTGATTGAATTTGATTTAAAAAAATCTGAAAAGCCAGTTGACTGCCCTGATAATGAAGGAATTTGGCTCTTTTTCAAAATGAGCTACTGACTTTGTTTCTATTTCTGTGCATGGGAAAGAACTATTTATCTCTACATGCTTCACTTCAATCTTAGAGTTTTATCTTTCTCTAAAAGAGTCATAGATGATGGCCAGCAATTACATGATAGTAGGTTTTCCTGGAAAAAAAAATGCCTTGGAGGCCTATCTCCACACACTGACTTGCTGAGTGATTCACCTTGAAGGGCCATTTTATTTGATGTTCTGCGACCCAGAGCCTTGACACAGCTATAATTCCCAGAGAGCCTCTTGGCGCTAGGAATCTGTCATTCACAGTTGCAATAGGCAGGCTACAGTATATTGAGTCACATTCTTCTTTTTTCCTTTCTGAAAGTTGTTTTATTAAATAAAATAACAATAACAACAAAAGAAAGGCATATTCAACTTTGTTTTGCATTTTATCTACTACTTTTTAAGAAAAATGATACACAATTTAAATCAATGTCAGAAAAGTGATTGTGAGTAGGCCACTTAAGTCATGAATCATACTAAAATTGATAGTGCATTAGCGATTTTAATGGTGCTATTGGAAAAGTGTCTATAAAACAATCATCATGAAATATTTATTTTCTTACAAGAGACGTATTTTCATAAACATTTACAATGAGCAACTTTTCTTTTTTTTTAGTGTGTGTAACATGAATACCTGCCTGAGGTTTATGAATGTGTATGTGTATGTGTATGTTTGAATATATTTATGTGGTAATGAACATATACACATATATGTAGAAACCAGAGTTCAATGTAGTATGTCATCTTCATCATCTCTTTTCTCTCCACCACAAGTTTTAAGAAATCTCTCAATAAGCCTCAGCTTATCAACTCAACTGGACTAGCTGACCAGGGATCCTTAAGAATTCTCCCATCAATTTCCCGTGATAATCTTCAATTTTAGTGTTATTTTATATTTTTCTACAATTTTATTAGAAATATTTCCCATGTAAATCTTCAATTCTATCATAAAGTGTTTCTACTTCCCTTTTTTCAATTAATTTAGCAATGTTTTTTATGTCTACTATTTTACTCTTTAATTTTCCATGAAAATTGTCAATCTTAATGTGTTTTTCTATATGCTTCTTCAATTTTGTGTGAAACATTTTCCATGTCAATCTTTAATTTTATCACAAAATGTTTTTACTTCCTTTTTCAATAAAAAAATGAATTCTCCCATCTCTACCTCCTTAGTGTTAGGATTAAAGGTGGTCTCCTAGGTCTGGTACTCTTGATGCCCTGAGATTGACAAGCATGTTTCCACCAGCTGGACTAGACCCTGTAATTCATTTTTATAACTGTATTTGAATCTAATAGGACTTAAAAAAACTTCTTTATGAAAAAAAAAATGTGTCCCTGAAAACACTCAGGCTTTTACAGAGGACTGAGGATTCGAACTCAGGTTCTGCTGTCACAGCAGCAACGTTATTAACCCGAACCATCTCCCAAACCCGTATCGTAAATATTTTAAATGAAGGAGTAAATAGTACAATGGCCCACTGCCTTAGGTGGGGCTTTACTACTGTGAATAGACACCATGAACAAGGCATGTCTTACAAAGGACAACATTTAATTGGGGCTGTCTTACATGGTAGAGGCTCATTCCATTACCATCAATGTGGGAGCATGACAGTGTCCCAACCAGGTACAGGGCTGGAGATGGTGAGAGGTCCACCTCTTGTTCTGAAGGCAGCTAGGAGAAGACTGGCTTCCAGGCAGTTAGGGTGAGGGTCTTAAAGCCCACATCCACGGTGACACACTGTTATTACAACAGGCCCACAACTACTAATGCTGCCACTCCCTCGACCAAGCATATTCAAACCATCACACCCACAATGTAGACACTTACCAAACTATGGTTAGTTATTTCACAGGATAGTTTGGGATAGCTTCATTTTAAGAGAACAATAATTGATTTTATTACATTAGGTAACTACATTACCGCACATTCTGTTTAGGTGAGAATAAAATGCAAACAATTATTTTAGCCTTTTGGAGCAAATAGTCTGGAGAGAGGGGCAATATATTCTTAAAAGTGCCATCTGTTTTCTAACAAGCTAATTAAACATTTTCATTTTGAGTTTATCAGTAGTGGTTTTAAATAATGAGTTGGTGACGAATTTAAAGATAAAATAGCAGTTACTGGAAAGAATATGTAAGATCTAAAATCTATCATAGGATATATATATATATATATATATATATATATATCAAATGAATGAATGTCTATGTTTGTATATGTAGTATATACATAGGCATAATTGTGCATGTATAGGTAATTAAAACAAAAGATCCCCCACTTTCCATCAAAAATTTGCAACCCTATGTACTATATCAATGTAGTATGATTTCTACATATAAATACATAAACATGAGAGAACAGTCTATGCATGATGCAAGGTATTATAGGAAGGAATCTAAAGTTTAATTTTCTTCCCTGGTTTATTGTTTCTCCACAGTAAAATAAGACTGATATGGCCAAATACTAATATATTAAAATTATAGACTCAAAGTCAGTCAGATTGAATTAATAAAATTTTTTTAATATGCTTAATTGCTTTGCCAATATTCTAGCTAATAAATGGTAATTCTTGCTATTAAAATGCAACCTCTTTTATAAATTGAGATTTAGTACTGGAAGAACTGATTGAAAAGGTTATTACCATTCAGTTTATAAATCTGTGAAAAGCAGGGAAAGTTTCTGTTAGCCTTAGGAGAAAGTGGCTCATGGGCAGTAAATACCAGTAAATCTGAGTATAAATCTGTTCTGTTACTTCTCCAATTTTGATCAAAGCTGACTTTTATTGTGTGTTATACAGAAGGAAAAAAATAACTGAGACTCTGGCTTGCTGCATCATTACAGGTGTTGATGTTACTAAGATTAAATGTGATATATAGGTCAATTATATATCTCTATGTCATAAATAAAATCCCATCCTAGTATTATTGATACCCACATGGATATTGGAAGTTTTGGAAAGATATTTGTGTATACTATTCCTTAAATGTAATTGTATGTATATTGTGTTTTGGGATTTCCAGATCAGAAATCACAGAATTTTTTTGTACAGGTTGGAAAAAGCTGGAAATCTACAAGATCCTCATTCCAGTGAGGTGTTTGTTTTCTTGATTTGTTTTCCTGTTTGTCTGTCTTTTTTACTCAGAGTTAGAATTCAAAGAGAAGACATAAAAGCATCAAAGTATACATTTTAGCAGAAAGGTGATCAAATACCAGGTAATCTACAAGTGGCGCCAATGCTTATCACTTTCAGCACAGTGCTTACTTTCTCTTTATCTCTAGTCTGTTTCCCACTGCAATGAGAACTCCTGACAAAAGGACTATGAGAGCAGAAGTGCTTCCTGTGGTTTGCTGATTAGAGTTCCCCATGGGATGTTATCTCAGGCAAGTTAAATCTCCTTTCTGTGTGGTTACCAATGTCAGTGTGCTGTGATCCTTCCTGTCTTTACTGCAAATCATTAAATGTCTCAGTGTCATGAAGTGTAGAAGCATGATGCTCTGCTAATACTTTCTAACAAAGCTCACAGTGATTGTGTGCATGAGTATGTCCACATGCATGTTCTTGCAATGTTTTATGTAATAACAATGAAACCATTCTATTATATAATACAACTACCATAACCTGAGGCTTTGGTGAGTATTCTCTGCTTCCTGAATGAGTTCATTCCAACAATTTAGCTGAGTCACAAGTGTCATGGGACCTTACTTTGTGACTGTTCAAAGAGACAGAGAAAATTTATGATAATTTAAGTTTACTAAATATTGAAATAAAATGCCCAAACCAAAAAAAAAGAGTTTACTTCCATTGGCATCATGGAAAATAGAATTCAAAGCAACAGAAAGTAGTAAACGATAAATTGAAGAAAAGAAGAGCAGCTGAGAATTATGTAAATAGAGATGTTGGTCACCCAAAAATTAAAGATGAAACTGGTGTTGTAGGTAGGGGTAGGGGCACAGCACAAGTTTAACATCAAGGGTACCTTGCTTAATACACATGTAAGTCTTTTATGTAAATAAAAGTGTTTTGTTTCTTTAATCACCTAGCCATGCACCATGATAAGTAGCAGATTTGCCTTTAGTTTGTTTCCAAGAATATGGTGCTGTACTTAGACCATTGTTCTTTTACATTTTGATTAACTTTGATTTATGCATGTGGGAGAAAAACACCACCACACTAGCAAAGTAAAGTATGGCTCAAGCTGACAGTGTATTTTATTTCGACAATCTTCAGTCAAGGTTGCAGAGACACATAATGTTTGCTCTTCATCAGTGTCAGTAGAGCTGTCTCCATACCCTACAGTGACAACAGTCATATGTCATAGTTACACTGACCTCTGAAGGATTGCTCATGAGGCATGGCTCTGGAAGGGAGGACACCTTACTTTTGGAAATTCATACATGTGTCTCAATTTGTTGCAGGTTTCTTTCTAAGCCTGTCAGTCATCTGAGATGAAAGTGCAGGAGTTCTTCCTGGGCCACATGTGTTTCACTGTTCTTTTACACATGGTATTGTTGTTACTAGCAAATTTACTATATAATCTTGGGGAAAGATATTCAAAAATGGCAAGAATTACTCATTTTTTTATAATGTAGGAATTTTTTTTAAGCAGGCAAACTCTGTTTTTATATGTGATTAAGCCAAAGATGCCATGCTATTGTTCATAATATATGTTATTTCCTCAAAAGCTAGATAGCAAAGCTGAAACTTTCTCAATTTCTGCTCTGAGAATTTAAAAAGTATATTTGCTAGGACAAATGTAATTCAAAATTTCAAAAATATTAAGAATAGGAGACTGTGTTTAAATGTAAAATAATATTGTGAACAAAATGTAGAAGAAAATGATTGCTATCTATTTTTTAGATAAGATATTTCCATGCAGATTTTGAATATTTATTCCTTTCTAGTAAAGAAAGTGTTTTTCAGTATGAAGTTGAGACCTAATGACCTTCAGAGGCTATTCTTCTCTTCTACTTCTAGTCCAGAAATTTTACAAGTTCTCAGGAAAAGACAAGAAAACTGTCTGTAGTGTTATAAAATCTCATGAATTTTACTTGGCATAAACTAGATTTGTGAACTTAGTAGTATAATTCAATTACACTAGAAATTATGATTCTACACTTGAAAGTTAAAAAAATGTAAAATTATTCTTTTTAAATTTAAATTTACATTATACATGACAAACAAGAATTGATTAACCAACTGTGAAGGTTTGAATGTGCTTGCCCAGACTGTGGCACTGTTAGGGAGTACTTGGAGAAACTGTGGCTTTCGGGGAATTGTGTGACTGTGAAGGTAGGCTTTGAGAGCCTCCCCCTAGATGCCTGAGAGATTCAGTCTTCTCCTGCAAGCGTTCAGAACAAAATGTAGAACTCTCACCCTCTCCAGCTCTAGATATTTTCCTATTCCCCACCATACTGCTAATGGACTTAACCTCAGAACCAGTAAGCTACCCCCAAATAAATGCTGTCTTTTATAAGAATTGCCTTTATCATGGTGTCTCTGTACAGCAATGGAAACCCTAACTCAGACATCAACCAATGCAATGTCATCAGTTTTATAGAAACATGAAGCTTTAAAATATACAGAAGCGTTTATTCACAAACATTCTTGTCCCTATAGTGAAAGGCACACCTTCTATTCCTAACATTACAGCCCAATTTTCCCAAAGAATCAAGACTTCCAAATCTGTTGTTCCTGTTAGAGCAGAGTGGATACCAGACTTTGAAATAGAATGTAAAGTGTTCAGAGGAAAATTTATTTTCATTACAAACTTTTGTACTCTAAGGCACACAGACAAAAAAAATAATGAAATTTAAAATAACCAAGCTAAATTAAGTGTATAGTCATGTTTTTCTTTTATTTTAACCCAGATGAACAGGTCATTTTTTTATTTAATTAAGGTAGTATTTCTTTGCTTCAAGTAACCCATCAAGCACTAGGGAAATAGTTCATTTTTTAACATGCTTGCTGTGTAAACATGAGAATCTGAATTTGATTCTAGACAAACAAGGTAAAGTAAAAGAAAAATAAGAATCAAGAATGGCATGGAACTCTTTTTTAATTCATGGGCTGGGAAGGCAGAGACAGGGAACCTCTGAACCTATGTAGCTGTGTTAGTAGCACACAAATTCCAACGAGATAATCTAATAAAGAAAGGGAAAGGAGAGGGCAGGACAGGAAAGGACAAGAGAGGGGAGGGGAGAAGAGCAAAGTGGAGGAGAAGAGTAGGAAGAGGAGGGGAGAATAGGAGAGGAGAGGAGGGAAGAGGAGGGGAGAGGAAAGGAGAGGAGAGGGAAGGTGAAGAGTGGTGAGAGAAGGGCAGGAGAGGAGGGAAGAGAACAGGGGAGGGGAGGGAGGGGAGGGGAAAAGTAGGGAGGGGACTGGAGGGGAGGGCAGAAGAGAAGTGCAGGGAAGGGAAGAGAAGATAGGTTAAGGGGGAGGGGAAGAGAGGGGAGGAGAGAAATGGAGAAGAGAGCAGAGGAGAGGGAGGCGAAGAGCAGGGAGAGGAGGGGAGAACAGAGGGGAAGCGTGGGGAAGGGAGGAGAGGACAGAAAAGGAAAGCAGAAATATGACATAGGTATAAGAATAAAAGGAATGAAGGAATTAAGAAAGGGAGGAAGAGATCAAGAGAGGATGGAAGAATTAAAAAAAGAAAAATGAGAGTGAAGAAGGGTTGGGAAGAAATAAAAAGAATAAGAGAGAGAGACAGGGACATCTATAGAAAGATGAAAGAGATTTTTGTTTTCTTAAAATGAACCTAAATATTCTTAGCTCTTACTGTAAAGAAATCTGATATCTCTTCTACTAATCATGAAATTACACTTAATTTATACATTTAAAATTAAGGCTAGAGTAGGTGATAGTTTGCCTTCTGTTAATATTTAAGGGAAATATATATCAATTAATTCTAACTCATGGAGTTTTTGTACATTGTAGTTAGCCATGTGGTAAGGAATATAAATTATTGTTCTATGGTACATTTTCTATTTCCCAGATAAATTTTTTCACATATTCCTTTTAAAAACTGAATATGCAGGAGGGTTCTTCCCCAAAATAACGTAAATAAGAATATTTCAGAGGAAATGTGTTACAGGATATTTAAACCTCTTTTGATCTCTGACTATTATCTATAACTTTTTTAAAAAAAAATCAGGATACTTTACTCTTCTTGAACCAAAACAAACCAAAAACAAACAAAGCAACACTTACTGAGCAATAAGCAAGGGAAGAATAAATGCATAAATGTAAATCATTTGGGTAATTACAGATTTCTACTCATGTCACCACAAAGAACAGTCTAGCTGCAGGATTTAGGCTATAAAATGATTTTTCATGGCACAGAAGAAGATAAGTACTTTTTCACTGATATTAGATAAATTTTCATAAGTACAATTTTAAAAGATACATTTAATTTCTTTTGCTTTTGGAGTGGTAAGATTAATTTCTAAAATGAACATTTTACCTTCTTGATAAGAATTCACCAGTAAATATTTATTATCTTTCACTATATGACTTTTTATGTTCAAACATTGATTCGTTTTGTAATAAAGTTCAATGTGAGATAATTAAGTTTTAGTAAGTTTTATGAAGTTCACAAGAAATCACTTATATTTTAATACATAAGGAAGTGTGCCCTTATCACTGAATACTCATTTTAATTAATTTTTAAATTTCCCTTTAAAATACTACTAGGGAGAAATATACTTTACCTAACCACAAAATTTAAAAAATAATTAGAAACAAGTAATGATGTTTATTCTTTTAAAAAATATTGAGTTTATGGTATTGATAATGTGATGTAATTTTAATTGTTTCCATTAACTCACAATGAATTTTATTTTCATCAAAACTTTTGTAGACCCATCCTTCTACACAATCACCCTTCCAAGCCCAAGGCCACTGTTTATGTAATTTCTGTTTGTATACCATTGCCTATTATGTACTTCATATAAGATAGAAAGTTTTGTGACTGTCTCATTTTATTGAATCTTTTGGAAAGAAAAGATTCAGCATATAATTACTTGTATATACATAATATTTTTTCATTGATATTTCAATTTCTTTTTCTATTGAGACTTGGCAAAGAAGCAAGAAACATTACATATATCAATGTTTTATTTGTTCCAATGTCATCATATTTGAAAAGCAGCTGACAAGCTTTGTCACTAAATAAAAGTACATAACTTTCATGTAATCACAAAAGGTTAGGCATAGGAAATACAGAGGCAGCAATTTCCATGTGATTCCTTATGTCAGCAATGACATCATTTGATTTGAAATTCAAAGTGAATTCTACAACCAGAATTGAGAATGCCTCCTGTTGTAAATGTTACAAAATTTGATATATGAGACAAAAAACTATTCATATGTAAATTTACATATGGATGGTGTACATAAATCACTGTTTCTGACATTTGTCTCATGGTGCTCTATAGCATCTTTCAACACTACTTATTGTCTTTTGTATTTCCTTCTAATTAACAAATCCTTCTGAATGATAGAATAAATCTCACAGTAAAAATACTTTCACATGTGATGCTTTACTTTTTGGAAGTGGTCTTGAATGAATGCCCAAGCTTTTGTTTTGATTGCCTCTGTGTCTCTGTTTCTATTAGTTTAATTGATATCACTCTTAATTCCCCATGGTATTCCAATATAAAATTTTGCAAAATTTTGGTGATTTTTAAATTCTCTCCCGAGGTTGTTTCATTTGGCCACCAGTTCACTCCAGGAATTGAAGAAGACACTTTCTTTGTTATTGAAAATTTGTCACTGACCATTCCCTTGCATTTGTGTATTTTATTAAAATTGCTAAAGTTCTAGTCTAAAAGTGAGTTGTAAGCAGCTCTTTCCATGATACCTTATATCATGAGTCAAAGGAGGTTTTTCTAAGAGAAATGAATTTAGGATCTGTTAGAAGTTAACTCTGGCCCTTGGGTAGGCTAAGCGAAATACTATTCTGAGTCCCAAAGAAAGTTGTTTCAGTATTTCTTTGGGAATTTTTTTTAAAGAAAATAAGGCATATATTAAATAATACAAAACAAAGATAGAATATTATCCATTTGTTGATGCAGTGTAAACATGATACTGTTTAAAAGCATCATGTCAATGGCACAGAGAAAATGAAAACTACAACGAACTTTCTTGTTCACTTGTCTTGTTATTTTACTTGTTCTGAAAAGAGCAATAAGAATATATAGGTTCTTTTATGCAGACAATAACATGGGGGTCTGGTAGATCCATCCCAGTGTAAACACTCAGATCCCTTATATCACAGATGAAGATTATGAATTCAATGCTATTAGACAGCCATAATTCCCCAGATTTTGAGAGCTTGTAAATGCTTTCTGTGGCGTTTTGGGTGAACACTTTTAGAATCAGCATGTGAGTCTACTTATATACTGTTTCAGGAAAGGGAAGCTCTAAGCCTGTCTCTGAGGGAAGATCATGCTAAAAAGTGGTAAAACTAAAGTAGATTAACCTGGAACAACTCTAGAAATAAGCTTTTCTTGTCAGACAGTCAACTTTAAGTGTAGATCACCAGATGGACAGTTTCGTTCAGAAAAGAGATGATACATGAGAATTACATGAAGTGTGCTTTAGGTGCTCTGATCTGTGGTGCCAGCGACTGAGGTAGGAATTGCAAGTTCAACTTTGCCTGGACTATAGACCACTGCAGGGCCAACTGATTCAATTTACCAAGAGCTTGTATTAGTTAGACAGAGAACTATGTCTTATTAGCAAAGTGATTGCTTGGGACATATTTGGCTCTGGGTTCAGTGACCAGTAACATCAAGAATAAGATGAAAGAGGAACAGAAAAATGATGAAGATGAATATTTACTAGTGGACTATCTGGCCAGTTACAGGTTACAAAGTACTAACTTTGTGAATTGTCTTCTACTGTGATTAATTTAGCTGACTTTGAGATTCTCAAACAGTGTGCATTTGTTATATCTTTTTTCAAAGATTTGAGGAGGATCTTTGCTTCTCAAACTCACAAAATTTCATACTATGATTTGCCTGTATACTGATGGTACTGAGGCTCTGGAATTCCTGACTTAATCCACTTAGTGATCTTTGAATATCGTTTTAAATTATTTTTTTTCTGAGATTGGAGTATAATACATCATTTTCTTATTTCCTTTCCTTCCTCAAAACCAGTGGCTCTCAATATTTTTAATGCTGAGAACCTTTAATATAGTTCTCCATGCTATGGAGACACCCAACAATAAAATTGTTTTAATGGCTATTTCAAAAGTGTAATTTTGCTATTGTTATGAATTGTAACATAAATATCAGTATTTTCTGATGTTCTTAGTTAACCCTTGTGACAGGGTCATTTGACCCACAAAGGAGTCACAATCTAGAGGTTGCACTATTCTAAGCACTGTTCTAAGTTCTCCCATATTTCCCTCTTGTTTCTCCTTCAAATATATGATCTTTATTTTTTTCATTAATTGTTCACACACACACACACACACACACACACACATGCACACACTCACATACACATACATTCTAAATGCCTAAATACAAAGTGCTTAGCCTGTACAATGCAGTCTGTGTATATGTTTCTGGGGCTGATTGTAGGTATTGTATGACAAATTTGTGTATTCTGCACTGGAGAAAATATTTCTCTGATAATGATATTCCAGCTTTTATCAATGACTCCAGCTTTAGTAGGTTTCATTCAATTACTTATTGGTTTTCCTCACTCTTATCCCTTAGTGTTTTCCTAGTTTATTAATTTATCTTTAAGAGGGGAGTCATCCCACAGTCAGAACTCAAACCCATAATTGTTCCTGTCTGAAAGAATTACAGGGATGGAAATGGAGAAGAGCCTGAGGAAAAGAATGTCCAGCAATAGGTCCAAAGTGGGATCCAGCTCCAGGGGAGGTCCCAAGGCCTGACATGATTACTAAGACTATGGAGAGCTCACCAAAAAGGACCTAGCATAACCACACTATGGAAGTCCCATTCAGTAGCTTAAAAAGTAAGATGTACATATTTGCACCCAACCAATGGACAGAAGCAGCTGACCCCTGCTCTTGAATTAGGGAAGGATGAAAGAAGCTGAGGAGAAGGACAACCCTGTAGGAGGACCAGCAGTCTCAATTAATCTGTACTCCTGAGATCTCTCAAACACTGGACCACCAACCAGGCAGCATATACCAGCTGATATGAGGCCCCCCAACAGACACACAATGGAGAACTGCCTGCCGGGTATGTATTCATTCAGAGATGATGCACCTAACCCTCAAGAGACTGGAGGCCCCAGGGAGTTTAGTGTTCAGGTGGGGTGGGGGTTGAGGACATCCACATGGAGACAGGAGGTGGGGAAGAGGTACGGAATGTGGAACAGTTGGAGGATAGACAGGGGGAATAAAATATGGACCATAAAAATTAATTAATTAGTTAATTAATTAACTAAAAAAAGACTTGAAGATATTAGGTTTCTAGAGAGGACAATTTTTACCATGACTTAGTGATTTTTTTTTTGATAAATTTCAGAAAGAAGTGAAAGTGTAGAAAATTCCAAAGCAAATAAATAGTTTTTAAAATATTCATATAGTTACAGAGTGCTGGGTATTGACAGGCAGGTTGGTAGGAGATGGTAGGAGGAATCCATGGAAGATATGGAAAAGAGCTGTGTAAAGCACCAGCCCTTATTTTGCTGCAGTGCCAAGGATGATATTGAGTAATCTGGTCTAGGGGAACAGAGAAAGAGGATCTATTGAGATTTTTCTAAAGATCAATATGTGATTTAATTTAGAGTGCATAATGTATTGTATTATTTAAACATCATAGGTATGAAATGGCTATCAGAAAATCTATTTTCTAACTGAAAAGTTTACTTGCTTCTGTAAAATACCCATGGTTAAGGGATTTCATTATATTATCCCCCTCATCCAAGGATATGTAGAGTTCCCATATTTTTGCATAAATAGATGTTTTTAAAAAATTTTCCAGTAGATTAAATTATTGACTATGTGAGTGGACATATATTTAAGAAGGTACATGGGTGTACATGTCAGTTAGGAAAGGCAGTGGTCAACCTTCTGTGAAGTTCCTCATGTTTCCACCACTTTGTATTTGTTGAGACATGGTCTAGTCATTGGTCTGGAGATGATCTATTTGGCTACTTGTGTTAGCCACTGAGTCTCAGACACCTTCCTGACTCTACTTTGTTTTGCTGAGATCAGAAGCACAGATGATCATTGTGGCTTTTTCTGTGAGAAAGAGAAAGATAGAAAGATGATAGATAGATAGATAGATAGATAGATAGATAGATAGATAGATAGATAGATAGATAGATAGATAGAGTTACAGGCATATAAGCAGATGAGTACACCTATAGGTTGTTGACTTTGTAAATTATTTGTCTACTTTAACTCTGAAACAGACTTTGCCAATGAACCTCACTCACAGTTGTATCTGGATTGCTTCCCTGAAAGCCAAGGATCTATTTGTCTCTGCATCTCGGTTTTGGAGTTACAAACTTGTAAATCCACACCAAGATTTTGCGTGAGATTTAGATCCAAGCAAACTTCCTTATGCTTTCGCAGGAAGCTCTTGACTTTCTGAGGTATTAACCCTGCCCACCTTCAGTCTTTTCTGAGTTTTGTTTTTTAAATATGACGTCATGGGTAAAAATTGGTCCTCATGCTCTGCAAGCACTTTACCAGCTGAATTTTCATCACCACTCTAGCCCTAACACAATAACATCCTTTATCTAGTTAATAATACCATTTACTATTCTATTTTAGATGGCACATTGCAAACTTCCCTCTACAGAACTATATCCTAAAATACATTTAACAGAATAGTAACCTAGAGAAAAAAAATGTATATAATCAACTTTCCCTACTCTTTACAGAATGAAAAAGATACAATATTTTCTTGTCAAAATAAAAGGACAAGATCTTAAGAGTTTTTTTAAATGAACAAATGATTGCGTAGAGAAGGCTGTTTTGTCTGTGAATTTTTTTCTGAACCTTGGACTAAAGCGGTCTACAAGGTCAGAGACTGGAATATATGGTATAAGGTTTTCTCTAGATTTTGAAATATATATTCCTAGATGAGAAAAAAATAGTAAATGTGTTTGGCAAATTTATCTGTTTGTAGAGGCAATGAATTGAGAATGTGGATAAGAACAGATTTATTAACCACAGAAGTTGGCATCTCTACTATTAATAAGGATAATTGGAATAATATAAAAATATTTTTACTAAAATAATGTTTTAGTACAATGACACGTACATCACAGTTGGGATTAAAGGATATTATTTCTGGAAAGCATGTGGTAAATATTTTTAAATATACTTAAGATAAATTTATTCATATTTTAAAATTTTAATTGAAGGAAAACTAACTTCTGCAAAATACACTTGACAGTCTTATCTAATATAAAATTATAATGAGACAAAACATGATTATATCAAGCTATATTATCATGGGAGGTAGCAGGAGGGAGAGACTTGGGAAGAAGAGAGGAAGGGGAGGGGAAAGGAGGGCAGGATCAGGTGTGGGAGGAGACAGGGTTGATGTACAGGAGGTCAGGAAATTGAACAGAGATGTATAGCAGTGGGGAATGACAAGTGGGGTTAGCCACCAGAAAGTCCCAGATGCTAGGAAAGCAAAAGACTCCCAAGGCCAAATGGAGATGACACTTAGCTGAAATACCCAACAAAGGAGATAGAACCTATTGAGACCATATCTAGAGGTTACTCATGGCCCTGGTTTAGGAATGGGGTCACCCACCTAACTTCAAAATTTTAACCCCGAATTTTTCCTGTCTAAAGAAATTACAGGGACAAAGAGTGGAGCAGAGACTAAAGGAAAGGCCTCCTCGAGACAGCCCCACCTGGGGAATCTATCTTATATGAAGTCACCAAACCCAGAAACTATTGCTGATGCGAAGAGGTACTTGGTGACAAGAGCCTGATATAGGCTTCTGAGAAGCTCTGACAGAGCCTAGCCAATACAGATGTGGATGCTTGCAGTCAGTTATCAGACTGAGCACAGGGACTCCAATGGAGGAGTTAGGGGAAGGACTGAAAGAGCTGAAGGGGTTTGCAAACCCACAGGAAGAAAAGCAGTATCAACCAAGCACACCCACCCCCACTGCTCCCAAGGACTAAACCACCAATCAGACAGTACACATGGAGGGACCCATGACTCCAGCCACATGTGTAGCAGAGGATGGCCTTGTCTAGTATCAATAGGAGGGGAGGCCCTTGGTCCTGTGAAGGCTTGATGCCCCAGCATAGGGGAAAGCTAGGGTGGAGAGGAGGGAGTGGGTAGGTAGGTGAAGGAGCACCCTCATAGAGGCAGGGGGAGGGGGGATAGATTGTGGGGTTTGCAGGGGGGAAACAGGGAAGAGGGCTAATATTTGAAATGTCCATAAATAAAATAGTTTAAAAGAAGAAAAGTATGTATTAGAAACCACATTCTTTTTTTTTCACCAAAAATATTTATTGAAATGTAAAATGCAGTGTGGTTAAGCTCTGGACAAGCATGAGTGTCAGTCAAAGTGCAGACTAATTTTATTTTCCAAGAAATGATCAAGCATGGTATGAGCACATTAGAGAAAATAAATAGCCTACCACATTTACAATTCTTAAACTTCAATCTCAGCCTTTCGATGCTTATGTTTTGTGTACTAGCTGTATTTCTAAAATGCAGCTTCTGGAAATTCCATCAAGAACCATAGCTGCGAAGCTATAATATATGTTCATTGACAGCAGAGGTTTTTATGAGATTCATGAAGCTTTAGGAATTTAGCACAAAAGTGGCTGTGATGGTAGAAGTGTACTCTTCCTAAGCGAGCACTCTGAGTTCATAGGGAGGTACATCACAGCAGATCAATAGCCAGCATGATGTACTGTCTCATGGCAAGCTTCCTTACTGAGTACAACACATAATAGATCAATAGCAAAATAATTCCAAGCATAAAGTCACTGGCAGATAATTGCATGTGAATTATTTTCTTTGAATATTTTCGCCTGATATTTCAGCTCACTTTAAACATACATTAGACTGGAAATATACATCAGAGGTAAAGCTTTTGACCAGCATATGTAAGGTCATTTCCAAGTTCAATTCCATGCATCACTAAAGACAATCAATCATACACATAACTAAAATGTCAGAGCAATAAAATTTAAATAAGTAATGAAATCTTTTAAATGATCTACTTCCCATAGAAACCTTCCCTTGTCTGTTAATTTTACTAAGAATTTCTTTCATCTTATTTTTGAAAACTTATTTTCTTACTGATATGTAGCAAATATAAAATACAGCCAGTCTAATTGAAGTTTTGTTTTGTTTTTGAATTAGTTATATTATTAGCATTTATAATTCACATTATCTGTCAGGATCAGTTTGAAATAGTGTGGATAGAAATATCACAATCTAGGCAATAGTATCTGCAAACTGTAAGCTTTCTGAATGAGAAGTTTCGTATAGAAAACCCAAATGACACTACGTAGGAATCACAGAGAGGCAACCTGCAATACTTATTGTTAGTGGAATCGTGTGTGTGATTTGGAAGGGTTGTGGTGGTCATGGGATGTTTTTAAAATGAATGAATAGCTAATTTAATATTACAGAGTATTTAAAATTAGTACCAGAAGTACCCAAGTGATATTTTGGTAAAATAAGATACATCAAAAGTAGGGTAAGCAACCTAGTTATACTTTAGAAAATGCTGGTTATTTGTGTCAGGAGATAACAACAAGACTAAAGAATCACCATTTCAATGATTCTCAGAGAATGTGGTCTTAGAATTTACATTGATAGAAAAGATGAAATCTATCATACGTCCAAATTAAACCTGCCCATGTCATTATAATCAGAAACATGGCATTCTTAATTACACGTGTTTAAATTCCTATGCAATTTGATTTCCAATATCTAAATGCTATCCTGTACCCCCAAATTCACAAATATTATTTTACTGTTTGAGTCTTTCTGAAGAGTAGAATTTGTCTCTAGATATATTGTTTTTCTGAACTAAATCTTCTTTGTCAAATGATAATATGTCTACTCACAGAAATTATAAGCCCATAATATATGTATATATTATATAACTATAACTATATATACAGTTACTGAATATGTATATTCAGTATACATATATACTATATATACAGTTACTGAATATGTATATTCAGTAACTAGTGACATAAGAATAAGGACAATAAAAATCTTGGTGTGTAGGTAGAAATAGAAGCAGCAGAAATATGCAGTTTCCAATCATCCCTTGCAGGTTTTACTTTCCAGTATGACATTGTGATAGTGCCAGATTTGGTATACAGGGCAAGATTAGCTCTAAACAGATGGTTCTCACAAGGCTTATCAACCACAGGTCTTACCTTCTTAGGCATGTTTTTTGGCTCCCTAGTTTTTCCTGCTTCTCTGTTTGATACTGTGACATATTCCAAATCCTTCTATTGTCTTCTTTTTACTGTTAAAACACAACAAAGAGAAGATAGCTACCACACTCTTTACATACAATGGATTCTCTAGCATATCTTTAGCAGAAATGGTCAAGGATACATTAAATGTTTGTGCAAGTAGTTATAGAAGATGAAAATACTTATCTATAAGAACATGAAATACATACTTGATCTCATGGTTTAATATACATTCTGTATAAGGGAGAATCACTGGAGAGGAAACAGACAGATTCCCATTAAACTTATATATTAGGTAATAAGAATAGCATTTACCAGTATATAAAATATTTTTCATATCTTAGTTGAAGACAAAAATCTGAAATTATAATAAAAGAATAAAACACATGATGAAATCACAACTTTCTCAATTTTACATTTCTTTATAAAATATATGTATAAATAAACATTTGAATAACTTGACTTCTTTTCTGTGTTCATGAACATATTTTATTCTGTCATCCAATTATGATTAAAATGATAATATAGTTCTAAGCACTGAAGATATGTAAATTATGTGCAATATAAACAACAGACAAGGCAGATCATGCTACAGTACTTAAAGGACAGCTGTAGTGATGGGATGGAAGATAATAGGGAAAACTGAAAATATACTCTAAGTACTTTGTAGAAAAGTGAAGCATAAAAACATGAGTTACAGTGGTTGAATTTAATCACTTATGCTTAACCAGAAAAAAGCTAGTCCTCTTTTAGATGAAATGAGAAATGCAGTGTTAAGACCTCATTACAGACCAGAAGCAGAGAGTAAAAATGAGCTAATTTAGAATGTGCTTCTGGAATCTGATAAACAGGAAAGAATCTCATGTGATGAAGAGGTACACAATTCACGTAGAACACTTCTTGATGCAGATCAGATTTGAGCCGTGACTATTATCCTGTGAATGTGAGTTGCCCCTCTACTTCACAGGATCTTGTCATTAAAACATTGTTATTAGGTGATGGCTCAGACTGGTGATGTAGTAGCACTTTGAGGAGGTAGAATCAAGGCAGAGACATAGAGCTCTGCTGGTGACATTTGGAGGATATCCTAGCCCCTCTTTTGATAGAAGTCTCTTTCTTGCTTCACTGTGTCATCTAACAAGCAAATACACAAGGCTTTCACTGTCTTTGAGCCTTCTGTTGTCACACACTGCCCCCACTCATAAAAATGGCTTGCCATTTGCTTCCTAAATTTAAACAAATTCTAGAGATGCTAACAGAACAACTCTAAGGGATATTGGTAAGGCATGGCGTTTAAGATCAGGAATAATTGGAAGCTGGTGATAAGAATGTAAATTTAAACAGGTGTCTATGTGATGTGGGCACTATTTACACTCTGTGCTCTCTGATGCAGTTTTGGACACAGTAAAAAATAGCCACATAGGGATTTCTAAACTTTACTGAAACATTTGTTTATTAAATCATTTAGGAAAATTCTGGCTAGGTTCATTCTTGTAATGTATTATAAATATTTCTTAAATGATTATTATTTTCAAAGAGACCATAATTCATCTTGAAAATGAATAGGGGGTAGAAGCAAAGAAAGGAGGACAAAAATGGAAAGGGTAGTGATTGAAAGGGGGTGATGGAAGAAAAGGTCTTAAGACTAAAAAGAAAAAGTGGGAACAGGAAGAGACCTGTGTGGATTAGAAGCAGGCACTGAATCTAGGGAGAGCATGAATAGAGAGAGAAGGAGTCTTTCCACAGGTAACTGGATGAGAATTAGAGTAGACAATGAGAGAATGGGGCTAATCAGCATGCAGCAATAGTTCTGTAAGAAGACTTTTCTGAAGTAAAAATGACAGGAAATGTGAGCCTGAGAAACAAGAGAAATGGTGCAGAGCCTGTGTGTCATACCCAGGACAGGCATTGTGGAGAGTAATCATTCCTGCTGACAGCTCTCCACAGTCACACTCACTCTGTACTACCAGCCCAGAACAACTTAATTGCCATCCTTGGTTTGAGGTGTGTCAGAATGACACTGGACTAGGCTAGGGAGGGAGAGGGACCACCTCCAGTTGACTGAACCATGCTTCCACAAGTCAAGTCTCTGTAATTTATGGAGTGGTTCACAGAGTGAAGAGTTTAATGTTCTTTGAGACCAGATTCAAAAACTTTACCTGAGATCAAACTTAGTACATTCAATGTGACAAAGGTTTTTTTTTTTAATTATTGTTATTTTCTAAGTTTTTTATTTACATTCCAAATCATTTCCCCTTTCCCGTTTCCTCCCTCCCCGAAAGTCCTGTAAGCCTCCTTCCCTCCCTCTTTTCCCCATTCAACCCCCTCTCGTTTCTCTGCATACCATGTGTGTTCTTTTGTGATTGGGTTACAAATGAATTTTTATAGATCTTTAAATTTAGGTTATTACTATAACATGGCATCGATTAAGCAATATGATGCAAAAGAGCACTGAGATCTTTGCATTAGTTTGTTTCCTTTCCTGGTTAAATCTTTATGTTCTACCACCTTGATTAACACTGTCCAATCCATTCAAGATCTTTGGAGAAAAATAAATTTATTATAATATATGTAGGTAAGTATTGTTTATGGATGTACCATACTTTCCTCAAAGTAGCATTGTATTTCCAATTATTGTCACTTGTGAAACAGTATCTCAGTTGCCTCACAAGCACATTTTTAAAAATTAGGTCAATATTTACATACATGCATACACACACACACACACACACACACACACACACATACACATCTGTACTTAGTATGAAGTAACACTCCAAGCATTACCTAGAAATAAGAATATCACAACTGTGGAAGCTGTTTACTCCTTAAATACTGTATTTAAATACTTAAATACTGTATTTCTCTTATATCTCTTTACAAAACTTGGCAATGAGATTAGATTTTATATATTAATGTCAACCAATTTTACAAAATAATCTTTTCTACTCAGAGCAATGCATAATTTCTCTGCCTCAGTACCTAGCTTTTTATTGAGTGGAATATTGTTTACAGTCCCTTCCCATATCTCCCGTATTTTCTAAAATTCTTTTCATCTTTCAACATTCAAGTCTTAGGAGCCCTTCTTCTTGAATTTTTACTTATTTTCACACAGAAAACAATGAATCTATCTTTATTCTCTGTTTTATTCAACAAATTAATTGTATTTATATATTTTTTTCTTATTTTAAAATAACTTGCAAAACATGTACAATTCTTGTAGAACTCTCTGAAATTAAGGTATATGACATTGGCAAAAATATCCTATAATTTTAATTAATTGCATTGACTTAAGAGATAAAATGCAGCCTTTTTACACCATTTCAGTATATACGGTAGTGGTGTTAGTAGTTAGTGGTGAGCAGAATAATAGCCAACTTACTCATGTGCTTATGATATCATTTAGGACGAGAAAAACTAAGACGTTGAAAGTAGGCTTCTAATTTATTTAATGTGAGGAAAAGCAAGGGATGCAGTTAAACAGTGTGGTTATAAAACTACCTTCTTAACAATTGAGACCCTCTTTTCTCTTTCAATTATTTACAGGCTGATAGCAGTCTAGACAATATTTACTTAGGTCAGGTTGTTGAAGAATATTTGCTTCCCATTAATGATGAATCGTGAAAATATCCTGCAGATGTTAGTCATCACAGTGCAACCGATGAATCTGTCTGAGGTCACGGTATTTAATGCTTCTAGTCTAACTGCCGTTACATTTTCAAGTTGTTTACGTAATACTAACTTTATAGATTTACTTTAATATTTTCTGGGCCCTCATGTGCAATCTCTCACGTCTAAGATGTGACAAATCAGTTGTTATTAGCAACAGTTGTGTTTGTAAACAGGCTATTGGTTCAGAGATGTTATCAGAATTGGGCTATTTATTTTGCCATTAAAAATGTAGCCATGGAGATAAGGTAAATATTTTGATAGTCTAGCGAAATATGTAGGGGAAAAGTTTCTTTTGTCTTTCAGTTTAATGTTAGTAGAAAAGATTTTGGCACATGCATCTCGTCTTACTTTTAAGCAAATTTTGAAAGTAAATTGATTATTTCTTACTTCATCTCTGGAAAAAAATTATAATTTCCTCAGATACTAAAACCCTTCTTGTGTTTTTATGCCTTCCTTTCTTATTTTCTGTTTTCAATTTTTGCTTTCTTCTTTATTTCCAAATTAATTTATGGATCATTAAAGCATTGATAGTAAAAAAAAGTTATCCATTAAAATGCCTTTCACATCTGTAACTATGATTTTTCTAAAATATGTATAAATTACAAGTATTAGGTAAATATTATTAGGTAAATAGAATGTTGCAGAAAGGTGAATGCTTATTTTCCCTTTCTTACTAGTACCAAGATTATTTATAAGTTGTGGAGTAGTTCAAAATCACTCCAAACTGATTATATAAAATAAGACATATGCAAGAAATAAATTTCATTTCATTTCATATAACATAGTGAGTGTAGTGTGATTGCCAGCATTTGGGTAAAACTTAGTGGAAAAGCATACATAATTTCTAATAATCACTTCCAGATTAAAAATGCTTTTCAGAAAGAAATTTTACTCTTTTATTGTATAGGAATGAAGCAGACATTGCAAATTTAAGTGATAAAATTTAATATCATCAATATGTTTTAAAAAGATGACATCACACCCCTAAAGATGATGCCCTGAGCATAACATGTAATTAGATGTATGAAATTCTTAAAGGGAAACAAAAACGTATAGAAAAAGGGAAGAAAACAAACATAAGCCTTAGTCAGTATGGAACCATTACATAATAACAATGTAAATAATATTCAATGAAGCAAATGCCTGGGACACGGTATTTCTCTTCTACATTTCCCGTCTTTCCATATACATCTCTCTATCCATGCGGCTTTCTTTACCTCTCTCCTTTTTCCTTCCTATATGTGTACATGTATGTATGTGTCAGCCTAGTAAACTATATCAACAAAACTCAAAGTTGTGGCATTAACATTTTAGTTTGGTTTGGAAAATATTTGCTAATACATTATATGATAACTCATACATTTAGAAAATTAACTCTATGTTGGATAATTTCATTGCTTTAATATTTAATTTATTACTTATTTCCATTTTAGTTAGCAATGATTGTGAATTCTATGTTAAAAATAAAATGTCACCCTTCTTTGGTTTTGTAGTGATTACTGGTTTCTCACTTGCTCTTAGTTTTCCTTTGATCCAGACATCTAGAATATTTTTTAATGCCTGTACATGGGACCACATTGCCACTTTGAAAACAGTTTGTATCTAATATTGTCAGTCCACAAAACTTTTTCTGCCATCATCACTAAAATAGTTGAACTGAATCAGCACATAGTTACTTCTACATTAAATGCTTCTCCAAAACTCCCCCTGCTGTTAATATCAGGAATAACCTCATTTACCTCTTCCTTTCAAATGATCCTTCCTTCCTTCCTTCCTTAAATTATTCTTTAAAAGTTTTACAAGTATTTCCTTATTGCATGCTTTTCTACTTGAAGTTTGTTCCTACTTCATAAAATATATAAGTGATTTGTCTTTATCTCCTTGTTTTCACTGAAAATATCCTTAGAACCTCCAACTGTTCTACAGAAGCTCCACTACCATTTTTGTAAAATTGTCTCATCTGTATGAATTTTTCAAACTTATCTTCAGTTTCAGACATCCTACTATCTCTCAACCATATCAACTAGGATAAAATATGCAACTTCCCAGTTTAATAGATTAACATACAGCCTGATGCTTAATATCCAAATCAGCTTGTCCTCTTACATTTATTGAATGTATAAATAGCATCTGCATTACTGGAAGTTTGTGGGTTCATATTCATTCTATTGTTTTGCCATCATCAATATTTAATAAATGACAAATCCTCCTAGGATTTCCCAGTCTTCTTTCCATGCAGTTCTAATTAATCATTGTGCCTTATAATTATGCCTTTAAAATGTCACAAAGGAAAATACATCTTATAAAATAAAATACTTGATATTAACAGAGACCAAGTTGTTTATGGTTTTCTTTAGATAATCATATATTCCTTTATGTTTCAGAAAATTCATTGATAAGTTTCAGTGTTCTAGTACTGATATTTATATGTATATAATTTTCAAACTTGTTCAATCCTCACTTTTATTATCAGAAACCCTTAAAGTACATTATAAACTACTGTGCATATTATCTTCACTGCATAATTTCTATAACGTAACCCTTCATTGGCCATGTAAAACATATGTAGCTTCTTCTCTGATTGTTTTATTTCCTACTTATGAAAATTGTGACTCTTGAACACAATTTCTTTGCATTAGTAGTTCTTTCTACCTTGAAATTCTTTTCCTGAGTGGCTATCTGGTAGATTTCCCTGAAAATATGGTAAAGATGTTGACCTGTGGGGAAATGATAATGGATTTTTCAGGTACTCTTCTGTATTATCATTTGATTTCAGTTAATAGAGCTTGGGTATAATAATTATTTTGTATCCATGACTGTCAACATATTGTGTGTGTGTGTGTGTGTGTGTGTGTGTCTGTGTCTGTGTCTGAGTGTGTGTCTGTGTGTGTGTCTATGTGTGTGTGTCTGTGTGTGTGTGTCTATGTGTGTGTGTCTGTGTGTCTTTGTGTGTGTGTGTCTGTGTATCTGTGTGTTTGTGTATTGTGGCTCTAAAATATCTAGTGCTGTTTAAGCTTCTGCTTCATTACTTGCTCCATTTTGCTCAATGTGTATGTTTGTGTACATATATATATTCATATACTGATATCTATGCCCAGATATCTGGTCATAGTTCAGAGGATAGCATGATAAAGACTCGCTGGTCTCAGTGTTACACAAAAAATTTCTTCCATTACCTTTGATGAGATAACAAAAGAGCTGATCAGTCAGATAGCTGGGCAGAAGAGAATAGGTTGGGATTTTCAATTCCAGTCAAAGTGTCAAAGACGGAGAGAGGGATGGAGGGATGGAGGGAAGGAAGGAGGGAGGGAGGAAGGGAGGGTGGGAGGGAGGGAAGAAGAAATAGAGAGAGAAAGAGAGAGAGAGAGAGAGAGAGAGAGAGAGAGAGAATGTGAAAGGATCAGGAGGATTTGCTATGAGGTAGCAAAGAGAGAACAGCTATCAGTATACACATAGACCAGAGCAAACCAGGGCAAGACTAGATCGCAAGTTGCAGCCTAGTCGGCTTAGAATATATCAGTTCAGTGCACACAGTTTGTTAATAAAAATACCAGTTCTCTATGTCATCTATTCTGGAGATAAACTGGGTTAGAGATGCCATAGAAAAACTCTGCTATTCTTTGGTAACAAAAGGTGCATAAATAATTACCTCAAAGAAATGCTTTCGCTCTGTTCCGGTAGACTGCACTGAGGAGACAGGTACCCAGGTTCCTCCCAATATAACATCGCTTGGGAAACGGCATGTTGGGGCTTCCGTCTGCTCCCAAGAACAGGACAGCGCTGTGGTCTTCTTGGCGCCAGCTCTGCTGTGAGCCATCCCCTCTGCGGGGTGACCTGCGCCGCCAGGAGAGTGCAGAGTGCACTCTGCAATCTTTGCTCCAGTGGCCAGGTAATTGGGACCACCAGGTTCAGAGACAGACAGGCATAATATCGCTTGGGTCTCGGGCAGCTTGTGTGTACCCTGCTCCCAAGAACTGGGCATATCTGCAGTAACCAGTGCGCCAGCTCTGATGTGGGACTTCTGCCTTGCAGAGGGACACCCCTGCCCCCCCTCTGGGAGAGATCACACACACCTGCACAGGGCAGGAGCCTACCAGCCTCCCTTTGGCGACCTCTGCTCCTGGAATCCACTACGTTGAGCCTTTGGACGTGCACGGACTCCCCAATATAACATCACTTGGGGCAAGGAACATCAGGGCTCCAAAGTCACTCAGGAACAGGGCAGACCCCAGAAATCAGTGCCAGGGGAATTCTGGTAATCCAGGGGGCCCAGAAATAGCTTTGCAGGCTCACAGTAAGTCCAACCAACAGCCAGTGACAGCAGGACCAACTAACACCAGAGGTAACCAGATGGCAAAAGGCAAATGTAGCAACGTTACTAACAGAAATCAAAGTAATATGGCACCATCCGAACCCAACTCTCCAACAGCAGCAAGTCCTGGATACCCCACCACACCCGAAAGACAAGATCTGGATTTAAAATCACTTCTCATGATGCTATTAGAGGATCACAAGAAGTACACAAATAAATCTAATAAAGAATTACAGGAGACCATGAATCAACAGTTAGAAGCCCTTACAAAGGAAACACAAAAATTGATTAGAGAAATGCAGGAGAACATGGATCAAAAGATGGAGGCCCACAAGGAGACAACACAAAAATCGCTTAAAGAAATGAATCAACAGGTAGATGCACTTTCAAAGGAATCACAAAAATTGCATAAAGAAATGCAGAAGAATATGGGTCAACAGATGGATGCCCATAGGGAGGCAACATAAAAATTGCTTAAAGAAATGAATCAACGGATAGATGCCCTTACAAAGGAAACACGAGAACTGCTTAAAGAAATGCAGGAGACGATAGAACAAAAGATGGAATCCCATGAGGAGGAAACACAAAAATCCCTTAGAGAAATGCAAGAGAACTTGGGTCAACAGGCAGAAATCCTGAAAGAGGTAATGCAAAAATACCTTAAAGAAATACAGGAAAATACAAACAAGTGAAGGATCTCAGCAAATCCATCCAGGATCTAAAAAAGGAAGTAGAAACAACTAAGAAATCACAAAGGGAGACAACTTTGGAGATAGAAAACCTTGGGAAGAAATCAGGAGTCATAGATGCAAACATCAACAATAGAATACAAGAGATGGAAGAATCTCATGTGCTGAAGATATAATAGAAAGCATCAACTCAACAGTCAAAGAAAATGCAAAATGCAAAAAAAGTATAACCGAAAACATCCAGGAAATCCAGGACACAATGAAAAGACCAAATCTAAGGATTATAGGTATAGATGAGAGTGAAGATTTGCAACTTAAAGGGCCAGTAAACATCTTCAACAAAATCATGGAGGAAAACATCCCTAACCTAAAGAGAGAGATGCAGATGAATGTACAAAAAGCCTACAGAACTCCAAACAGACTGGACCAGAACAGAAATACCTCCCGTCACATAATAATCAAAACACCAAATGTACTAAACAAAGAGAGAATATTAAAGGCAGTAAGAGAAAAGGGCCAAGTAACATACAAAGGAAGACCTATCCGAATCACTTCAGATTTTCTCACCAGAGACTATGAAAGCCAGAAGATCCTGGGCAGATCTCATGCAGACACTACGTGAGCACAAATGCCAGCCTAGACTACTGTACCGAGCAAAACTCTCAATCACCATAGATGGAGAGACCAAGATATTCCATGATAAAACCAAATTTGCACAATATCTTTCCACAAATCCAGCCCTGCAAAGGATAATAGGTGGAAACCGCCAATACAGGGAGAGAAAGAACACCCTGGAAAAAATGAGATAGTAATCTTCTTGCTTCAAACCCAAAAGTAGATAAGCACTCAAACATAAAGATAGCATCAAGAATGGCAGGTGGCAATAATCACTATGCCTTAATCTCTCTTAATATCAATGGTCTCAATTCCCCAATAAAAAGACATAGACTAGCAGACTGGATACCTAAACACAACCCAGCATTTTGCTGCATGCAGGAAACGCACCTCAGTGTCAAAGACAAACACTACCTAAGAGTAAAAGGCTGGAAAACAATTTTACAAGCAAATGGCCCCAAGAAACGAGCCGGAGTAGTCATCCATATATCAGATAAAATTGATTTTCAACCTACGGTCATCAAAAAAGACACAGAAGTACACTACATACTGATCAAGGGAAAAAATCCACCAAGAAGAACTCTCAATTCTGAATATCTATGCTCTAAATACAAGGGCACCCTCATTTGTAAAAGAAAATTTACTAAAGCTCAAAGCACACATCGCATCTCACACAATAATAGTGGGTGACTTCAACACCCCGCTCTCTGAAATGGATCGTTCAGGAAAGCAGAAACTAAACAGGGGCACAGTGAATCTAATTGAAGCCTTGGACCAAATGGAACTAACAGATATATATAGAACATTTCATCCTAGAGCTAAAGAACACACCTTCTTCTCAGCACCTCATGGTACCTTCTCCAAAATTGACCATATAATTGGTCACAAATCAGACCTCAACAGATATAAGAAGATAGAACTAATCCCTTGCCTCCTATCAGGTCACTATGGAATAAGGGTGGTCTTCAATGACAACAAAAACAACAGAAAACCCACGTACACATGGAGGCTGAACAATGCTTTCACACACATACAAAGACCCCCCACACACAGGTATGCACACACACACACACACACGTATGTACACATGCACGCACACACATACACAAGCGTGTCTATTCTTTTTCTGTATTCATAAATTTACTGTTCATAGAACCTGTTGGACCTCCACCCAGCAATTCACTGTCATTAGATTTACTTGTAGGTAATCTTTCAATTTCCCGTTGTATAATAGGGTTCTATGAAGCCTTATAGATTACTTGCCATTCTCTTGGTTATTTTTTAGTCATAACAACCAGATGAGAGTTATTAATTTGTTTAAACTGACTGGTATCTTCTGGAGACACACACTGAATTTCAGCTGACAAAAGAGTACTCAATTATAGTGTGTAGAAATAATATAGCACACATTTATAGGAGAACAAAATGATTATTTAGATTTTGGGTAATAAAATTTCTTTGATCTGATAAAATGTTTTAGACATGTATCAAAACTACAGGTCAACTTTTACACAGTCATATATTATGTAAATTTTCATTAATCATTTAATTTAACAAGTTAGTATAGACTGAGAACAAGGAACCTCAATGTGGGTGTTATGTCTATAACAGTAGTACTTTCCCACCATTTTGTCCTGTAAAAGAAACAATATACAAAGATAAATTCCTTGATTATACTGTCAAAAAATTATTTTTCTTAAATTACAGAGATGGTGTTATTAAATTGTTGTATTTAAAATATAATATTCAAAAAGATAAGAGGAAAACACTTAATTTTAAGATCCAAAAGGTTTTTTTCCTCAAATTTCATAAGTTTGAGAATTAAAATATATAACATTGATTATGAGAATTTCAGATATTTTATCATCATATGACAGAGGACAAAATATGACAAACAGAGCCAACCAGGGAAAGCATGCTAAGCAGAATCTCTGGAAGAACACCTCTACATTGGTGTAAGCTTCTCATTCCAGGAACTGGAAGATAGAGGCAGAAAATGAGTTCTGGATCATCCTTTGCTTACATGTTGACTTTGAGGCTAAACTGGGCTATTTGAGACCTGTTTCAAAAAGAAATATCTATTCAGCTTCATAGAATACAGTATTGATCAGTGATTAAACATTGGCATTTTTGCATCTTAAAAATATCTCTGACCATGTTTTGTATGTATAATTTTATATGTATTTTTTTCTAAATTTTACTGTATCATGAGCATTTTCAGGGTTTATAATGCTTCAAGATCTATTTCATTAAAAGTTTCATTACATATTGTTCATATGCAAGCCTTACAATTCAAGTTTTGCCCCAAAATATTTTTGATAACACACAATATAATTTTAAAAGCTAAGAGATTTTGAGATATCCAGATGTTTCAGAATATCCAGATGATATACATACAAAACAATTTTGAGTTTTAAAATTATATTCTCATCTAGATGGTTGGAAAACATGGTTGCTACATTTATAAGTACAGAAAGCCATAGTGAATACTGTAAAATCACCTCAACAGTCTCTGTATCTCTCTGTCTCAGTCTCTCTCTCTATCTCAGTCTCTCTCTCTCTCTCTCTCTCTCTCTCTCTCTCTCTCTCTCTCTCTGTCTCTGTCTCTCTCTCTCTCTCTCTCTCTTTATCTCTCTCTCTCTCCCACTCCTAAACTTTACCAACTTTCTCAGTTATGAACTCAGGGTGTCACAGATAACATATAAGAACTATCATTTTTATGTTGTCCAAATTTCATAGTTTGTGCCCTAATTACTCTGTATCCCACAGTACCCTAAATTATTATTTTTTTGGATAAACTGGAAATACATACTTAGATGAAGCTAAATAAAAGAGAAATGACAAACTAAAAGGCAAAAACAAACAAATAAACAATAAAACCCAACCCAGAAATCTTTAATTTTTCCAATTGGAAAATTTCATATATATTGGTGTAGTAAATACAGACTCTCCTAACATTATTAGAATTCTTCCAATGAGTAGCAAGCCATTTATATTTCCTGCTGCTGAAATTTGCATGCTGTATACATTACTCCCTAAAAAACCTGAGGATTATCAAAATAAGATTAAACATAAAGCCAGGGCTTATATAGATAAAGCAAACAGACTATATATAGTTTGATTCCACTCACCTGAAATACCTGAAGAATCAGGCATTTCTGTAAATTAAATCTGACCACATATGCATACTTTGCCCTAATTGATTGGAACTATTTCTTGCAAAGAAATAATTCAATTTTCAATATCAGCATCAAAACAGAAATGAAAAAGTCATTTAATTAGTTATAGCTACATTAGTAGAGTGCTTTGTTTAATACAAATATTTTCTGGACCAATTTTATATGTTAAATTAGGGATCACACAGGCTTAATTGCCAAATCATCACAGTAAATCTTTCTAGCCAATAACATCTGTCTAACTACACACACTTTTGAATTTTCTGGTCATTCTTTACCTGTCATTTTTTTATGCTCACTCATCTGTGCATATGACTAACATTAAATGTGCTCTTCAAGATTACAATTAATGGGTGTAACATGAGTTGTGAGCCAAAAAAAAAAAAACAAAAACAAAAACAAAAACAAAACAAAAAAAAAAACAAAAAACAAAAAAAAACAAGCTGTGGAAAAGCAAATTATCGCACATCCCAAATATAGCCTGAGATATTGAACAGATGTTGAACTAAAAAGAGTGTGATAATGCGAAGAAACAGATACTGTAACTTGTCAATTTCAAATGGCTGATTTTGTTTCAATTCCTTATTTGCTTGATGAATGTTTTTATGTAGATTTTCATAATACATTTTAAAACACAATGATGTAATAAAAGTAGAAAACACCAGAGTAAATGTACAATTCAATTTAAAATCAGGTTAGTTCTTTTCCTGAAATCATTGGCAAAAAATATCAAAATTCATTTATTTTATACCCAGAGTTCTTTGCCTTAAGGTCATAGGATATTGTTGTGGGTTATATTTTTTTTATTTTATTTTTTTATTTATTCACTTTATATCCCAGTCACCCCTCCTACAATCCTTTCCCTCAAATCTCCTTATCTGCTTCTCTAAGCAGGTAGGTCCACACCTTAGGTATCCCCCCTACACTGGCACATTAAGTCTCTGCAAATCCTTTCTTGAGGAGGCCAGACAAAGCAGCCCAGCTGGATGAATGTATCCCGAAAACAGGCAACAGCTTTTGGGATAGCCCCTCTCTAGTTGTTCAGGACTCACATGAAGACCAAGCTGTACATGTGCTATACCTGTTCAGAGAGGGCTAAGTTCAGGCTCTGTATGTTGTTTGATTGTTTCAGTCTCTAAGAGCCCCAACAGTCCAGGTTATTTGATCTGTTGGTATTCCTGTGGGGTTCCTATCCCATTTGGGCATGCAATCATTCTCCCTATTCTCCGTAAGAGTCCCAAACCTTAATCCACAGTTTCTCTGTAGGTGTGTGCATCTATTTCACTCAGCTTCTGTATAGACTCTCTCAGGACAACCATGCAAGACTCCTCTCTGAAAGCGTAAGAGTATCATTAATAGTGCCAGGAATGGCTGCTTGCCCATGGGATGAGTTTTAACTTGGACTGGTTATTAGTTGGCTATTCCCTCAGTCTCTGCTTCATATTTGACCCTACATTTCTTGTAGACAGGATTAATTTCAGGTCAAAATTTTTGTGGTATGTTGGTGTCACTACAGTTCTGCCGTAGTTCCTAATTGCTTGTAGAGGGTAGACTCTTCAGGTTCCATACCCTCAATGCTGTGAGACACAGCTGAGGTCACCTCCACTGACTCTTGGGTGCTTCCTTTTCCCCAGGTCTCTGTAGAATCCTGGAGATGCCCTCCACCTTTACACCCCATCAGCTGGAGATTTCCATTCATTCCCATGGCTATCTGGCCATCTCTCCTGTGACTCCTATACCTGATCTTGACACCACTATTCCCATCCCCAGCAAGTTCCCTCCATCTGCTTTTTATGACTATTTTATTCTCCTTTCTAATCAAGATTCAAGCATTCTCACTTGTGCCTTCTTTCGTTTTCTTCGTTTGTTTTGTGGAATGTAGCATGGGTATTCTATATTTTATGGCTAATATCCACTTATAACTGAATACATCCCATGCATGTCCTTTTGGGACTAACCAGTCACTCAGAATGATATTCTCAAGTTTCACTCATTTGCCTGCAAAATTCATGATGACTTTGTTTTTAAAAGCTGAACAGTACCCCACCGTGTAGATGTACCAGATTTTACTTTTCGACTCTTCAGTTGATGGACATCTAGATTGTTTCCAGTTTCAGGCCATTACAAATAAAATTGGTGTAAGCATAGTTGAGCAAGTGTCTTTGTGGGATACAGCATCATTTGGGTATACCAGGAGTGGTATAGCAGGGTCTTCAGGTAGAACTATTCCTAGTTTTCTGAGTAACAGACAAATTCATTTTCATGGGGTTGTAAGACTGTGACCTCCTACAAGCAATGGATGAATGTTCTCCTTGCTCCACATCCTTACCAGTATGTGCTAACACTTGGGTTTCTATCTTAGCTCTTTTGACTAGTGTAAGATGGAATCTCAGAATGATTTTGATTTGCATTTCCCTGGTGACTAATGAATTTGAACATTTTGTTAAGTGCTTGCCAGCCATTCAAGATTCCTCTGTTGAGTATTCTTTGTTTAGCTCTTTACTCCACTTTTATTGGGCAATTTTAGTGCCTAACTTTTTATATTCTTTATACATTTTGGATATTAGACCTCAATCAGATGTAAGGTTGGTGAAAAGCCAATTTGAAGGCTGCTGTTTTGTCTTATTGACAGTGTCCTTTGACTTACAGTTTCATTATGTCCCATTTATCGATTGTTGATCTTAGAACCTGAGCTATTTGTGCTATGTTCAGGAAATTGTCTCCTTCAAGAACGCCTTCAAGGATGTTTTGTTCTGTCTCTTCTATGAAACTTAGTGTATCCAGTTTTATGTTGAGGTCTTTGATCCACTTGCGTTTGAGTTTTGCACAGGGTGATAAATATGGACCTATTTGCATTCTTTCACATGTAGACATTTGTTAAAGATATTTTCTTTTTCACTTGTATGATGTGGCATGTTTTTTAATCAAAAATCAAATGTCTGTATGTATATGGGTTTATTTCTGAGTCTTATACCAAATTCCATTGATTAGCTCGCCTGTTTCAGTATAAATTACATTTAGTTTTTACCACTACTGTTCTATGGTAAAGCTTCTGGTTAAAAATGGTAGTTCCTCCAAAGTTCTGTCATGTGAAGTTGAAAATTGTGCTTTCAAGGTCTAAAAAAATTGAGTTGTAATTTTAATGGAGATTACATTGAATATATAGATTGCTTTTGGTAAGATGGCAAATTTCACCATATTAATTCTACCTATTCATGAGCTTGGAAGATCTTTCCATAATCTAATATCTTCTTCAATCTCTTTCTTCAGGGTCTTGGAGTTCTTGTCATGTGGATCTTGCCTTGGTTTAAGTTATATCAAGATATTTTATGTTGTTCATGTCTATCATAAAGGGTATTCTTTCATTAATTTCTTTCTTAGCCCATTTTTCATATGTATAAAAGATGGCTACTGATTTGTTTCAGTTAATTTTATATCCAGCCAGTTTGATGAAGGTATTTTTCAGCCGTAGGAGTTCTCTGGTAGAATTTTAGGGGTTGCTTTTGTATAGTATCATATCATCCACAAATAGGGTTACCTTGACTTTTTCCTTTCCAATTTGTGTCCTTTTGACTTCCTTTTGTTGTCTAATTGCTTTATCTAGAACTTCTAGTAATATATTGAATAAATAAGGAGAGAGTAGGCAGCCTTGCAAGTCCCTGATTTTAGTGGGATTGCTTCAAATTTCTCTCCTTTTAATTTGATGTAGCCTGTTGGTTTCCTGTATACTGCTTTTACTATGTTTAGGTATGAGCCTTGAATTTCTGATCTCTACAAGACTTTTACCATGAAGGGGTATTGCATATTATCAAAGTCTTTTTCAGCATCTAATGAGATGATGGTGTGATTTTTTTTCAAGTTTGTTTACATAATTGATTGATTGATTCCATGTATCAAACTGTCCCTGAATCCCTGGAATGATGCTTACTTGATTATAGTAAATGATGATTTTGATGTATTCTGGGATTCAGTTTGTGAGAAATGTATTAATATTTTTACATCAATATTCATAAACAGAATTGCTCTGAAGTTCTCTTTCTTGGTGTCTTTGTGTGGTTTAGGTTTTAGCATAACTGTGGCTTCATGGAATGAATTAGGTAGTGTTCCCTCTGTTTTTATTTTGTAGAATAGTTCAAAGAGTACTGATATTAGGTCATTTTGAAGCTCTGGCAGAAGTCTGCACTAAAGCTAGATAGGCTTTCTTTTGGTTGGGAGACTTTTAATGACTGCTTTTATTTCCTTAGGAGTTTTAAGACAGTTTAAATAGTTTACCGGATCTTGATTTAACTTTGGTATGTGGAATCTGTCTATAAAAATCATCCAGTTCATCAGGATTTTCCAGTTTTGTTGAGTACAGGTTTCTGTAGTAGGATCTGGTGATTTTTTGAATTTCCTCAGTTTCTGATGTTATGCTTCCATTTTCATTTCTAATTTTGCAAATTTGTATACTGCCTCTGGGTCCTTTAGTTAGTTTGGCTAGGGTTTTATCTATTTTGTTGATACTTTCAAAGAACCAACTTTTGGTTTTGTTGATTCTTTGTGGCCTTCTTTGTTTCTATTTGGTTGATTTCTATTTCAGCCACAAGTTTGACAATTTTCTGCCTTCTACTCCTCTTGGGTGTGTTTGTTTCCTTTTGTTCTAGAGCTCTCAGGTGTACAATTGCTAGTGTAGAATCTCTCCAATATCTTTACCAGAACACTTAGTGGTATGACTTTTCCTCTTAGCACTGTTTTCATTTTATCCCATAGTTTGGGTATTTTTTTTTATTTTGTTTTATTGGGTATCCTCATTTTCATTGAATTGAAAGTCTTTAATTTCTTTCTTCATTTCTTCCTTGAGAAAGATATCATTGAGTAAAGAGTTGTTCAAATCCCATGGGTATGTGGGTTTTCTGTTGTTTTTGTTGTTACTGAAGACAAGCCTTAGTCTATGGTGATCTGATAAGATGAGTGGGATTATTTCAATCTTCTTGTACCAGTTGAGGGTTGTTTTGTGACATATTTTTGTGGTCAATTTTGGAGAAGGTATTCTGAGGCACTGAAAAGAAGGTATATTCTTTTGTATCTTTTAATTCCATTTGATTCATAATCTCTATTAGTTTTACTGTGCCTCTGTTTAGTTTCTGTTTCCATTACCTGTCCATTATTTAGAGTGGGATGTTGAAGTCTCCCACTATTACTGTGTGGTGTGCAAAGCGTTTTTTGAGTGTTAATTAAGTTTCTTTTTCGAATGTGGGTACCCTTGAATTTGAGACATAGCTGTTCAGAATTGAGATCTTCTCTGGTAGATTTTTTTCTTTGATGAATATGAAGTGTCCTTTCTCATCTCACTTGATAACTTTTGATAGAAAGTCTATTTTACTGGATATTAGAATGACAACTCCAGCTTGTTTCTTGGGACCATTTGCTTGGATGACAATGATCTAGTGTCTGTCTTTGTTATCGAGGCATGTTTCTTATATGCAGCAAGATACTGGATCTTCTTTGCATATCCAATCTGTTAGCTTATGTCTCTTTATAGATGAATTGAATCCATTAATATTGAGAGATATGAAAGACAGATAATTGTTAGTTACTCTTATGTTTGTTATTGTAGGTGGCATTATGTACATGTGATTCCCTCCTTTTAGCTTTACTGTGAGATGCTTAATATCTTATTTTTTCTTTGGTTTAGGTAGCCTCTTTGTGTTTGAGTTTTCTTCTAGAATCCTCTGTAGGGCTAGATTCATAGATAGTTATTGTTTGAATTTGGTTTTGTCCTGGAATATTTTGGTTTCTCCATCTATGTTGATTGATAGTTTTGCTAAGTGTAGTAGACTGTGTTGGCATTTGTGTTCTCTTTGCATCTGCAAGTCCTCTATCCAGGCTCTTCTGGCTTTTGGTGTCTCTATTGAAATGTCTGGTGTAATTCTGATAGGTCTGCTCTTATAAATTACTTGGCCTTTTTCCCTTGTAGCTTTCAATATTCTTTCTTCGTTCTTCACATTTAGTGTTTCGATTATTATGTGACTAGAGGACTTTCTTTTCTGGACTTCTTTATTTGGTGTTCTATAAGCTTCTTGTACATTTACAGCCATGTGTTTCTTTAAGTTGGGGAAGTTTTCTTCTATGATTTTGTTGTACACATTTTCGGGTCCTTTAAGTTGAGAATCTTTACTCTCCTCTATTCTTATTATCCTTAGATTTGGTCTTTTCACTGTGTCCAGGATTTCCTGGATGTTTGGCGTTAGGAGTTTTTTATATTTTGAATTTTCTTTGACAGTTGTGTCAATATTTTCTAGGGTATCTTCCACCCCTAAGATTCTCTCTTCCACCTCTTGTATTCTGTTGGTGATGGTTACATCTATAATTCCTAACCTCTTTCCTAGGTTATCCATTTAAGGGTTGCCTCCATTTGTATTTTCTTTATTGTTTCTAATTCATTTTTTAAGTCTTAGATCACTTTGCTCAATTCCTTTTCCTGTTTGTTTGTGTTTTCTTGCTTTTTTAAGGGATTTGTTTCCTTTTTAAGGGCTTCTACCTGTTTACTGGTGTTTTCCTTTATGTCTTTCAGTGAGTTATTTATATCCTCCTTAAAGGACTTTATTATCATCATGAGACAGTATTTTAGGTCAGCTTCCTGATTTTCAGGTGTGTTGGTGTACCCAAGGCTTGCTGGGTCGGTGAACTGGGTTCTGATGATGCCCACATATATTGGCTTCTGTTGCTTATGGTCTTGCTCTTGCCTCTAGCCATCTGGTTATCCCTGATGTTGGCTTGTCTGTGTGTCAATATTTGCCACCTGCCTCTTTTGTCCCTGGGTTTCTTCAGAGCTCCTGGTAGCCCTATGGCCCTGGATATAGCAGTCCTCCTGTGGGGTGTTCAGATTGTGGGGTCTTCAGAGAAGCATGTACACTGGTGACTTGTCCTGGCTGCAGTGGCTCTTCTGGGAGGCCTTCAGAGCTTGGGATCTTCAGAGGGGTATTGAAGCTGCTGATCTGTTGTTCTGGCTGCAGCAGGTCTCCTGAGCGGCTTTCAGACTGTTAGATTTTCAGAGGAGCAAAGCTCAAGTCCAAGTGGATCAAGGACCTCAACATAAAACTAGATACACTGAATCTAATAGAAGTGAAACTGGGAAAGAGTCTTACTCTCATTGACACAGGGGGAAATTTGCTAAACAGAACTCCAATGACTCAGACTCTAAGAACAAGAATTGATATATGGGATCTCATGAAACTGGAAAGTTTCTCTAAGGCAAAGGACATAGTCAATAGGACAAAGTGGCAACCTACAGATTGAGAAAAAAATATTTACTAACCCTAGTTCCAATAGAGTGCTAATATGCAAAATATTTAAAGAGCTCAAGAAACTAACCACCAAAAAACCAAAACAACACAATCAAATAAATGGGTATAGAACTAAATAGTCAAAACACAAAAGAGGAATCTTGAATGGCTGTGAAGCACTTGAAATGTTCAAATTCTTTAGTGATCAGAGAAATGAAAATCACAATGACCCTTGCTTCTACCTCATACCAATCGGTGTGGATAAAAATTTCTGGTGACAACACATTTTGAAAAGGACATGGTGAAAGCAGAACACTCCTCCATTGCTGGTGGGATTGCAAACTGGTACAACCACTCTTGAAATCAATCTGGAGGTTGTTGCCATTCAGCAGCTACAGGTGAACTGGGTTTACCTGAAAGGGAAGCTGAATTTAGGTAGACGGGTGAGAGAGGAATGAAACTAAGACAAAAGTTCTGATCAAGACTCAAGTTTTAATTTTTTGTTCTGCATTTATATAGGTAAAGACCCATCCTTAGTTTCAGCTGAGTTTTTTTTTTCAAAACAAGCTCAGCAGGCAGTTTCGTTTTTGCAGGAATACTGTGGATGCGGTAAACAGGAGACTTCCATCTGGAAGACTTTACCATAGGTGGGCTAGGCAATTGTGGCAAAAAAGATCTGATTAGCCTGCTCAAGACTGGCGAAGGGTACAGGAGGTTCCTCAGAAAATTGGAAATAGATCTACCTGAAGATCCAACTATACCAGTCTTGGGCATATACCCAAAAGAAGCCCCACCATGCCACAGGGCATGTGTTTCACTATATTCATAGTAGCCTTATTTATGATAGCCAGAAGCTAGAAACAACTCATATGTACCACAACTGAAGAAGGGATACAGAAAATGTGGTTCATTTACACTGTGGAATACTACTCAACTACTAAAAATAGAGGATATCATAGGTTTTTCAGGCAAATGGATGGAACTAGAAAACATCATCCTGAGGGATGAGATAACTCTGACTCAAAAGGACGTGCATGTCATGTACTCATTAATCAGTGGATATTAGCAAAAAAAAAAAAAAGTACAGAATACCCAGAATAAAATCCACTGAACTCAATAAGGGCCCAATTGAGGATGCCTCAATCCCACTTGGCAGGAAGAAGAAAACAATTATAGGTGAGATGGAGAGAGAGGAACCTGGGTGATAAAGGGGACAGGGAGAAGAAATGGGGAACATGATCAGGTATTGGAGGAGGGTCAAGCATGAAGCTCTGAGGGGCAGCAGAAAGAAAGGAAGCAGGCAACCTTGGGAGGTAGGAGGTGGGGCGACACTCTAGATTGTACCAGAGACCTGGAAGGTGAGAGACTCTCAAGTCTCAAAGGGAGGGACCTTAGATGAAATGCGCTAGAGTGAGGAGAGAGAAATTGTAGCACCCACCTCCAGCAGAACGACAGGGCATCAAGTGTGGGGTGGGGTTGCTATCCCACAGATTCTGACCCATAATTGTTCCTGTCTGAAAGAACTGCAGGGTCAAAAGTGTGTGTGAAGAGTCTGAGGGAAAGGAGGTCCAATGACGGGCCCAAATTGGGATTCAGCTCAAGGGGAGGCCCCATGTCCTGACACTAGTACTGATACTATTGTGTGATTACAAACAGGGGCCTATCATGACTGCCCTCCTAAAGGCCCAACAAGCAGCTGAGTCAGATTTACACCCAACCAAAGGGCAGAAGTTCGTGACCCCTGTGTTTGAATTAGGGAAAAGCTGGAAGAAACTGAGGAGGGTGACCCTATAGGAAGACCAGCAGTCTCAACTAACCTGGTCCCCCGAGATTGCTCTGACATTGAACCACAAAGCCAGGCAACTTACACTAGTTGATATGAGGCCCCCAACACTTATATTGCAGAGAACTGCTGGCTCTTCACTCAGTGAGAGAAGATGCATCTAACCCTCAATGGGAGTTTCGAGGAGGGAGGAAACGGGAAAGGGGAAATGATTTGGAATGTAAATAAAAAAAAACTTAGAAAATAATATATATATACATATATGTGTATATATATACATATATATATGTATATATATACATATATATATATATGTATATATATATATATGTCAAAAAAAAACCAAACTTGAGGTCCCAGGGAATGAGGAGGTCTGGTGTTGTGGGGTGGGAGGACATCCTCTTGGAGATGGTGGGGGAAGGAGATATGGAATATGGAACAGTCAGAAGGCATACATGCAAGGGGATAAAGACTGGACTGTAGAAATAAAAAGATTAAAGAATAATAAAAAATATGATATATCACCCCCCCAAATAAATCACTAGTAGCAGTACTTTTATTATCAGGCAATATTTTTAGCTATCTTGTGTATGTATATGTGCATGTGTGTGTGTGTGTGTGTGTGTGTGTGCCTGTGTTTGTGTGTTTCCATAAAAAGGTAACAATTAGTCATTTTTACACTTTTAATCCTACAGAACCATGAACATATTCTTGTACCTATTTTCTTGACTCTCCTTCAATTCCTTGAATTTTTTCACTAAACTTTATATATTTTATTATTAATATAAAATATTAATTATTACACTTTTATGATTTTAACTTTATTTTCAAAAAGCTGAAGAGACATTTTTATTCAAGATAAAATTCAACTGTGCAAATAGACTTTTATAAATGTGATGATACAAATCACTTGTCAGGTTTTACTTTGTTAAAAATAAATTCCTCAGTGAGTGACAATCTATTAGTTCATAAATTTTAGTAGATTCTAGTTGGTAATTTCTAAAAAATTTACTGTACAATGTGGATCTCTCCCAATTAAACCAAAGTATGACTAATTCAAATCTGGTTCAATGATTTTGTTTTATGTGCCGTAAGCTCAGCATTGGGAGTGACTGCTTATGAAGAGAGAAACAGGTGTGAATGTTTACATCTAAAAGAAGACATACCTGACTGAAGAATAATTCCCATGAAGAGTCACTACAATAACGTTGCATTAAGGAGAACTTGTGTGAATAAGGATTGCATTAGAATATGGACTCTGAGGTGGGTAAGCTTTTGTTAATTCTCCCTTTTGCACAGAAATGCCAGATTTTCAATTCTTTGTTTTTAAATAAAAAAAAATGTATTCTTCTTTGCAATAGAACTGTCAAAAGAACACAAGTAATATGACTTACCAGGTTTACTACTGAAAATAGAATTTCAAAATACTTTTACATTTTTTTTTTGATAAATCCCAATCAAATATCTCTCATTAGTGGAAATTTTGGTATACCAAGGAATAAAATGATGTCATTATTTCAATAATTTGTTCAGAGTAATATAGAATGCAACTCATTTTTTTCCTGGAGTGTACCTAATGTATCTTTGAACAGCTGTTTGCTAGATTTTTCCTACAATTCATTGACTCCTTTGGACCAAAAGATATTATATTATTATTCATAATTTCCTTTATGCCATAACTTTTGTATAAAAACAAAATGAGATTTAATGTTTGAACCTCAAGCTGTTATCTTTTAAAATATTTAAATACGTAAAACTGTCTGTCCTCATGTAAGCTTATCATACTTCCTGCAACTGAGCCTCAGTGATGATCCCTTCATAAAGCAAAAAATTCAATTGCCAGCACAAGTATGGCTTTGAATCACTGAACTCCAAAATATTCTCATTTTACTGGCCAATAGATATTTCTCTCATTGTCCCAATTTGTATCTGAATTATGAGAATTTAATGATAGATTCAATTAAGTTGAGCATTTGCCATAATGACTAAAACTGTGAAATCCAGTAAAGCATATTATCTGAATCCTTTATCCTCAAGATTACTTGGATTATGAGGTTTTTTATTCTTCCTAGAAGAAAATCACTCAGAAATAAGGAAAATACTTTGACATTAACAACAGAATTAAGTTTATCACTCACATGGGAATAACTTGGTGCAAAAGTCATAATTTCTCTGATGTCATCATTTTTTTAAATTTAAGATTTACGAAAATCAAATATTAAGATAACAAATGTCAAAATACAGCACAATATTATACCATAATGAATAATCACTAAATATATATCTATTTCACAGATTCCTCTATATGCTAATGAGAATAAAAATAAATAAATTCAATTGCTATGCTTTGAATTTTTCCAGGTAGTATACTATTGTTACTACACAGGTGTCATATAATTGTAGGTTTTAAGAGGAGACATGATCACTAATAAATATTTTTCATGTGTGTGTGTGTGTGTGTGTGTGTGTGTGTGTTTGGTGGAGCTCATTCTAATGGACTTGAAGAAATTCAAACTTGTCAGTTCCTTTTAGGAGAATATAGAGTTGGCTATTTAAAGTGAAAACATATCAGGGTTTCTCTCTTCCACATAAGCCTGCCAGTATCTTTGCCTTTCATGCTGTGTAAGTGAGAAGGAAAGTCAGTCCATCAACAGGGATGGATTTTCAAACTATGAGGCTTCTGATATCCTCTGATTCATCAATGTTTTAGTTACATCAGGCTGAATCAAATAGTTTGTGTGTACACAAGAATACAGATGAGATATAAACACTACAAATGTTTTTGTTTTGTTTTGTTTGTTTTTGTTCTTTGTTTTTTTGTTTTTGTTGTTTTTTTTTTTTTTTTGAAAAGGCTAATTGGTAATGAAGGAAATAGAGAGATGAGGGATGCTGAGAAGGCTCAGAGGGTGAAAACCCCTGCCTGAGTTTGAACTCTGGAATCCACAACACAAGGTTATTCTCTAACTTCCAAATATATAGTATGGTATACATATATACATATGTACAAATGTGTGTGTGAAAAGGTGTGCATCAACACATTTAAAAAATAAAAACAAACAAAAAACCAAATAAATGATAAATTTAAATACATAGAAGTGGCAATTTTATATTTAAATAATATGCTTCTAATTTCCTGTTTGGAATTCTCAGTGAATACAAATATAATTCTCATTATTATATACTTGTATTAACAGTTTATTTTTAGAATATGAAAAAAGAATAAGCTAGTTTTTTAAGTATTGAGTGTACTTTAATGTATAGAATTTTTTATTGGATATTTTCTATATTTACAATTCAAATGTTATCCCCTTTCCCGGTTTCCCCCATTACCCTAAACCCCTTATCCTCTCCCCCTTCTTCTATGAGGGTGTTCCTCTACACACCCACCCACTCCTGCCTCCCAGCCCTCTAATCCCCTACACTGGGGCATCTAGCGGGGCTTCATAGGACCAAGAACTTCTCCTCTCATTGATGCCTGAAAGGCCATCCTCTGCTACATATACAGCTGGAGCCGTGTGTACTTCTTTGGTGGTATAGCCCCTGGGAGCTCTGGGGGTTCTAGTTGATGTATATTGTTTTTCTTATGGTGTTGGAAACCCCTTCAGCTCCTTCAGTCCTTCCCCTAACTCCTCCTTGGAAGTCCCTGTTCTCAGTCTGATGATTGGCTGCAAGCATCTACATTTGTATTACTAAGGCTCTGGCAGTGTCCCTTAGGAGACAGCTATATCAGGCTCCGGTCAGCAGGCACTTCTCAGCATCAGCAATAGTATCTATGTTTGGAGGCTGCATATGGGATGTCCCCAGGTGGGGCAGTATGGCCTTTCCTTCAGTCTTTGCTCCACTCTTTGTCCCTGTATTTTACTTAGACAGGAGAAATTCTGGTTTAAAATTTTTGAGATAGGTGGGTGGTCCTATCCCTTAACCAGGGGATGTGCCTAACCTCTGGATATGGTCTCTGCAGAGTCTTTCCCCCCTTTGTTAGGTTTTTCAGCTAATGACATCCCTGTTGAGTGCTGGGAGCTTCTTGTTTTCCTGGCATCTGGGACTTTCAGGTGGCTACCCCCCAGATCCCCATTCCCCATTGCTACACACCTTTGTTCAATTTCCTGACCCTCTGTACATCTCCCCCATCTCCTCAAACACCCAATATTGCCTCCTTTTACTTCTCCCCCTCCTCTCTCCTCAAGTCCCTCCTATCCTTTACCTCCCATGGTTATTTTGTCCCTCCCCCATTCTAAGTAGGACTGAAGTGACCACACTTTGGTTTTCCTTCTTCTTGAGCTTCACATGGTCTGTGAGCTGTACCCTGGGTATTCCGAGCTTTTTTCCTAATATCCACATATCAGTGAGTACATACCATGTGTATACTTTTGTGACTAGGCTACCTCACTAAGGGTGAGATTTTCTAGTTCTATATATTTGCCTGTGAATTACATGAAGTCATTGTTTTTAGTGGCTGAATAGTACTCCATTGTGTAAATGTTCCACATTTTCTATATCCATTCCTCTGTTGAGGGACATCTGGGTTGTTTCCATCTTCTGACCATTATAAGTCTTCCTTGAACATAGTAGTGCATGTGTCCTTGTTATATGTTGGAACATCTTTTGGCTATATGCCTAGGAGTGGAATAGCTGGGTCCTCAGGTAGCACTACATCCAATTTTCTAAGGAACTGCCAGACTGATTTACACAATGACTGTACCAGCTTAAAATCCCACCAGCAATGGAGGAGTGTTCCTTTTTTCCACTTTTCCTCCAACATGTGCTGTCACCTGAGTTTTTGATCTTAGCCATTCTGACTGGTGTGAGGTGGGTTCAAACACCTTGACATAAAACCAGATACACTAAATCTAACAGAAAAGAAAGTGAAAAAATGCCTGGAACATGTTGGCACAAGAGAAATTTTTTGAATAGAACACCAATGACTGAGGCTTTAAGATCAACTATAGACAAATTCTTCTGCAAATCAAAGGACACTGTCAATAGGACAAAATGGGAACTGAGATTGAGAAAAGATTTTTACCAAGCCTACATACAATACAGGGCTAATATCAAGTAGGAAAATGAATAAGGGCCACATGTGTGAAAATAATAAAAATAAAACCCATTCTCCCCATGCTAAATTTAAAATAACCCAAAAAATTTACAAAGCGTTTGTGTCTCTAAAATAGGGATATAAAAGAACCTGATTTAAAATTAAAATTAAAATTAAATATATGAAGTTATTTGCCATCCCTTACTTTAAAAATAATTTATTAGTAGCAGAATTCCCTTAAGCAAGTATTCAGAAAACATAAATATATGGTTATTTAGCATATATAAAAATGTTATTATATTGAAAATTTTATATATGAATAATGTATTTACTTTCTTTCCATGAATATCTGCTCATGCCCTCATTCTTGAGATGCAGGCACATTATGATTGAGCAATTTCCTGACCTGTCTCTCATTACTGTTTAGTACCACCCAAATTAACCCACATCACTCTTGTACTTAGGGAAGAATAATACTAAGCTGAGAAAAATACTTTGGTTTGAATACTATTTTTCAAACACTATATGTTAAAGCCTAAACTTAGTTTAAAACAATGAAACAATAGTTTTTGGCTGCCTTTTAGAATTAAAAATACATTTGAGGCAAAAATATATTTTTAAGTAATATTTTGTACTATGACAAAATATTTAAAATAATTGTATTACTTCTCTCAAAAGTGTATGCTTTTTATGTTTTGTAGTTTATATCTGAAATCCAACCTTAATTTTGGAAAATATGATTATTATAACCAAAAGGCATGTTCCATATTTTAAATACTTGAAGGAAAATTGCATGATGTTCACTCTGGGTACTTTAATTCATGAATATCACAGAGAAGAAAGCAGGTGTGAAATACTCAGAGGACATAGCTTATTTGGAGACTGATAACTTTTGAATATTAACCAAAGCATAACAAGTAGCCCCAAAGGAAGTTACTTTGTGCTTCGATTGCTGTTTAAGAAGGGTTTTTGTGTCTATGTAAGTTAAGAAGAGTGGGAACATTAAAAGATGTAAAATGTAATAATAAGCTATCTACTTTGTTCTGAACATTGCTTCATTTAATTGAGAGAGCATGCCAACAAAGATGGGTAGAACGGATATTTGATATTGGGTATGAAGACTTTACAATACAGACACAGATATTACTCATATTTGTGAATCATTTTTCTCCATGTATAGGTACAACAGTTACATAATCTCCTGAAGTTCTAGAAAATAGTATCTGATTTTCATTTTATGATACGAATTGCCTGCCATGTCTGGGTCAAGGCCTTTGGTTCTAATGAGACTGGTTCAAATAATAGCATAAAACTCGTTAGAGGAATAAGGAAGATGTAATGTCACTTAAAATAGAGGACAGACATAAAGACAACGAAAAGTATTTACTTTTAGTCCCAGTCATTTTATCATTGGCATTGAGTTCTTAGGTCCACAGTGCTACAGTGCGGTAGTTTACTATCATTAATTGGATTATGTTCTAGAGTGGTACCTTGTTATCATTAATAGAAGACATTCAGTGTGCCTGACCGTTCTCTTTGCCTCCTCTTATCAAAATTAGATTATTTTCTCTTACAATGTTACTTGATTTAACTCTTTAAGTTCCTCCCCAACTCCCCTTTCCTCTGAATCTACTCCTATTTTGTCTCTCCTTAAATGAGAGTGGACTTCTTAGAGTTAACAACAAAACATAACAAAATAAAATATATTAAGATAAAACAAAAACTATCATATTGAAGATGGATAAGGCAAACCAATAGAAGGAAGTAAGCTCCAAGAGACTGTCCAAGAATCAGAGACCCACTCATTCTCACACCCAGGAGTCCCATAAAAATACTAAACTGAAAGCTATAATATTTCTTTAAAATGATTTTATAATACTCTGAATGGATTTAATAAGAAGGTCAGTTCTCACAGAAAAAGAAAGTTACAGCAAGAGTAAATTAGACACTAAAACGCAGGCAGATCACCAAATCAATAGGAAGCATATCTAGAAAATTTAATTTATGTTGTTGTGTTCAACATCATTGCAATATGATTTTTTTCCATGTCAAATAAATCCATAATATTATCCTATTAAGCCAGTTTGTACTTTCTCTTGAAGTAATATAGCTTTGATTAAAGTAATGAGAAAAAAAATTGCAGGCAAAATGAGAAGAAAAAAATGCTAGAATGTGAGCCTAAGTTATAATTTTTTTCAGGTTGTATATGGTAGAGAGATTATATTTAAAGAGGAAAACTAGAAGGTATGAGACCACAGGAAGTAGAAGAAATTCTCCCCATGTTCATTGTTTCCTTGAACCACTTACATCATACAACTAGCCAATTTCTAGCTTTATATTTGACTTTGATTTGGAAGATTACAGGATATTCCACTTTATTAAAAAGATAAGATTATAGGATATCCTACTTTATTAAGAAAATAAAAGGGAATAAAAAGCATTAATTGGTCAAGGTCTTAAGTAATACCTAGGCCAAATTTACATTAATGAAATCACAGAACATATGAAGCAGGGTCAGGTGTGCCGAGAAGCATTGCCAGAGTTCAGCAAAATTACTGTGATGACCCTAGTTCTTTTCCTTTAATTGAACTCACATTGGTTTGTTTCCTCCCAGTCTTCAGCACCTTGTGAATCTTCCCCTAGTGTTCACAAGAGCTCTTTTCTCACTGGCTCAGGTCGTAAGATATACTCATTCCATAAAGTTTTCTGATGTTTTTCAGTTCGTCAATTTTCCTAAAGGTCATTCGTCCACACCCTCACTCCTCTACTCTTCAGCTGTCCTGCCTAATCAATAATGCTAACTGCTCCGTGAGAAGACAGCAGCTAATTCTCCAAAGGGAAGGCATCTCTCCATTGAGTGCATTCTGGTGTAGCACATGTTCACAGAGCTAATCTTGCCTATCATAGTGAATTCTTTAGGTTAGCAAGCTCATAATTAAAAGTCTTCACTAATGACATGGTAATTGTTTTAATGGATTTCCAATGAAGTGTGAAGTTCCCTGCTGATATGTCAACAAAATATGAAGTATTGTGAAAGGAGCAGTATAAAGCTTCATATAATTTTTGAGTTAGAAGAGACCTTAAAATTTTCAAAGGTAACCTTTCAGTATTAAAAAAAAAATGAAAATCATCCCTTGAGTCCTGGAGAAGGGAAGTGTGTTGCTGAAGGTCAATACTCTGAATGGAAATTGTAGGTGACCTGTACAGCAAATTGTTTCCATCTCAGTGGTCATTCATTTTGATCTGCCTTTTATTTATATGGTATCTATATCTTTTAAAAAATATTGTTTTTATATTTTTCATTATATCAATGGAAATATTTATTCTCCTAAAATGATGCATATGAAAACAATTTGTTACATTAGTTCTATGAGAAGATTGCAAAGGTGACTTTGAGGATCAAAATGAACTAGTCTGAGAATTTCTTGCTCCAATGCTTTCAGAATAAATCTTTTGGGAAGTCAATGCACCAAGAGTTCTGAGGGAATCTCAGCATAATTGAATGCATGGTAAGTTAAATACCTAAAATTTATTTATGCTTCTATAATATTAAAATACCTAACATACTTCTTCTTCTTTTGGTTTCAGTACTACAAAAGGAGTAGAACATATGACAAAATGTGTTAACAAAGAAAATAAAGGGACAAAATAAGAAGCTTTTGCTACAAAACCAAAACTATATCAGAAACAATTCAAATAAAGAAAAAAAGGTTGCAGACATACTGCAGAATTACTGGCAGATCTAGTTTGACTATATTATCACTATGAAAAGAATAGAGAACTTATCCACTTTGTAATCTGAATATACTCAATAGAAATAAAAGGAACATGAGAATTTTAGTTTCGTTTTTTTTCAATCATTGTATTAGAAGTAACCTGAAAATATGGGATTGCTTTAGCCTTTTGATTATGAGAAATATAAGTTAGTGACAGAAGTCTTGCTTGTGGTTACTCACTCCAAAACAGGTTATAACTGATAGTCATAAGGAATTACAGATTCCGTTGAGGTAGTCTGCTTTGTGTTACTGTAAGAGATAACAGAAGGTGAAGTAAATTACAGAGAGTAGGCAGTATTTGACTTTGGCTGATGATTCTGGAGTCTGGAAATTTAACTAAAATGAAAAAAGTGTGACTTTTACTCAAGGCACCAAGAAGAGCATGCACCAGATAGCAAACTAAAGTCTTTCTCAACAATCTCTCACTCACAAGAACTAATGGGTACCACATAAATCAAGGTCATTACTGCATTTCCTTTAGAAGGTACAAGAATTTGCTCCTCTGAGATTGTGCTAACATAAAAATGGAGCATGCATCCTAACTACCCCTTATTAGGTTCTGTGTCCTGGCTCTATCGTACTTGGAACAACAGGTAATTTCTGGGAAATACATTTCAAACACAGAATTTATTAATTTCCCATTACTTTAATACCCCTTCCCCCCCACTCGATGACAATGTTCACAGTATAACCTTGACTGTGTTTCATTTTAAATAGGAATGATGTTCCTATGTCTATCTTCATTTAGGAAACATCCAGAGAATGATAATAATCATTGAAGAAGTTTCCAGAGGCACCGTTTAAATGCAAAATACTTATTATCACTGTGTAGAATCCTGACTCTTGTAGAGTAAGCAATGCTACCACTTTCTCACATATCTGGCTTTTGATGGAGTTTCACGCTGTTAAGCTGACTGTTTAGACTGTTTGATTTTCCTACTTGATGAGGGAAAGTGAACTTAACTTTAATTGGATTCCTGTAATTCATTACTTGCAAATTCCACTCTTTTTACTTAATTTCTGATAGATTTCATCAGAAATCAGAAAGTCTATCTAAAATAGATTTTATCATGGGGAGTCTTTTATAGTTTGCCTTATGATTATAGACACTTTAAAATTTAAAGGGTCTATTAAAGAGATAAAAGAAAGAAAATTATGTTGTGGTGGCATCTGACCACATAAAGCAACTTTATAAAGTGAACCTTCTTTTAAAGGTGAAAGTTATATGTATCACCTTCACTCTCTAGTGACCTTTTATTTTGTCACTAATCTCTGACTAGCTATCTATATGCTAGCACATGAGTATTTAATGTCCTTTGATGGCCAATATATTGGAGGTGTTATGGTACTATTGGGTGCTGCATTGGATCTTTACAGGGTCTTTGTGGAGTGCCTCTAGGCAGGGGATAAGCATGTCTATTCAGAAGAGTTAAACATAAGAGGCAACTTTGACATTTTACAAACCTTGAAGGAAATGGTAATACCCCAGTTTCTTTTTATTCTCTGGTTTCAGCTTCTGATATATACATTTATTTGCTAAACAGTTTGCCTTCTCTATATTACTATGATGATATGACAGACACAAAGGCACTCGAACTAAGACTGGGAACACTAAAACTTTGAAACATAGTAAATATATGCCCTTTATAAAAACAATTGGCTAATATATTTTGTTATAGCAATATTAGGCTAAGAAATAAGCCATATTTGACACTGCCATAGGATAGCATTACTTTCTTCTCAAACAGAAAAATAAAATTTAATAGTTTATTTAATTAAGCACTAGTGAATATACAAGGACATATATTCTGCTATAGTTATAAAATATAGAAAATATGAATTACTTTCTGGGTGATTAATAGAGTAGAATATAAAAATACAATTGCTATGTAGTACCACTTAATTCAGAGCCCTAGAATTTTGTCTTCTGTTATTATGAGTACTTCTAAATCACATACATATGATATTACATTTTGATGTTGAAATGTTACCCATAGAATATGAGTTTGAATACTTTGTCACAGCAAGGGATGCTGTTTTGAGAAATGTTCACCCTATGAAGCAGAATATAGTTTGAAACTGATCTTCATCAGGAACGTAGAAATATCTGGAGCTGGACATCCAACAGAAAAACATTTAAAGGTAGTTAGGATAGTCAAACAGGTCATTTTGGATGGAATGAAGTAGAACAGAACACTTACTGAAATATGAACATGGATTATCTTGGCTATTGAGATAGGAGCTACTTAGATAAAATTCTGGAAATATATTTGGCTAAATTTTAATTTTTTTCCTAAACTTTTGGCTTACAAAGCATAGACTGAGTTGTTCGCTAGAGGAAACTTTAAAACAACATAGCAATCAGATTCTGAGTTATGGTGAAAATTCAGAAAAAAATACAGAAATAAAAGACATAAAAATAAGCAATATCATGAGAAAATAAAGAATGGCAAAATTAAAGTGTCCAGTAAAGCAGGCATGGACTTGCCTAAGGCAAATATACAGATGGATTATTGGTATCCATTCAAAATAAAAAAAAAAAACCCCAACACTTAAGGGAAAACTCACTTTCACACTACACAACAGAGAAGGTTCTTTGAAGGAAAGAAATCCATTGCACCCATCAATGATGTCAGAATGTACAAACACAAACATACATGAAAACCTTCCTTTTAAAAGGAATGTGTGAAGATATAGTTCAGAAGTTGGACTCTCTTTAAAATAGACTCAGAGAAACAAAAAAGAAGCACAAAAGAAAACCAACAAGCTAGTTTATAGTTTTCTTAGGTTATCAGGAACATAGAGACTGTTATACATGTAGCTCAAATGAACCTCCATACATTTTGAGCTGCAGAAATATTTCTCGGTATTATCTATACGGTATTTTATTTTGGTCCGTGCAGTATATAAGAGGTATCGAGTCATTGGAGTTTATGCCACAATTCCAGTAAACTTACCCTGAAACACAAACAGACACACACACACACACACACACACACACTTCTGTGTATGGTAACAAGAGTTACCATATTAACAATCACAACACTCTCATGTCCACTCATTCTCACACAAACATATATGCATTTATATATATATATATATATACAAATTTAAATATATATATATATTTCATTTGCAAAGTTAAATTATGGGATGATTATGAAGGTCACTGACAGAATGTTGTGGCTTGGATTTAACATCTATCCTGTAGGCTAATTAGTTCTGAGCTGAGAGGTCGAGTTGGTTTTGAAGCCTTCTGTATGATGGATATGGTTGCCAAAGTTGGGACAATGCAAGCAAGTCATCTGAAGTTAAAGTTATCCCTATTTCCAACAAAAGCATCCTTTTCTTTTCTACCAAGATATGAATAAGGGGTAGCCTTAACGTCTCCCCTGAACTAATATAGATATATTACCCTTTCTCCATGTTTGAATGTATCTAATAGAATCTTAGGAATAAAATGTATACCTTAAGTTGCTATTTACAGGTGGTTTTTCACAAGGAGAAAAGCAAATAACTGATGTGCATGCATAGTAAGTAATATTATGAATAGATCTTTAATATATTACTGCAAATAAAGCCCAATAAATTTTTATCCTCTAAACATAGGTCACTTCTACTAAATTATCCATAGGTATCTGAAGAAAACACTAGCACAGTAAACCTATAATGTTAGCTATAGAAAACATTATTCATTTTAAGGATATATAGTACTCACATAAAATGAAGAATCTGCTTATTAATGGGACTCATTAATGTTCTTGTACAGAGCTTGGAACTGATGATGGAATGTATTTTGGGCTTTGTGTCATGAAGCTTTTCTTCCTTCTCTGCTGCTGCTGATCCTTGTAAGCCAATGGTTTCCCTAGTGTAATCTAAATCATGTTGAAACTTATAAAATAAGTCTTTATAATAATTCAGGTTGTTTATAAACTATCATTAATATCATACATCAAATTTTCTACATATGTAAAAATGACAAAGCATGAGCATTTTTGGTACCATATTAAAAAAAACACTTTTCTTTGTTCCAAACTCTGCTGTCCATTGACTAAAGACCAAATTGAAGAAGATACTGCAAACTGACTGCAGGTCACTGTAATTCAATCTTTGGCAGTAATTTCTCCAACTCTGGAAGAGTTGGCTTGTATTGCATTTGGCCAATGGCAATTGGCATTTTTCTTATAGCAACTGTAAACCTAGGATTTGGTTGTTTTATCTCTTCAACTTGGAATTCTGAGAAAGCCTGGAAAAAACATGTAAAGCCTGCCCCAGGAGGGGAAATGCTATCCTCCTTTGACTTAGTCAGCTATTCCAGCTTTATGGGTGATTTCATCTAAGCCTGGAGAGCTTTGGCTGGGTTCAGCCAAAAGCCTCACTGAGTTTTCCACTTACTTCCAATTCACATAAAAAAATACTATTGTTATTTAAGATAACAAATTTGGATGGATGCATTGCAGAGTCAACTAAAATCAACCAAATGTGCTCGGTATACTTAGAGTGCTCATAGTATAAGTAACCAGATTTATCAAAGGTCTCTGACACATGCAATGCATCAGATAATGGTTAGGTTTCTGTTGAAAATCCTCTGGAGAAGTCATGGTTACCTATATTTAAAGCAGTATTTTTAACAAAATCTACTCAAGTAAAGACAAGTCTAAATTGTTTACAAATGTTATTTTATTTTTAGTAATTTTAAGATATAATTTAAGTATGAGTTATCTTCTTTATTTTTCCTCTTCATAACTCTCTCATATATTCCATTCCATTCTCCTCTTAGATTCTTTGCCCTCAATATAATAGGAATTAAATCTCTAGTGTTTTCTTGAGAAGATATTAATCTATGTCATTTTTTCATATCATTGTAAATATTGTGGAAGGAAGAGGAATTCTCTATTAGATTCAAATTATGAAAATTAGTAGCACAGTGTAATCTACAGGAAATTTATCTCAACATCAAAAAGAAAATATAAAAGCCGGGCAGTAGTAGCACATGCCTTTAATCTTAGCACTTGGGCAGGATTAAAGGATTTAGATTGGGTAGGATTAGAGGCAGGTGGATCTGAGTTTGAGGCCAACCAGGTCTTCAGAGTGAGTTCGAAGACAACTAGGGCTATACAGAGAAACCCTGTCTCAAAAAATAAAACAAAAACAAATATACAAATATAAAAATAAAATAAAATAAATAAACGGAAAACTCAGAACATTATAATATAACATGGAAATTAGTGATGCCTGAGTTTAACAATTTTGCTTAGATAAATGCTGTCATGATAGTTTCCTAGTGGACAAGTATTTGATTTCAGAAATTTAGTTTTATCACATTTCTAAAAAATCTAAGACTTTGATTTAAAAAATTCCAATAATCAAAGCTAGGTATATTGATCAGCTGGTAAAATTACATGCTCATCAGATGTAAAGATCTGAGTTCAAATCTCCAGCAACACATTAACATGGTGCAGATGGACATGCATGCCTATAATCAAATCATTTAAAGGCAAAGACAACATGATCATAGCAGTCCATCAATCAGTATGGTTAACAAAAACAATGAGCTTCTGGTTCAGTTAGGCACAGTTTTTCTAGGTAATAAGGTACAGAATAGATAGAAGAGTCTGGTTATCTTTTTCTGAACTTGAATGCACACATGTACACAGGCACATGAGTACTTAAACATGCATAAACAGTCACAAAATCTCATATACACACAAACACACATATGATTGTTTTATAGATTCAAACCTTGAATTTTGATTAAAAAGAGAAAATTTTGTGCTGTAAAAGCACAAATTTTTACTATTTTTTTACTGATTATGAGAAACTTATTTTGGAAAATATAATTAGGGCCCAACTATATTTGTTTTGTGGACAGAATAAGAAGTAGGAGGGGGAAAAGTAGTTTAAATGTTTAGATTTCTTCTACAAAGGAAAGTGCTTCACACTGCATTGAAATTGACCAACCATCACACTCGTAATAAAACTTGCTATATAATATTTGTCATAAAATTTCAAGATATTAAACCGCATTATTATAATTCAATGTAAATATAACAAAATAATGTAAATGCAAGATACTGTGTCACAAATGCCAAAACATTTATTATCTTTTCTTTCTTTTATTGAATATTTGCTTTATTTACATTTCAAATGGTATCCCTTACCCTCTGAAAACCCCCTATCCCTTCTCCCATCCCACTGTTTACCAACCACCACCCCCCACTTTCCTGACCTAGAATTCCTCTACACTGAACCTTCACAGGAACAATGGCATCTCTTCTCAATGATGTCTGTAAAGGCCATCCTCTGCTACATATGTAGCTGGAGCCATGGGTTCCTGCATGTGTGCTCTTTGGTTGGTGGTTTAGTCCCTGAAAACTCTGGGGGTACTATTGGTACATATTATTGTTCCTCCTACGGGGCTGCAAATCTCTTCAACTCCTTGGATACTTTCTCTAGCTCCTCCCTTGGGGACCCTATGCTCAATCTATTGGTTGGCTGTGAGCCATGGGTATTTTGATCCACCTTCTAAGAAGAATCAAAGTATCCACATTTTGGTCTTCCTTCTTCTTGAGCTTCATGTGGTCTGTGAGTTGTATCTTGGGTATTTCGAGCTGGAAAAATCTCTCATGCATTGACAGTAAAAATGTTCATCTTGACTAAAGCAATCTACTGATTCAATGCAATCCCCAATCAAAATTCCTACTCAATTCTTCATAGAGTTAGAAAGAGCAATTTACCAATTTATCTAGAATAAAAAAAAAAGACCCAGGATAGAGAAAACTATTATCAAAAATTAACAAACCACTGGCAGAATCACCATCCCTGACCTCAAGCTATACTACAGAGCAATAGTGGTAAAAACTGCATGGTACTGGCACAATGACAGGCAGGTAGATCAATGGAATAGAATTGAAGACCCAGAAATGAACCCACACACCTATGGACACTTGGTCTTTGACAAAGGAGTTAAAATCATCTGGTGGAGGAGAGACAGCATTTTCCGAAAAATGGTGCTGAGTCAGCTGACAGTCAACACGTAGAAGGATGCAAATCGATCCATTCCTATCTCCCTGTACAAAGCTCAAGTTCAAGTGGATCAAGGACCGCCACATAAAACCAGATACACTGAATCTAATAGAAGAGAAAGTGGGGAAGAACCTGGAGCACATGGTTACAGGGGGAAATTTCCTGAATAGAACACCAATAGCTTGTGCTTTAAGATCAAGAATTGATAAGTGGGACCTCATAAAATTGCAAGGCTTCTGTAAGGCAAAGGATACAGTCAATAAGACAAAACAGTAACCTACAGATTGGGAAAAGATCTTTATCAATTCATATATATGATAGAGGGCTAATATCCAATATAAACAAAGAATTCAAGAAGTTACATTCCAGAGAAATAAATAACCCTATTAAAAAATTGTGGTACAGAGCTAAACAGAGAATTCTGAACTGAGGAATATCAGATGGGCTGAGAAACATGTAAAGAAATGTGAAACATCATTAATCATCAGGGAAATGCAAATCAAAACAACCCTGAGATTCCACCGCACACCAGTCAGAATGATTAAGATTAAAAACTCAGGAGATAGCAGATTCTCGAGAGGCTGTGGAGAAAGAATAATATTTCTTCATTGCTGGTGGGATTGCAAGCTAGTAAAAACAGCTATACCACTACTGGGCTTGTACCCAGAAGATGAGCCAACATGTAATAAGGACACATGCTCCTCTATGTTCATAGCAGCTTTATTTATCATAGCCAGAAGCTGGAAAGAACACAGATGTCCCTCATCAGAGGAATAGGTACAGAAACTGTGGTACATTTACACAACGGAGTACTACTCAGCTATTAAAAACAATGAATTCATGAAATTCTTAGGCAAATGGATGGAGGTAGAAAATATCATCCTAAGTGAGGTAACCCAATCACAAAAGAACACACATAGTATGCACTCGCTGATAAGTGGATGTTAGCTCAAAAGCTCAGAAAACATTTATTTTAAAGAATTTTTTGTTGCTCCTCTAATGAGTTATGATATAAATAATGAAGTATTCTATTATGATCAAATGAAGACCTTTATTGAATATTTGTGATTAAAAATGTAAGTATACCCAAACAGGTAATATATGTATGTATGTGTATATGTGCATATACATATATATGTATATATATAATTTAGGCTGATGCTTGTGGTCCACTTCGAAATTTATATAATTGATTAATAGGTATGTTTTATTGCATTCTATTATACATAATTAAATTTTTGTTTAGAGTGTATCTTTATTTTGCACATTAATTTCTTTCTAATTGAAAACTTTCCTCCCAAAGAAAGAAGAGAGACTCCCAAGTCCCAGGAAACGCACAGGTAAATACAGATAAACACACACACACACACACACACACACACACACACACACACAATATATTAAAGAACAAGAATTAAAAGGCAAGCATGAATTAGATTTTTTTTCTGGCTCTATTTTCTTAGGGAACCTTATTTCTGTAGGCTGTCTTCTAGGTTCTCAATTGGTCTTGCTGAATTATTGTATGCTTTCTTCCTTTTTTGAGAATTCATTCTTTCCATCCAGAATTGCTAATGATCTTTGGAACTTTGGCATAGCATATGACTTTTCCCCCTATCTTGTAAAATTGGGAAACAGCATTATATAGATTTTCAATATATAAGCAACAAAAATCATAATGATCCAATCAAAACTTTGAGGTTAAATTGCTGTCATGGGAAGAGGTTACAAGATAATTCCTTTAATGGATCATGAATGCATATTAGATTTGGGCTTATATGGAAAGTTCCAAAATGAAGTGGATTCACATGCATCAGTCTAAATTAGTTGGCTATGCTATAGTTGGGTATTGCCACTCATCTTGAACAGACAGTTTCTATAGTTTGTAGCTCAACGAAAACCAGAATTGACCTCAATCTGTTGGCTTGAAGAAAGCACAGACCATGAAAACACCAGCTGGTGCTGATCTGAACGAATGAATGTAATGGAGATGTGCACTCTCATTTCAGATTTAATTGGAAACTTTGGTCATATGTAGAAGAAACAGTTGTGTGCATTTTTCTACAGCAGCTAAAGAGAGAAACAGGGAGAGAGAACAGTTCACAAGATTGATATTTTTCCAGGAAGTGCAAGTTCAAATCTCAACATTAATAAAATTCAAGAACAACAACAACAAATCTCTCCCTTCTTGATGGTAGTTGTCCCTCCTTTCTGCAAAGATGCATTCCAAGAGACCCTACAAATTCCTAGAACTACAGACATTACTGAACACTGAGTTCTCTACTAGCACTATGTATTATCTTTTAAAGATAAAAAAATATGAAGAAGTCTATTTTAAGAATTAGGCACATACTATATTAAAATTATTTCAATATAGTATTTCCCCAATTATAAAATACTGAGAGATCATTTGACAATTGAATCAACTACCAATGAACAAGAGAGCATACATTATATGCTATGTGAAAACATTGGAAAGGGATATTTTCTGTGCTAACTGAAAGATCAAGGATACACAGTGTTGTGTTTGTAGAATTTTTCATTTCTTGTTTTCTGCCACACTTAACTACAGTTACAATGAAAAGAAAGGAAGAGAAGCTGTGCACAGATGGAACTACTGCAGTCCTCCAGGTGTATTTGACTGTTCCACATAGATGTTTGAGATGTTTTCTCAAATAGATAATTTTACAGTAAAAAAAAATAATATCTAGATCCATTATTCTAAAACATGATTCTTCCATTATTAGAAAGTTATCTATTAGTCTGTAATTGTCTATGAGGAATGTATTATTCAGGTTTCTATTAATGTACTGATTTTAGTATGTGATCGGTATATTAAAATAAAGGCTTATTTTATACAACAGTTCCTGAAGTTTCTGTCCAGGATGAGCCAGCCGTGCTCCTTCTAGAGTGGTGATTAGAAAATACATCATGGGAGAAGCAAGAAACAAAACTGAATCACTCACTTTATGTCCAAGGATGGAAACCAAAGAGAATGAGATTAGAGCTCTGACAACCTTCACCAAAATATATCACCAAAGACCCAAATATCTAGCAATAGGACTGAAACTCTTGCAGTGTTCTTTCAACATTTAATAATTTTTAGATATGAACTAAGCCCTCACTGCAGAGATCTTTAGGGTAACGTATAAGGTCCTATTATTTCTATTGCTGCCCCCTAAAGATATATCCATCTCATAGTAAAATATATCTAGTCTGTACTCAAAGACACCAAAATTTTATGGTTTCATCAATACCATGAATGTCCCAATTTAAAGCCTTCCTAGACAGAATGCAAATTGAAATACAGGAAGCTTTTAAGAGAAGTTATAAGTTTACAAACTATAATGGTGGGAAATTTATGGAATAAACATTAATGTATAAGGAGGGTAACAAGAAAAGAAACAAGTAGTGATGGCATCTTGTGATGTGAAACACAGAACAGTAAACTTTAAATGCTAATTTAATTCAGCCCTCTGACACTATGGCAGGGATGATGACTACTACCAAGAAAAGGCACACTGTAGCAAGTATACAGACTGTCAAGTACTTAAGTGACCTTAGCTATATAACAGTGTTGTTTAAAGTCTACATTGACACTTTATTATACTGGCTATTAATGATGTTACAGTTTTCCATAGTAGATGTACATATCGTTAGCACCTCCATGTTCCTGGGATCTCTGTGGAAGCCTCAAGTTTATCCTCATAACTCCACTCATTGCCCAGTGGCAGACTTAGGGAAATTTAAAAGGTTTGCATGTGGTCTAGACTCTCTTTCTTTCCTCTGAATTCTTTGGGGAAGCCACAATGACCACTTATCTCTTCATTGTTATTGCTGAAAAACCAGTGTGTAATGTAAAGCCAAACACCTGCACATGTTTTTACTGTTTATATAATGAATCCTGATGAGAAAGATCCATTTGCTTTACCTCCCAGTTCTAACAAAAGATTAAAATAAATTTCTTTGAAACATATTTTCATTTCAATACCTTTACTCCTATGATTAGGATAGATTCCATATATGACACTGGGTATCTTTTCTATCATCTGAGACATCTTTTCAGTCAGGATGATCACTATATTTCCCTTGGTGAAAATTTTTTGTGGCTGCCATTTTTTTTCTAGCTAAGAAATAAATATTTCAAGTGTTTTGTCTTTGCTCCCAATTTGAATCCCACAGAAAATTTAGCTAATAACAGTCAGTAATATACATGTCTACATTAGTACTTGGAATCCTTAGAAATTTCCTTGTGTAGATAAAACTAACTTTCCACATTCAAGCCTGACAACCTGTTTCAGGACCTATACAAAATGCATGCCGCTTCACTTTATTTTACATTGTACTGTAGCAAAATTGCCAACAGAATTTTCATTTCCAACTGACAAGTCATTGGTACGGCATTGCCACTTTAATTCCTATTAGTTTTCTTCACTTCCAACCACCCAGAAGAATCACCTTTTAAACCCTGTTCATAGGACCCACCATAGGACCTTACCTCTAAGTTTCCCAAATTTTCCCAACAAAGGATTCAAAAAATTTTTCTCACCTTGTCCCAGGCAGGATACTATGGCAAGTCTCACTTCTTCCTAACTTTTTTTTCTGTTTGGAGAAGAGATAAAAGATAATAAGCTTAAAATAGGAATAAAAAAGTTTATTCGGACTCATGATTTCTCAAATTCTAGTCCATAATCCACATTACAACTGTATATAAGATTGTGAAGAACCCATTATATCTAGTTGTGTATACATTAAAAGGCAAAGCCACTCATTTGGATAGCCATAATGCGGAGAGATGGGTATTGATGAACATGAAAGGTAGTATCTTCTATGTTATGAAAACCTACTATGAGGCTTCAACTACAAAATTTTTACCCTTACCCACTGGCACTAAGCTTGTATACAATCCTTTGATAAATGGAGTTTGATCAAATCTTCAGAAAGAACTCTTAGAAAAGAAAATATGCTTTAAGATTCAGAAAGTTCATTGAGGATAATTGTTTTAACTTTACCCTACAACATCATATATGTGTAATAAACAAGACAGACTAGTCTGGACTGTGAGCATTGACAAATTATAATTGATAGTATAACAAGAGTACAATGTTCTAAGTCTATGAACACTCAGCAATGTCTTGTGTAGAGGAATATATCCTTTTTCTCTCTAGAAAATGAAAAAAGAAAATGTGACTAATTTTAAAGCCATTGTAAAGAAGGTTGAGTCTAATTAAACATAATTAACAGTAATAGCCACACTGTAGAACAATTAAGTTCATTTGTGTACTTACAACTGTAATGTTTTGATTCATAGTAATTGTATTCAGATTTCTACCATTTAAAATTCTTTTGATAATGTTCACTTCACATTAAATATTGTTACTAGTGCTGGTTTTCAATTTGTGGATAGAATATTTTGATTTTTACCAATGGATTTTAAAAGAATATTCAAATTATAATGTTTAGTTAACATTTTTTTTAATTTAATTTAATTTTATTTTTTTAATTTACATTCCAAATCACTTCCCCTTTCCCGTTTCCTCCCTCCCCGAAAGTCCCATAAGCCCCCTTCCCTCCCTCTTTTCTCCGTTCAACCCCCTCTCATTACTCTGTCCTGGCGTTCCCCTACATCCAGTCTTTCCAGGACCAGGGGTCTCTCCTTCCATCTTTTTAGAAATCTATTGATATGCTGATTGTGTCTAGGGTATTCTGAGATTCTGGGTCAATATCCCCTTATCAGTGACTTCATACCATGTGTGATCTTTTGTGATTGGGTTACCTCACTAAGGATGATATTTTCAAGTTCTGACCATTTGCCTAGGAATTTCGTAAATTCATTGTTTTTAATTGCAGAGTAGTATTCCATTGTGTAAATATACCACATCTTCTGAATCCATTCCTCCGTTGAGGGACATCTGGGTTCTTTCCAGCTTCTGGCTATTATAAATAAGGCTGCTATGAATATAGTGGAGCATGTGTCCTTATTGCATGCAGGTTAACATTTAAGCATCTGATTCATCTGTATGACTGAAAATAGTTTAACAAATACTATTCTTTTTTTAATCTTGAGTTCTCTTGATTAACAATAGTTTAAAAATGGTTTTGTAATTAAATATAATCTAAACATTAATTAGTCAACATTATTTTCATCTTCAGCAACTTATATTTTTAACTTATAAGTGTACATGTGAATTCTTGTAGTAAAGAAGCTACTACATTCTTCTAAGTGCTTTTGAAATGTAGTTGAAAAATTTTACATTACATTATAGATAAAAAGAGAAACTATTCTGTCTAGTTGGTGTGGAAATTTAATGTGATCTTCAGTGTTGAGAAAAGTCCTACCAATTTCTTTAATGTTAAGAGTTATACTTAAAATTTTATTTCTTTAGTTATTTGTTTTATGTGATCCAACTCCTAAGAAAATCTGTTGTTTTTTCTTGTGCCTTAGTCAGAACACTTTGTTTTCCACCATGAGAATTCCATTTCTAAAGCATTTATGGAGGAAATGAAATGTATGTGGTAATGATGTACCTAGGGATAAGAATCTATAAAGGAGATAATGTGGTTTTATTCAATGCTGATTGCAGCATTTGATTGAGAGTTTCTAGCATTATCTCCGTTCATATTGTTCCATTATTTTTTCTTAAGTGTTTTAAAGTATAATCACAAATAAGATTCACTTGTTTTTATGTTACATGTGTGATAGTTTAATTACATGTATAACTGTGTACTGTGTGTGTGTGCAATGCACTCAGAGACCGAAACATGTTGTCAACATGGACATTCTGGCTTTCCTCATTTGGGAAATAGATTCAATGCCTGAGTCTGGGAAGACTCTATCACTTCTATTTCCGTCGGAATCAGAGGTCAGTTAATCTTTCTATCGTTTAATAATCACGAGGGTGGGTATGGACTCACTTCGACTAATAGGTTCAAACACACAATAATTATATTGAACTTAGAACTTGGTTTCATTAATTAGCAGGACAAGATATTTGCAGTTTACCCTTCTCAAATGAACTTGAAGTTCAAAGGAGAACAGATAAAAACAGTGAAGTAAAGGTTTGTATCTCCCTCCTGAATTTTGCTACAACTCTGATTAATGATAGTCATATCCAAGTTGTAAGACCTTCAAAATACCACATGATTTGAGACTTCTATGTTCTGGACACAGGCTCACTGCTGTTTTTACCTTCTCTATTTATAGAGGTTATGAAACAGAACCCAGAATTCACAGAAAATCCACACACTTCTGTTATTCATCAGAATGAATTTTTATGCTCCTCATACCTCCCTCAGAATCAATTTACAGATTATGTAATCAGTGTTATATTTTCTCCTTTTAGTTCTCAAAGCAGAGACAAAAACTCTTTATCTTTTCTTTTCTTTTCTTCCTTCCTTCCTTCCTTCCTTTCTTTCTTTCTTATTTTGAGATAGAATTTTAGTAGCACAGGTTGTTTTGAATGGTTTATGTAGTCTGTATTAGCCTTGAATCTAACTCAGCCTCTAAACTATTAGAATTATAAATGTATATACATCATACTTGTTTCTTTATTAACATGACATTGTTACTTAAAAATATTATTATATAGTGTTTAATATTATGCAATTTTGTTAATGTTTTCATCCCTTCACATCAGTGGGAGATTTGTTAAAGAACCCTACAAAATACCCAAACATAAAATCTTAATCCCTCTCTAAAATAGTATGATATTTTGGTTATAATGTATATCTATCACCTTTACATTATTTCAAGATTGCCTATGTTATTGAATACAATAGAGTGCCACAAAGAGGTTGTTGAACTATGTTATTTTATTTGTAATAATAAGAAAATAGCCGGGCGATGGTGGTGCACGCCTTTAATCCCAGCACTTGGGAGGCAGAGGCAGGAGGATTTCTGAGTTCGAGGCCAGCCTGGTCTACAGAGTGAGTTCCAGGGCAGCCAGGGCTACACAGAGAAACCCTGTCTCGAAAAACAAAAAAACAAAAAAAAAACAAAAAAAAAAAAGAAAATAAATCTTCAATAATTTGATTTACATAAATTTACAAAATATTTATCAAACAGCCACAGATTAATTTTTATCTGAATATATAAGTATATGAGACCAAATAAATATTTAATGAGTTATATATTATGTAACACAAGGTAAAAGACTAGAATATCATGATAAAACTGGAATTTCTATGTCTGTGTGTTACATATAGTACCACACTGACTTGTGGGACATTGACTCCTGGAAAGCTAAACTGAAAGTAATTACAATAGAAGGGATTAATTACTTTTTTAAGTTATGATAGACATACAAATATACAAATAAATACAAATATAATACAAATGATCAACTAACTTTTAAAATGCTGGATTTAAGGAGTAATCCATGAAATGGAACCCATTCTTGATATTGTTAATGAGGCTAAGAAACAAGAATGAGACAGGATATGGTAAATTTTCTAGAGAAAAACTTACTACTATTATTCTGTCAGATCAACGTAGACAACAAATTGACTTTTAATTATATGATATTGTTAAATATTGATACTGTTAATGAGGCTAAGAAGCAAGAATGAGACAGGATGTGGTAAGTTTTACTAGAGAAAAGATTTCTAGAGAAAAACTTACCACTATTGTTCTGTCAGCTCAACTTAGACGACAAATTGGCTTTTAATTATATGTTGCTACACCCGTAGACCAGTGCATTGGTCATCACTGAAAGTTATTCTTGCTACAGGTCAGAATTCACATGGAGACAAACTACAGGAGAGTATGCAGAGAATAAGAAACTTTGGAACAATTATCCCTAAGCAGTATGTCTTTATAGTACCCCTCCTCTCAAGTGTAAGGATTCATTCAAAGGGAACACAAAAAGATTGCAAAAGCTGGAAATGGATGACTTCAAAGAAATGTTTTCCAGACACAAAAGAACTGATGATGTATATATGAGTTTACAGAGATAGTGATTACAAACACATGGTATAGAGGTGCTCAAACAAGACAAAATCCCATCATGAAGAATGCGACGTTTGGACACAAATTTTGACCACTGATCAAGCATGTGTTTGTACTTGATAGCACTTGGGAAGGAAAAATTAGATTATTTTTTTAAAGCTGAGTGAAAATGGATGTATCAATTGCATTCCATGGCAGATCTAATGCTCAGGAGTGTTTGATATAAAACAATATAGTCTCTCTCTCTCTCTCTCTCTCTCTCTCTCTCTCTCTCTCTGTGTGTGTGTGTGTGTGTGTATGTGTATATGTGTGTGTGCTTTTGTGTATGGGTATGTACTTTTGTGTTTGTTGGTTAGTCTATTTTGTTTTAGTTGTTTTAACATAGAAAATGAACTTTAAGTTAGATGAATACAGAAGAGAACCGAATCTGAGAGAAATAACAAAGAATAAAAGAATGTGACTAAGGTATATTATACAAAAAAATAAAAATTAAAATGACATCTACATAAGCATTGTAGTCATGTTAAAAAGGCAAAGGGCATACAATTAATGAAGCCCAGGAGACCGAGGCCATCTTGCATAAGCATATGAAAGAAAAAGAAAACAATTTAGAAACAGCAAATGTCAAGGTTTTGTACTGATCAAAATTAAGGGGAAAAAATACTTCCAAAATTTCTCTCTTAATAGGTATATTCCCTTTTTCTTCAAAGAACAGAATGCCAACTGCATGTTTTCTGTACTAAATTTAATTTGTGAGAGATGGATTATCAATACAGACATGCAGCAATCCTTGATATTAACCCAGAAACAAGGCTTGGGTTAAGATTAGACTCCCAATATCTTCTCTATTCACTTTACAAATAATTCAACTCTACTAAATGCCAGTAAAATCTAAAATATAATTGTTTTCATCTTCTGCAAATGTACTTTCTTGCATTTATTTTCTTTAAAGAAAACCTGGACAGGTCTTTATGAAATATAACTTATGAACTCGTCTACCTGAGATTTATATCATAGTTACTACTGACATGTGAATTCAGTCACTGTGAATTCATTTACTTCTATATAACAATTGGTCTGATTTAGTTGAACTCCTTAATGTCTTGGCATTAATTTGTTTGTTTGTTTGTTTAAATTACCTTAAATTTTCTTTATGGAGGGTGACGGCAGACTCATCTTATGGAGGCATTTCCTTTATTCTCTTGTACACACACACACACACACACACACACACCAGTTTTTTATTAAATCTATGCATGCCATACAAGCATATATTGTATTTTAATCATATTCACCCCTCACTAATCCCTCTAAACCTTCCTAGTCCCACTCCTTACCTCACCTAAATTCACTTTACATCCTGGTTGCTGCCCCATCCTCCCTCCCCTTTCTGAGAAGGTGGAAGATCACCTGGTTATACACTCCTACTAGTACATTAAGCCTCTTCAGAGCTAGATACATCATTTCCCCCTGAGGTTAGACTAGGTAGTCAGTTAGTGGACTATATATCACAGTCAGGAAAAAGCTTTAGGGATGACCCCAACTCTAACTGTTGGGGGACCCACATGAAAACTGAGATACACATCTGCTACATATATATATGGGTACGGAGGTCCAGCCCATGTACGCTCTTTGGTTGGTGTTTCAGTCTCCGAGAGTCTCCAGGGTACAGATTATTCGACTCTGTTGTTCTTTCTGTGGAGTCCCTATCCCCTTACTGTCCTCAATCTTTGCCCCATTTCTTCCATAGGAGTCCCCAAGCTCTGTCCAAGGTTTGGCTTAGGTATCTATATCTTGTTTAGTCAGCTGCTAGGTGGAGCTGTGCTTTCCACGTATTCTCACGACCATCTGGGCATCTCTCCAGTCTCTTCCCAACCTGATCCTGAACACATCCTATTCCCCTCCCCATTCCATCTTGCAACCAGTTCCCTTTCTCCATCAGCCAACTACAACTATTTTATTCAGCCATCTATGTGAGATTTAAGTATCCTCACCTTGGCCTTCCTTCTTGTTTAGCTTTTTTGGGTGTCTGGAGTGTAGCATGGGTATTTTATATCTTTTTTTTCTAATATCCACTTATAAGTGAGTGCAAGTGAGAACATACTATGTCTGCCCTTTTGGGTCTGAGTTATCTTATTCAGGATGATATTCTCAAGTTCCATACATTTACTGGCAAAATTCATGATATTTCTCTTTTTAATAGCTGAATAGCATTCCATTGTGGAGATGTGCCTCTTTCCTTTATCTATCCTTCAGTTGAGGGACACCTAAGTTGTTTCCAGTTTTTGTCTATTATGAATAAAGCTGCTATAAACATAGCTGAGCAAGTGCCCCTGTGCTATGGTGGTGCATCTCTTGGGTATGGACCCAGGAGTGGTATAGCTGGGTCTTAAGGTTGAACAATTTGCATTTTTCTGAAAAAAAAAAAAGAAAAGAAAAGAGAAAAGACCAAATTGATTTTTAAAGTGGTTTTAAAAATTCACATCCCCACTAGCAATAGAAGAGTGTTTCCCTTCCTCCACATTCTCTCTAGCATGTGCAATCACTTGAATTTTTCATCTTAGCATTTCTAACAGGTGTAAAATGGAATCTCAGAATTGTTTTGATTTGTATTCCTCGGATGACTAAGGTCATTCGATTTTTCCTTATGATTTCCTCATTGTTGACTATTGAAAATTTTTATTATTTTATTTATTTATGTTTCAAATGTTTCCCTTCCTGTATCCCCTCTGTAACCCCCCACCTACTCCCTCTCCCCTTTGCCTCAAAGAGAGTACTCCCCCCACCCCGTCCCATCTCACTACTCTAGCATGCTTCTTTGCTGAGGCAACAAGTCTTCACAGGACTAAACACCTCCCCTTCCATTAATGCTACATAAAGCAATCCTCTACTACTTATATAGCAGTAGCCATAAATTCTTCCATGTATACTCTCTGGTTGGTGGTTCAGTCCCTGGGATCTCTGAGAGATCTGGGTAGTTCATATTGTTGTTCTTCCTATGGGGTTGCAATACCCTTCCGTTTTTTCAGACCTTCCCCTAACTATTCGATTGGGTTCCCGGGGCTCAGTCTAATGGTTGGCTGTGAATATCTGTATCTATCTTCGTCAAGTGCTGACAGAGCCACCCAGAGGACAGCTATACTGGGATCTGTGGAAGGGCTTCATCAGCAATAGTGTCAGGGTTTGGTGTCTGCAGATGGGATGGATCCCTAGGTGGGGCAGTCTCTGAATGGACTTTCCTTCAGTCTTTGCTCCATTTTTTATTTGTTTCTGCATTTTCTTTAGACAGGGACAACTCTGGGTTAAAAATTTTGAGATAAACTGGGGGCCCTGTCTATCTACTGGAGGCAGTCTCTTCAGGGTCTATCTTCCTTTCGTTGGGTATTTCAGCTAATGCCATTCTCATTGGGTCCTGGAAGCCTCTCACATCGCTAGTGTCTGAGACTATCCTGTGGTTCTCCTGCCAACACCCATTCCCCACCCCTCACTGCTACATATTTCTATTCAATCTCCTGACCCTCTGAAGTTCTCTCCTGTCTCTTCTCATACCTGATCCTGCCTCCCTTTATCGTTCCCCCTCTCCTCTTCTACCCAGGTTCCTCCTTCTCTCTTGCTCCCATAATTATTTTGTTCCCAATTCTAAATAGAACTGAAGCATCTACACTTTGGTCTTCCTTCTTTTTAAGCTTGATATGATCAGTGAGTTGTATTGTGGTTATTCTGAGCTTTTGGACTAGTATCAACCTATCAGTGAGTACATACCATCTATGTCCTTTTTGGTCTGGGTTACCTCACTCAGAATGATATTTTCTAGTTCCATCCACTTGCCTGCAAAATTTGTGAAGTCGTCATTTTTAATAGCTGAGTAGAATTCCATTGTGTAAATGTTCCACATTTCCTTTATCCATTCTTCAGTTGAGGGATACCTAGGTTGTTTGCAGCTTCTGCCTATTATAAACAAGGCTGCTATGAACATAGTAGAACATGTGTCCTTATTATATCTTGGAGCATCATATATATATATATATATGCAAAAAGAGCCATATCAATCACGCTGCACAAAACCCAAGTAGCTTAAAATGTTTTTTAGCCATACATTATGCCTCTGTTGAGAATTTTGTTTGGCTCAGGACAACAATTTTTTAAATTAGACTATTTCAATTGTTGGTATCTAACTTTTTATATATTTTGCATATTAGCCCTACGCAGATGTAGGTTTGGTGAAGATACTTTACCAGGTTGTGGTTGCTGTTTATTCTATTGACAGTCTCATTTGCCATACAGAAACTTTTCAGTTTCTTCCCATTTGACCATTGTTGATCATAGAACCTGAACAATGGATGTACTCTTCAGGAGTTTGTCTCCTGTACCAATGTCTTCAAGGCCATTCTGTTGTAGTAGGTTTAGTGTAGTAAGCTTTACATTGAAGTCTTTGATCCACTTGAGTTTTGTGCAGCATGACTGATATGGATCTTTTTGCCTTCTTCTACATGCTGACATTCAGTTATACTAGCACCGTTTGATGAAGATACTTTCTTCTTTCCACTGTATGAATTTTGCCATCTTTTTTTTTTTGGTTGAATATCAATATAGGTGTGTGGATTTATTTGAGGTCCTTTGATTTGATTCCATTGATCAACCTGTCTCTTCGCATACCAATACCACAAATTATTCATTAATATTGCTCTTTAGTACAGCTTGAAGTTAGGGGTGGTGATACCTCAGAAAGTTTTTATTGTTCAGGATTGTTTTAGTTATCTTGGGTGTTTTGGCTTTTCATATGAAGTTAAGAATTGTTCTTTCAAGATCTGTAAAGTACTGTGTTGGAATTATGATGGAATTTATAGTGAATCTGTAGATTGCTTTTGGTAAGACAGCCACATTCACTATGTTAATCCTGCAGATACATGGGCATGGGAAATCTTTCCATCTTCTGATATCTAACACAGTTTCTTCCTTTAGCTACCTGAAGTTCTTGTCCAATATGTCTTTCACTTGCTTGGATAGAGTTACACCAAGATATTTCATATTATTTTTTGAAAGGATGTTAGGATGTTATTCTCCTAATTTCTTTCTCAGCCCATTTATCATTTATATAAAGGAGGGCTACTAATTGTTATTTTAGTTAATTTTGTACCCAGCTACTTTGCTGAAGATGTTTATCAGCTCTAAGAGTTCTCTGGTAGAATTTTTGAGGTGGCTTCTATATACAATCCCATCACCTGCAAATAGTGATACATTGATTTCTCCCTTCCAATTTGCATCCCCTTGAACTCCTTTAGCTGTCTTATTGCTCTATTTAGAACTTCAAGTCTTATATTGAATAGAAAGAGATTGGGCAGCCTTGATTTTTTCCTTGATTTTAGTGGTATTGCTTTAATTGTCCCACCATTTAATTTGATGTTGGCTATTAGCTTGCTGTATATTGCTTTTATTGTGTTTAGGTATGTGCTTTGTATCTGTAATCTAAGATTTTTAATATGAAGTGGTGTTGAATTTTGTCAAAGCTGTTTAGTTGATCATGTGAGTATATTTATTTTAGTATATATTGTGGATTATATTATGAATTTTCATATATTCATCCCTGGAATGAAGCCTACATGATCATGATGGATGATGTTTTAGATGCGTTCCTGGATATAATTTGTGAATATATTACTAAGTATACTTTTATCAATGTTCATAGAATAAATTGGTCTGAAATTCTATTTCTTTGCTAAGTGTTTGTGTTGTATAAGTATCAGGGTGACTGTGGCCTCCTAGAATGAGTTTGGCAGTGTTCCTTCTGTTTCTATTTTGTGGAATAGTTTGAGGAGAATTGGTATTAGCTTATCTTTGTAAGTGGCTGAATTCTGCACTAAAACCATCTGTCCCTACACTTTTACTTGATTGGGAGATATTTAAGGCCTGCTTACTTTTCTTTAGGGGTAACAGAGTTGTTTAAATAGGTTGTCTGATCTTGGTTTAACTTTGGTAGGTGCTATCTATCTATCTAGAATAATCATCCATTTCATTGAGATTTTCGAATTTTGTGAAATATATCCTTTTGTGAAGGAAGACCTAATGATTTTTTCAACTTCTTGATTGTTGTTATCTCTCCCTCTTCATTTCTGATGTTGTTTATTCAGACACTGCCTCTTTGTCTTTGAGTTAGTTTGGCTAAGTGTCATATTCTGTCTTTGTGATTTTCTCAAAGAACCAGCTCTTGCTTTCATTGTTTGTATTTTTTCTTTCTTTCTAATTCATTGATTACATCACTGCTTTTAATTATTTCCTTTTCTGTATTCCCCTTAGGTGTTTCTGCTTTTTCTTCTTTTTTTCCCCCAAAGCTTTCAGGTATAGTTTTACATTGCTGGTATTAGAGCTTTCTAAATTCTTTATGAAAGTGTTTATTGCTTTGAACTTTCCTCTTAACACTGCTCTTACTGTGTCCCATACATTTGGGTATGTTGTGACTTCATTGTCATTGAATTCTAGAAAGTCTTTAATTTCTGTATTTCTTTTCTGACTCAGAGATCATTGATTAGACAGTTTTTCCATTTCCATGAGTGTGTAAGCTTTCAGGTGTTTCTGCTATTATTGAAGTTCAGCTTTAATTTATGGTGGTCAGATAAGATACAAGCATCATTTTAATTCTGTTGTATCTGTTGAGGCTTGTTATGTGACTGACTATATGGTCAATTGTTGAGAAGGATCCTTGAGGTGCTGTGTACTAGGTATACTCTTTTTTATTGGGGTGAAATATTGTATAGATGTCTGTTAGGTTCTTTTCATTCATAATGTCTGTTAGCTTTATTATTTCTCTGTTTAGTTTTTGTATGGATGACCAGTCAGTTAGTGAGAGTGGAGTATTGAAGTTTCCCAGTATGAATGTCTTATAAGCAACCCAAGTTGTTTACCTTTGAAAAGGATGGCACAGGTTTAAGAGGATAGTTTTCAGATAACATGCAATCTAAACCAGGATATAGCAGATAATAAAATTTAAATCCTTTTTAAAGTTATGAATGTTAACAGAGTGCTCTATTTAATTTACAAATATGATGGACTAGATGTTACGTGTATCTTATACTTTATAAATCACAAAGTGGTAATAGTTGTGTTCAATTTATATTTGAAAGAGCCTTTTAAATGGACAAAAAGGTAGGAAATGTGGACTGTTTTTATATGCAGGAGAGGGCATGCATAAGATAAGGCTAGAGCCTATGATTGGACAGTGGATAAAGAAGGTGAGCTGAGAATTTTAAAGATGGGAGAGATAGGAAGATACATGAGAAGGAAGGAGGATGGAGGAAAAGAAAGTCAAACCCAATCCACGTGGCTTTAAATAGCCACAGGTAGCTAGGAATATCATATAAGCAATGAATAATTACAGGACAATTTGTCTTATAGAGGTGGGCAATTTATAGCAATATCAAATAGCTCTGAGTTCATTGTGTTGGCATTTTGTGGGTTGAGAATTTACTGATATGAATCTGACTGTCAAATTACAAGACTCTAGAGTTTTGATTTTACCGGGTTACAGGGATTTGTGTCAGTTAACCACAGGGGGCAGATGACTGGGAATGTGAGCAGAATCCACAGCAAGAGAATCTTGAGCTGGACAGTCATTGCTACATGGGGATTTTGGGGACCTTGTGGGTGAGGAAACCTTGTTAGTAGAACATAGTCGACTCTAGCATGGGTGCCTGATATTTTTGTATTTCACACAACACTGTAGTTTGTCAAAATGTGTTCCACATTTTATTTTTCTGTCCCCACACCATCATGACCATTATGTTAATTGCAAAGTGTCATTGGTCTGGTTCAAGGTCTCTGGCTTCTATGATGCCATCAATATCGGATCCTCACTGGAACCCCTCCTGGTTATCCTGTTGTTGCCTGTGTTATGGAAACAGGCTTTTGAAAAGTTCTTCCATACAACAAAACCATTCACAGATGGTACAGATTTTGTGGTGAATCAACTCAGAGCCATGGATCTGAGAGCTCAGGGCCTGGATGGTAGCTGAGTTAGTCAGCACACCAGCTCTCCCTCCCTCATCTGTACCATCAGGACAAGTACTCCAGCGTTGCTCTGGCTAGACCACCCAATGCCACCATCATCAGGAAGCAGAGTCAGTCAGCTCAGGAAGCAGAGTCAGTCAGTTCGTCTGTTCTCACGGATTTTGGCCAGCTCCCTCACACTCATGCCTCCAGACCCAGTTCTATTGTTCTTTGAAGTCAAGGCTAGGGGCCTACATTCACAAGTGTTGCAGTCAACGAAGGGTCACGACTCTCGTGTCCTTGGGACCTTCTTTCCAAACTACCCCAGGGAACCAGGATCAGAGGGGAAGAGGGCATTTGCATCCACAGCACATCACAACAGTCCAGTGGTGGGGTCAGCTCTCCCATGCTTCCAGATGCCTCACCTGTGTCCCTCCAGCAGGACCAGTTCTACTGTGCAGCCTAGGTAAGGAATAAGACCCACACTCCTAATTACTGAAGGATGTAAGAGGTGAGGGGGGAAGGGTATTACCCAAGAACCCATATCCCCTCACCTCACAGCAGAAGAGGGGCCAGATCAGCCATTTCTCTCTCATTCTTACCTTCTGAGTTGGGAATACCTTGACCTTCCTATAGTGGCCAGAAGCAAGTAGAGGGTTGAAGGAGTGTAGGGGGAATTCCCTCATGGCAATCCACCTCATGACAGAGGAATGACTGGCAGGGCCAACTCTCCTTCATCACTGGGATTCACCTCTGCTGTTCTGTTCAGGTGAGGTGCAGGGCCAAATTTCTCATGTGATCCAGCTGGTGAGAGACAGGGGTAGCTCTCCAATGCTTATTACCTTGTAGGCAGCTTTTCCTACTGCCTGTGTCACGATGGGAACATCCACTCAGTGGGGGCTCCATATGAGGAATCTTATTTATATAAAGATAAAAGCCTAACTTGAACAGTTTCCTCGATGTTAGAAAGCAAACGTCTGGAATAGCCTTCCTCTAGGGACACAAGTCAGAAGTTGGTATAACAATGGAGAATGGATAAATCTCAAAGTAACAAGATTCCACAGTTCCATTCAGTTTATCCTGAATGCTGCTAGACCAAGGGAATCAGGCAAAGCACCAGACGGCGGGCCCTATAGCAGGACTGGAATCTCTGAGAGGCTATTGCAAGAAACTGTAATGGTAGAACTTCATTTTCAGTGGGGATCCCAGAATATTGGAGATTATAGGACCATAAAACACCTGCCTTAGAAGAAAGCTAGCATAGAAGTGAACCATCAGAGGATAGAATCTACGTGTTTTGTAGTTGGCGAACCTGAAGGACTCAGGGTGATATAAACAATTTGGAGCCCTTCTAATTTCATCAGATACCCCAGATACAAAACATAATGTCGCAAAAATTTTATCTTAAAACATATTTTAGGGTTCATGGACATCAACACTTCTTCTGACTGCAGGAAGACCATTTAAATAATTTTTAAAAAATAAAATTTTAACACTTTAAAAGTCCAAAATTTATGTAACAAAACCAAGACAAGATATGAACAACAGTATCAATCAATCAAAACTCCTAGTGCTCCCAGGGACTAAACCACCAAACAAAGATTGCACAGGGAGGGAACCATGGCTCCAGGTGCATATATAGAAGAGGATGGCATTGTTTGGCATCAATAGAAGGAAAGGTCCTTGGTCCTGTAAAGGCTCGATTCCCCAGTGTAGGGGCAATGCCAGGGAAGTAAGTGGGAATGGGTGGTTGGGAGAGGAATACTGTCATAGAAGCAGGTGGTATAAGAGGGGAAACCAGGAAAGGGAATAACATTTGAAATATAAATACATAAGATATCCAATAAAAAAGTATAAAAAGATACTCTAATGAAACCCAGAATATTCTTATTTCAGAATAGAAGCATAGTAGTATAGAAAATAGTAATAAATCAAAACCAAACAAAAACCAAAAAATCCATTTTAAAAAACACCAAATTCTGCAACTCCATGTTCTGCATCTTCTTTTTTAAGATGTGCAGTGGGGGGATGGGTGGTGTCACAAGGGTGAGGAGATAGACCTGGGAGGACTAGACAGTGAATTTACCAAATAATGAAAAAATTGAGAAATTTTAAAAACACACAAAAACTGATACAAGCATACACACATGTAAATAAAATAAATGAGTCTTTCAAAATGAACAAAAAATTATTTCTTTTATTTTTAAGATTATAATAGACTTGCATCACTTTTACATTACCTTTGTTCCTTTCAAACACAAATATATTCCCCTGTTTTCTCTTGTTCTGTATCCTGGTCCTCTCTCTCTCTCTCTCTCTCTTTCATTTCGTTAGTTGTAAAAGACTGTGCTGATTATAAATCAAACTGTATTTTCCCATATGAGATAATCACAAGACGTTAGGGAAAGAGGTAGAAAATTACGGGTTTAAAGTGATATGTTGTGTGTCATTTAGACAAACAGTAGGGTTATAATACCAAGTTTTATTAACTTGGTATATTCAAAATCACTGGAGAAAAGTATATCGATGAAGAAATATTTAGATTAGGTTGGCCTCTGAGCATGTCTGAGGTAGAGTATTCCTCAGATGACCTAAGATTGTGATTTGTTTGTTGAGTTGTATGTCTTAGAGACCAACTGAAGTTTTGTAACTATGTCATGCTTTCTGTTGCTTTCATGCATCCTCTCTAAGAATAAACATAAATAAGATTCAACTCAGAAACTATTAAAATCACACAATATCTCTTTTTCACCTTGGTCTTCATATACATATTACTTGTCTCTTTGAATTGTTTTTGATGTATTATTAGCTTCAGCCTTCAATAGTTCTTTCTGCATTAAGCCATGTGGGCTTTGCTCTTCTGCCTTTCAGGAAAATGTGCAGTATAATAGAGTAGAGCAGAGAATATAGAAAGCTCAAAAAAAAAAAAAAAACAGAAAAAAGAAAAAGAAAAAAAGAAAAGAAAGAAAAAAGAAAAAGAAAAGAAAATAAGCTCTTCCTGGCTTTCTCATTGTAAGATGCTTCAAGTTATCAAAAAAAAAATGTAAAGGAGACATGGCAAAGACAAAGTACTTATGGAATCATACAGTGAAAGGAAGCAATACTTTCTTCTCTCAAGACTGGATATTACTCCTCTAAACTTAAAAATAAAAACTTTATTAGAAAAATAACATCTAGACTCGTCTTTTAGAACTAAAGACTTTCCTAGATTTTTTTTTTAAAGTATTAGTTCATCATCCAGATAGGGCCAGGAGGAAAAGGTAGAAACAGTGCAGCCCAGAATTGGCTGTCCAGGATTAGTTTATTGTAGTCAATACAATATACCAGTTTTGAAACATTATTTTGAAGATTCCAGACAATTACAAGATCTTGACTTTGTGAGAATACTGAAGAAGTAATGCATAATTGTGGAAAAATAAAGAAAAATTATTAAGAAATTCACTATATCTAAGAGATAATTAAAATGTCATGCGAAATGATACATCTTACAAGAATAAGCCCATTTCTACGTAGTTTTTCTGTTATTATTTACTTATTTATTTAATTTGATTTATGTATTTATTTTACAACTCAATTGCTGCCCTCTGCCCATTAGTATCTTCACAGAGTCCCTTCGCCCAATCGCTCTCTCTTTCTCTGGGTATCCCTGCATCCTAGCCCATCAAATCTCTGCATTGCTAGGGGCATCACCTACTATGACCAGATAAGGCCACCTGCTGGAGAACCAAGGAACTTGTCGCTGATTCTAAAGGTGTTAACATTGTGCCCTAAAAGTATCAATCTGCCTAATTGGCTATATATTAATTACCATTGTTATAAATGATGTTATAGGCTGGAAAATTTGTAACTAGATTCACAATAATATTAATAATGAGCTTAAATTTTTTTCAGTTATGCCTCACTCTATAGCTATAGTTGGTTCGGCCTATTTATTCATTTAATTTTGTAACTTTGAGGCCATTTCACACAGAATTTTAAAGATTTTATTTTATGTGCCTGTCTGGTATTTGAGTGCAGTTTCTGAGGCAATCAGGAGATATAAAGTCAGATCTCTGGAACTGATTTTACTTGTGGGTGCTTGTTAACTCCCATGTGGGTCCTGTACAAGAAACCATGGTCCTCTGAACAGCAACAAGTACTCAACCACTGAGTAAGTTTCAATCCCTTACACAGAATTTTAAATCACTTCATGTGTTTCCTGAAACCATTCCCATTTCTATACCAGGACAAACCAAAGTGCAATGACATTTCTTACGTGCCCTTGCCTTCACTTGCAGGGGGTTTTGCTGCTGGCTTTTGTCGTGGTTGATTCTCAGTCTATAGTTTTGAGGTTTCTCATAGTCTCAAATGTGTGTGGCTGTTTAATACCTATATATTTTATTAATCCTTTGTCTTACTACCTAAAGTCACTTCAGCTATCTAGTTCCAATACCAGATTTTTCTGCATGAAGAATTTTAGTCCACTAGATTCCTCGATTAATAAAACAGTATACTAAATATAGTTTATTGGGAAATAAACTTGCATGAGTATGAATCATTTGAATCCAAACTCTTGAAAATATTCTATACCTCCTTGTGGATTTAATAATCTTTTACTTTCATTTAAATATGCACTGTTACTATGAAAACAATCCCATTAATTTGAATTCATTCACCTCAATTAAGTCAAATAATATTAAAATTGATAGAAAACAAAAGTTTGAAGAGACAATACACAAGAGGAATGGAAATGCAAATCAAAACAACCCTGAGATTCCATCTCACACCAGTCAGAATGGCTAAGATCAAAAACACAGGAAATAGCAGTTGTTGGCAAGGATGTGGAGAAAGAGGAACACTCCTCCACTGCTGGTGGGATTGCAAGCTGGTACAACCACTCTGGAAAGCAGTCTGGCGGTTCCTCAGAAAACTGGGCATGACACTCCCGGAGGATCCTGTTATACCACTCCTGGGCATATATCCAGAGCCTTTACCTGCATGCAATAAGGACACATGCTCCACTATGTTCATAGCAGCCTTATTTATAATAGCTAGAAGCTGGAAAGAACCCAGATGTCCCTCAACGGAGGAATGGATTCAGAAGATGTGGTCTATCTACACAATGGAATACTACTCTGCAATTTAAAACAATGAATTCACGAAATTCCTAGGCAAATGGTCAGAACTGGAAAATATCATCCTTAGTGAGGTAATCCAATCACAAAAGAACACACATGGTATGCAGTCACTGATAAGGGAATATTAACACAGAATCTCGGAATACCCTAGACACAATTCGCATATCAATAGATTTCCAAGAAGATGGAAGGAGAGACCCCTGGTCCTGGAAAGACTGTATGTAGGGGAATGCCAGGACAGAAAAGGGAGAGGGGGTTGAATGGGGAAAAGAGGGAGGGAAGGGGGCTTATGGGACTTTCGGGGAGGGAGGAAACAGGAAAGAGGAAATGATTTTGAATGTAAATAAAAAAAACTTAGAAAAAAAGTATATTTATACATTAACGAAATTGAAAAATAGTTGATATCTCTGTCTGAAAAGTTTGAATTCACAGCCATTCAACAGTTTTCAAACACTTTTTGAAGATTACAGAAAAAATATATGCAGTAGGATCCCAAACTATAAATACCTGGCATTTAGGGACATACAGTTTTAAAGGAGAAATTTTATTTTAAATTGTTCAAAACTTTCATTACTGTTGCCAGAAAACAGTTGACAAGTTTCAGATATGTGGATGCATTATCTACCATTTGGATAACCAACTTATTTCAAATAAACATAGTGCTTAAGGTAATAGAAGAAATTTGAATTTCTTCACAAATGTCCCTAAATTCATAGATCACATTTTTCCTTTTCGTGTGGATTTCATGGTTCTCAATAGATGTCTTAATAGATACTATTTGAGACTTTTCAAATACTTATTTTCTTTTGTTTTCCATGGATATTTGTTCACATTGTAGCAAGAACTTATTATCTGGTTGTTACTGAAGGTACTCACTGTCCCAATCCAGAAATTATATGAATAATAGGCTTTGAAAATTATAAAAGAAAAGAATCTTATAAATTTTGCCCCCCAAATGTTCAACAAAAGCATACAAGCAATCAAACTAGTCATATTTTGTTATCTTTAGAATAGCACATGATACAATGTTTTATTTTTGCAGGTTGTTTTCAAAATACTACAATAATCCAAGATATGAAATATTGCTATGTAATGTTCTATTTGGGAATTTTTATAAAAACTTTACCTTAATAAAATAAAATTTAGTTTAACAATGACTGTTTTTAACAATTCTATTATATTTTGAAATGGTATAATTTTATAGTCTTTTTTTTTTCTTTAAAATAATATACTCTCCATGGCTCAATGTTTGAATGTACTTTTGGTCTTTCCAAGATCCTGAGATAGATTTCAGCACCAATGTGACAGCTTACAATCACTTTTATCTAAAGTTTAAGGTAGCCTGAATTCCTCTTATGGCCTACATGGGACCATGCACACACATGACACATTTGTAGCTAAATAACTTACACACAAAATTAAAAATAAAATTATCTTATAAAAATGATAATAGTATATTGTTATTATCTGTTTCATGTTGTCTTTCAAACTTGATGGTCTGATTGTTTCAGTACTGGGAATATTTCAAACCTATCCTAGAAAACAGAAAAGAAAATTCATTTTAAAACTCCCATCCTGCTAGACACACCCGAGAGCTATAGCAGAGCTTATGTGAAACCTTCCTCTGATGGAGCTGGCTCGCCCTCTGCTCTGGGTACGTGTGCTTTCTTCCAAGGATTTTCTGTATCTGTCATCTTGTCATTGGAGGAACTCAGAGGGAATTCTTTGTCAAGCACTGTAGTGTGATGCTTGTAAGATTTAATTATGTTTTCCTCGGGAGGCATGATTGTTTGTATTGAGCCTTGACTGAATACGGAGCCCCATTCCTGTCACAGCACAGAAATTCTTCATTTTCTTTTCCCAAGTTAGTTCTGGAGTTCACAATATTCATGTGAACACCACCACCATAGAATGAATTTTGTTTCAAGTTTTCAAACATGGTCAGTGATTATTACAAATAAAGCATCATTTTATACTATGAATGACATCATGAACATGCAGTTTCCCAAGCACAAAAAATAGCATTTGTATAGATTTATTCTTTTTTAGGGTTTCATGAAGTGTACTATATGTGTGCTTGAATTACCAACTGACTTACTTATCTTTTACATAATTTATAAAATTTTAAAATTTCTTCTCACTACAAAATTATTTTCTAAGTACTAAAATTAATTTGAAAATGGAACAAACTGAGATCTTTTAACTGAAATAAACCCAAATTTTGCTAAACCTTAACAATGGACTCATTACAGGAACCAATACATAAACTACTTTGTTAGATGTTCCTGGACCTTAGTATCTTTTCCACGGGAGATTTGACATTCAGGTTCACATATATGATTCCTCTACCATCATTGCAAACATACTAACTGAAAACATTTGCAACTGAATTTCTTAGCAAGAAAATAGAGATAAACCAGAGACATTTAATGTTTCCTTTAGATCATTTTTGTTTTCTGTTACTTTATCAGAGTTATATAGGTTTAAAACAGAAATTACACTTAGTGAGGCATATTGGCAGTGGTGGGATTGAAACCACACATTTAAAAACTTGTTTTTCCCTAAAATTTTATTATGATTTTATATTAAACATAAATATCTTGACACTAATTTATTGATCACAAAGAGATGTACTGTCTTTACAATAATTCAGGAAAGGAATAGAAGAGTTAGATTTCACTTTATATATAGGGTTGAGTGTTGTGGTAATTTCTTACCCCAATAATCCTGTATAAAAGACACACAACTCTGTTATTATATGTGTAAGTTCCTTGTTCAGATTGGACAGATCTAATATTGTACTAATCTATTCCACAGCTATGAGATACACTTGTTACTTCTGTATTCTCTAGGCCATGAGAGGAAGAAGCAAGCACAGTAGCAGCATGATAAAAGCAACCATCTATGTGAGTTTCTGGTTAAGTGGCCTCTGGCAACTTTCCTGACTGGGTTGGGGTACCAGGGGAAGAAAGAGGACTGCCCAGTCATTGTGTTATCCAAGGTGTTTCAAGATTAACTGGCCTCTCTCTCTCTGTCTCTCTCTGTCTCTCTCTGTCTCTGTCTCTCTCTCTTTCTCTCTCTCTCTCTCTCTCTCTCTCTCTCTCTCTCTCTCTCTCTCTCTCTCTCTCTCTCTCTCTCTCTCTCTCTCTCCTCTCTCTCTTTCTCTCTCTTTCTGTTTATTGAATATATTCTTCCTTTACATTTCAAATATTACTCACTTTCCTGGTTCCCCCCTCCCAGAAACTCCTGCCTTCATGAGGATGCCCCTCCTCCCAACCCACTCCTTGTTGGGACATCTATCAAGCCTTCATAAGACCAACGACCTCTTCTCCACTGAGGCCTTACAAGACATTCCTCCACCATAAATGTGGCTGGAACCATGTGTACCCCTTGGTTGATGACTTAGTCCCTGCGGGTCCTGGGAGATCTGGTTGGCCTACATCATCATTCTTCCCATGAGGCTGAAAACCCCTTCAGCTCCTCCAGTCCTCCCTCCAACTCGTCCACTGGGGACCCCGCTCTCAATTCAATAGTTGGCTGCTAGCATCTGCCTCTGTATTTGTAAGGCTCTGGCAGGCCCCTCAGGAGACAACCATATCAGGCTCCTTTTGGCAAGCACTTCTTAGCCTCCACAATAGCCTCGGTTTGGTGACTGTTTATAGGATGAGTCACCAGGTAGGACAGTCTTTGGATGGCCTTCCCTTCAGTCTTCACCACACACTTTTGTCTCCATAATTGATACTGTGAGTATTTTGTTCCCTTTCTCAGAAAGAACAAAGCACCCACACTTCGGTCTTCTTTCTTCTTGAGCTTCATGTGGTCTGTGAATTGTATCTTGTTTATTTTGAGTTAGGGCTAATATCCACTTATCATTGAGTGCATACCATTTGTGTTCTCCTGTGATTGGGTTACTTCACTCAGGATGACACTTTCTAGTACCATCCATTTGCCTAAGAAATTCACAAATTCGTTGTTTTTAATAGCTGAGTAGTACTCCATTGTGTAAATGTACCACATTTTCTGTATCCATTCCTCTGTTGAAGGACATCTGGGTTCTTTCTAGCTTCTGGCTTTTATAAATAAGGTTGCTATGAGCATAGTGGAACATGTGTCCTTATTACATGTTGGTGCATCTTCTGGGTATATGCCCAGAAGTGATATTGCTGACTGGGTACTCAGGTAGTACTATCTCTAATTTTCTGAGGAACCTCCAAACTGATTTTCAGAGTGGTTGTACCAGCTTGCCATCCCACCAGCAATGGAGAAGTGTTCCTCTTTCTCCACATTCCCACCAGCATCTGTTGTTCCCTGAGTTTTTCATCTTAGCTAATCTGACTGGTATCAGGTGGAGTCTCAGGGTTGTTTTGATTTGCATTTCCCTGATAACTAAGAATGCTGAACATTTCTTTAGGTGATTCACAGCCATTAGAGCTTCATCGGTTGAGAATTCTCTGTTCAGCTCTGTACCACATTTTTTTAATAGGGTTATTTGACTCTCTGGAGTCTAACTTGAGTTCGTTGTATATAGTAGATATTAGCCCTCTATCAAATGTAGGATTGGTAAAGAACATTTCCCAAACTTTTGGTTGCTGTTGTTTCTTATTGACAATATCCTTTGCCTTACAGAAGCTTCACAATTTTAAGAAGTCCCATTTGTTGATTCTTGTTCTAAGAGCATAAGCCATTGGTGTTCTGTTGAGGAGATTTTCTCCTGTGCCTACGTGTTCAAAGCTCTTCCCCACATACTCCTCTATAAGCTTCAGTGTATCTGATTTAATGTGGAGGTCCTTGATCCACTTGGACTTGAGCTTTGTACAAGAAGATAAGAATGGGTGGATTTGCATTTTTCTACATGCTGACCTCCAGTTGATACAGTACCATTTGTAAAAAATACTGTCTTTTTTCCACTGGACGATTTTAGCTCCTTCCTCAAATATCAGGTGACCATAGGTGTGCAGGTTCATTTCTGTGTCTTCAATTCTATTCCACTGATCTTTCTGCCTGTTTCTGCATCAATTCCATACAGTTTTTATTCCTATTGCTCTGTGGTAGAGCTTGAGGTCAGGGATGGAGATTCCCCCAGAAGTTCTTCTGTTGTTGAGAATAGTTTTCACTATTCTGGGTTTTTTGTTATTCCAAGTGAATTTTCAGTTTGCTCTTTCTAGTTCTATGAAGAACTGATTTGGAATTTTAATGGATATTGCAATGAATCTGTAGATTGCTTTTGACAAAATGGCCATTTTTCTTATATTAATCATGACAATCCATCAGCATAGGAAATCTTTCCATCTCTTGAGATTTTCAATATCTTTCTTCAGAGACTTGCAGTTCTTGTCATACACATATTTTACTTGCTTGATTAGAATCACACCAAGGTAGCTAATATTATTTGTTACTATTGTGTAGGGAGTCATTTCCCTAATTTCTTTCTCAGCTTGTTTATCCTTTGAGTAAAGGAAGGCTACTGATTTGTTTGAGTTAATTTTATATCCAGTTACTTTGCTGAAGTTGCTTATCAACTTTAGGAATTTTCTGGCAATTTTTGGTGTCACTTAAGTGTTTGAGCATAGCATCTTCAAATAGTGATACATCTTCTTTTCCAATTTGTATCTCTTTGACCTCCTTTTGTTATCTAATTGCTCTGGGTAGAACTTCAAGTATTATATTGAGCAGTAGGGAGAGAATAGACAGCCTTGTCTAGTCCCTGATTTTAGGGGGATTGCTTCAAGTTTCTCTCCATTTAGTTTGATGTTGACTACTGGTTTGCTGTATATTGTTTTTACTATATTTAGGTATGGGCCTTGAATTCCTGATCTTTCCAAGACTTTTAATCTAAAGGGATGGTGAATTTTGTCGAATGTTTTTTCAGAATCTAATGAAATGATAGTGTGATTTTTTTTCTTTGAATTTGTTTATGTAGTGGATTACATTGATGGATTTCCGTATATTGAACCATGCCTTCATTCCTGGGATGATGCCTACATGATCATGGTGAATGATCATTTTGATGTATTCCTGGATTCAGTTGACAAGAATTTTATTGAGTACTTTTGCATCAATGTTCATAAGGGAAATTGGTCTGAAGTTCTCTTTCCTTTTTTGGTCTTTGTTTGGTTCAGGTAAAAGTATAATTGTGACTTCATAGAATGAATTTTGTAGTGTTCCTTGTGTTTCTATTTTGTGGAATAGTTTGAAGAGTATTGGTATTAAGTCATCTTTGAAGATCTGATAGAATTCTCCACTAAACCCAGATGGTCCTGGCCTTTTTTTGGTCTGGAGACTGCTAATGACTGCTTCTATTTACTCAGGGCTTATGGGAATGTTTAGATGGTTTATTTGATCCTGTTTTAACTTTTGTGCCTGGTATGTGACCTCAAAATTGTCCATTTCATCCAGATTTTCCAATTTTGTCAGGTATAAGCTTTTGTACTAGGGTCTGATGATTTTTTGAATTTACATGGTTTCTCTTATTATGTCTCCCTTTTCATTTCTGATTTTATTAATTTGGGCACTGTCTCTGTGCCCTCTGGTTAGTCTGGCTAAGGGTTTATCTAACTTGATTATTTTCTCAAAGAACTGGTTCCTGGTTTTGTTTATTCTTTGCAAAGTTCTTTTTGATTCTATTTTGTTTCAGCCTGATTTTGATTATTTCCTGCTGTCCTCTCCTCTTGTGTATATTTGTTTCTTTTTGTTCTAGAACTTTCAGGTATGCTGTCAATCTGCTAGTTTATGCCCTCTCCATTTTCTTTTTTCTTTTTTTCCAGTCATTTCTTTTATTTTTATTTTTTTTTATTATTTATTTTATTTTACTTTTTTTAAATTTACATTCCAAATCATTTCCCCTTTCCCGTTTCCTCCCTCCCTGAAAGCCCCATAAGCCCCCTTCCCTCCCTCTTTTCTCCATTCAACCCCCTCTCGTTTCTCTGTCCTGACGTTCCCCTACATCCAGTCTGTCCAGGACCAGGGGTCTCTCCTTCCATCTTCTTAGAAATCTATTGATATGCGGATTGTGTCTAGGGTATTCCGAGATTTTGGGTCAATATCCTCTTATCAGTGACGGCATACCATGTGTATTCTTTTGTGATTGGGTTACCTCACTAAGGATGATATTTTCAAGATCTGACCATTTGCCTAGGAATTTCATGAATTCATTGTTTTAAATTGCAGAGTAGTTTTCCATTGTGTAGATATACCACATCTTCTGAATCCATTCCTCCATTGAGGGACATCTGGGTTCTTTCCAGCTTCTGGCTATTATAAATAAGGCTGCTATGAACATAGTGGAGCATGTGTCCTTACTGCATTCAGGTAAAGCCTCTGGGTATATGCCCAGGAGTGGTATAGCCGGATCCTCCGGGAGTGTCATGCCCAGTTTTCTGAGGAACCGCCAGACTGCTTTCCAGAATGGTTGTACCAGCTTGCAATTCCACCAGCAGTGGAGGATTGTTCCTCTTTCTCCACATTCTCGCCAACAACTGCTGTCTCCTGTGTTTTTGATCTTAGCCATCCTGACTGGTGTGAGATGGAATCTCAGGGTTGTTTTGATTTGCATTTCCCTAATGACTAAGGATGATGAACATCTCTTTAGGTGCTTCTCAGCCATTAGATATTCTTCAGGTGAGAACTCTTTGTGTAGCTCTGTACCCCATTTTTTAATAGGGTTACTTGCCTCTCTGGAGTTTAACTTCTTGAGTTCTTTGTATATCTTGGATATTAGCCCTCTGTCGGATGTAAGGTTGTTAAAGATCATTTCCCAGTTAGTTGGTTGCCGCTTTGTCTTTTTGACAGTGTCTTTTGCCTTGCAAAAACTTTGTAATTTAATGAGGTCCCATTTGTCTATTCTTGATCTTAGAGCATAAGCTATTGGAGTTCTGTTCAGGAAATTCTCCCCTGTGCCCATATGTTCAAGGTTCTTCCCTAGTTTCCCTTCTATTAGTTTCAGTGTGTCTGGTTTTATGTGGAGATCTTTGATCCACTTAGAATTGAGCTTAGTGCAAGGAGATAAGAATGGGTCAATTTGCATTCTTCTGCATGTTGACCTCCAGCTGAGCCAGCACCATTTGTTGAAAAGGCTATCTTTTTTCCACTGGATGGTTTTAGCTCCTTTGTCAAAGATCAAGTGACCATAGGAGTGTGGATTCATTTCTGGGTCTTCAATTCTGTTCCATTGATCTACATGTCTGTCACTGTACCAATACAATGCGGTTTTTAACACTATTGCTCTGTAGTACAGCTTGAGGTCCAGGATACTGATTCCACCAGAGGTTCTTTTACTCTTGAGAATAGTTTTAGCTATTCTGGGTTTTCTGTTATTCCAGATGAATTTTTGAATTGCTCTTTCTAACTCTATGAAGAATTGAGTTGGGATTTTGATGGGGATTGCATTGAATCTGTGTATTACTTTTGGTAAGATGCTCATTTTTAATATATTAATCCCGGCAATCCATGAGCATGGCAGATTTTTCCGTCTTCTGAGTTCTTCTTCAATTTCTTTCTTCAGAGACTTGAAGTTCTTGTCATACAGATCTTTCACTTGTTTGGTTAGAGTCACGCCAAGATACTTAATATGGTTTGTGGCTATTGTGAAGGGTATTATTTCTCTTACTTCTTTCTCAGCCTGCTTATCCTTTGAGTATAGGAAGGCTTCTGACTTGCTTGAGTTGATTTTATATCTGGCCACTTTGCTGAAGTCGTTTATCAGCTGTAGGAGTTCTCTGGTGGAGTTTTTTGTGTCGCTTAAGTATACTATCATATCGTCTGCAAATAGTGATAGTTTGACTTCTTCCTTTCCAATTTGTATCCCTTTGACCTCTTTTTGTTGTCTAATTGCTCTAGCTAGAACTTCAAGTACTATATTGAAAAGATATGGAGAGAGAGGGCAGCCTTGTCTAGTCCCTGTTTTTAGTGGGATTGCTTCAAGTTTCTCTCCATTTAGATTGATGCTGGCTACCGGTTTGCTGTAAATTGCTTTTACTATGTTTAGATATGGGCCTTGAATTCCTGATCTTTCCAAGACCTTTAGCATGAAAGGATGCTGAATTTTGTCAAATGCTTTCTCAGCATCTAATGAGATGACCATGTGGTTTTTTTCTTTGAGATTGTTGATGTAGTGGATTACATTGATGGATTTCCTTATCTTGAACCATCCCTGCATCCCTGGGATGAAGCCTACTTGATCGTGGTGAATGATCGTTTTGATGTGTTCTTGGATTCGGTTGGCAAGAATTTTATTGAGTATTTTTGCATCGATATTCATAAGAGAGATTGGCCTGAGATTCTCTTTCTTTGTCGGATCTTTGTGTGCTTTTGGTATTAGTGTAATTGTGGCTTCATAGAACGAGTTGTGTAGTGTTCCTTCTGTTTCTATTTTGTGGAACAGTTTGAAGAGTATTGGTGTTAGGTCTTCTTTGAAGGTCTGATAGAATTCTGCACTAAAACCATCTGGACCTGTGCTTTTTTTGGTTGAAAGACTTCCAATGACAACTTCTATTTCTTCAGGGGTTATAGGACAGTTTAGATGGTCTATTTGATCCTGATTTAATTTTGGTACTTGATATCTGTCAAGGAAATTGTCCATTTCCTCAAGATTTTCTAGTTGTGTTGAATACAGGTTTTTGTAGTAGGATCTGATGATTTTTTGAATTTCCTCAGTTTCTGTTGTTATCTCTCCCTTTTCGTTTCTGATTTTATTAATTTGGATACTATCTCTGTGCCCTCTGTTTAGTCTGGCTAAGGGCTTATCTATCTTGTTGATTTTCTCAAAGAACCAACTCCTCGTTTTGTTGATTTTTTGTATGGTTTTATTTGTTTCTACTTGATTGATTTCAGCCCTGAGTTTGATGATTTCCTGCCTTCTGCTCCTCTTTGGTGTATTTGCTTCTTTTTGTTCCAGGGCTTTCAGGTGTGCCATTAAACTATTAGTGTATGCTGTCTCCCGTTTCTTTTTGGCGGCACTCAGGGTTATGAATTTTCCTCTTAGCACTGCTTTCATTGTGTCCCATGAATTAGGGTATGTTGTGCCTTCATTTTCATTAACTTTCAAAAAGTCTTTGATTTCTTTCTTTCTTTCCAACTTGACCAAGTTATCATTGAGTAGAGCTTTGTTCAGCCTCCATGTGTACTTGGGTTTTCTTTTGTTTTTGTTGCCATTGAAGACCACCCTTATTCCATAGTGATCTGATAGGAGGGATGGGATTAGTTCTATCTTCTTATATCTGTTGAGGTCTGATTTGTGACCAATTATATGGTCAATTTTGGAGAAGGTACCATGAGGAGCTGAGAAGAAGGTGTATTCTTTAGCTCTAGGATGAAATGTTCTGTATATATCTGTTAGTTCCATTTGGTCCAAGGCTTCAATTAGATTCACTCTGTCCCTGTTTAGTTTCTGCTTTCCTGAACGATCCATTTCAGAGAGCGGGGTGTTGAAGTCACCCACTATTATTGTGTGCGGTGCGATGTGTGCTTTGAGTTTTAGTAAAGTTTCTTTTACAAATGAGGGTGCCCTTGCATTTGGAGCATAGATATTCAGAATTGAGAGTTCTTGATGGTGGATTTTTCCCTTGATCAGTATGTAGTGTCCTTCTGTGTCTTTTTTGATGACTTTAGGTTGAAAATCAATTTTATCTGATATTAGGATGGCTACTCCACCTCGTTCCTTGGGGCCATTTGCTTGTAAAATTGTTTTCCAGCCTTTTACTCTGAGGTAGTGTTTGTCTTTGACACTGAGGTGCGTTTCCTGCATGCAGCGAAATGCTGGGTTCTGTTTACGTATCCAGTCTGCTAGTCTATGTCTTTTAATTGGGAAATTGAGACCATTGATATTAAGAGAGATTAAGGCATAGTGATTATTGCCATCTGCCATTCTTGACGCTATCTTTATGTTTGAGTAGTTATCTACTTTTGGGTTTGATTCAAGAAGGTTATTATCTCATTTTTTCCTGGGTGTTGTTTCTCTCCCTGTATTGGAGGTTTTCACCTATTATCCATTGCAGGGCTGGATTTGTGGAAAGATATTGTGAAAATTTGGTTTTATCATGGAATATCTTGGTCTCTCCATCTATGGTGATTGAGAGCTTTTCTGGGTATAGTAGTCTAGGCTGGCATTTGTGCTGTCTTAGTGTCTGCATGAGATATGCCCAGGATCTTCTGGCTTTCATAGTCTCTGGTGAGAAGTCTGATGTGATTCGGATAGGTCTTCTTTGTATGTTACTTGGCCCTTTTCTCTTACTGCTTTTAGTATTCTTTCTTTGTTTAGAACATTCGGTGTTTTGATTATTATGTGACGGGAGGTATTTCTGTTCTGGTCCAGTCTGTTTGGTGTTCTGTAGGCTTCTTGTACGTTCATCGGCATCTCTCTCTTTAGGTTAGGGAAGTTTTCCTCCATAATTTTGTTGAAGATGTTTACTGGCCCTTTAAGTTGCAAATCTTCACTCTCATCTATACCTATAATCCTTAGGTTTGGTCTTCTCATTGTGTCCTGGATTTCCTGGATGTTTTGGGTTACACGTTTTTTGCATTTTGCATTTTCTTTGACTGTTGAGTCGATGCTTTCTATGGAATCTTCAGCACCTGAGATTCTTTCTTCCATCTCTTGTATTCTATTGTTAATGTTTGCATCTATGACTCCTGATTTCTTCCCAAGGTTTTCTATCTCCAAAGTTGTCTCCCTTTGTGATTTCTTAGTTGTTTCTACTTCCTTTTTTAGTTCCTGGATGGATTTGCTGAGATCCTTCACTTGTTTGTTTGTATTTTCCTGTATTTCTTTAAGGTATTTTTGCATTACCTCTTTCAGGATTTCTTCCTGATGACCCATGTCTTCCTCTATTTCTCTGAGCGATTTTTGTGTTTCCTCCTCATGGGTATCCATCTGTTGATCCATTGTCTCCTGCATTTCTTTAAGCAGTTCTCGTGTTTCCTTTGTAAGGGCATCTAACCGTTGATTCATTTCTTTAAGCAATTGTTGTGTTGCCTCCTTATGGGCATTCGTCTGTTGACCCATATTCTTCTGCGTTTCTTTATGCTATTTTTGTGATTCCTTTGTGAGTGCATCTACCCGTTGATTCGTCTCGTTAAGCGATTTTTGTGTTGTCTCCTTGTGCGCCTCCATCTTTTGATCCATGTTCTCCCGCATTTCTCTAAGCGATTTTGTGTTTCCTTTGTAAGGGCTTCTAACAGTTGATTCATGGTCTCCTGTAATTCTTTATGAGATTTATTTGTGTCCTTCTTGTGATCCTCTAATAGCATCATGAGAAGTGATTTTAAATCCAGATCTTGTCTTTCGGGTGTGGTGGGGTATCCAGGACTTGATGCTGTTGGAGAGTTGGGTTCGGATGGTCCCATATTACTTTGATTTCTGTTAGTAACATTCCTACGTTTGCCTTTTGCCATCTGGATAACTCTGATGTTAGTTGGTCCTGCTGCCACTGGTTGTTGGTTGGACCTCCTGTGAGCCTGCAAAGCTATTTCTGCCCCCCCTGGATTACCAGGATTCCCCTGGCACCGATTTCTGGGGCCTGCCTGCTCCTGAGTGACTTTGGAGCCCTGATGTGCCTTGCCCCGAGTGATCTTATATTGGGGAGTCCTTGCACATCCGAAGGCTCAGCCTAGTGGATTCCTGGAGCAGAGGTCGCCAAAGGGAGGCTGGTAGGCTCCTGCCCCGTGCAGGTGTGTGTTGTCTCTCCTGGGGGGGGGAGGGGTCGTCCCTCTGCCAGGCAGAAGTCCCACAGCAGAGGTAGCACGCTGGTTACTGCAGATTCGCCCAGCTCTTGGGAGCCACGTGCACACAATCCGCCCAAGACCCAAGTGATATTATGCCTGTCTGTTTCAGAGCTTGGCTGTCCCAACTTCCAGGCCACTGGAGCAAAGATGGCGGAGTGCACTCTGCACACTCTCCGTGGCGCTGCTCACCCTGCAGATGCGATGGCCTGCAGATCTGGCACCCAGATGACCACAGCGCTGACCCGTTCTTGGGCGCAGACGGAAGCCCCAACAGGCCATGTCCCAAGTGATGTTATATTGGGGGGAGTGCCTGGGTACCTGTCTCTTCAGTGCAGTCTGCGGGAACAGAGGTCGCGGAAGGAAAACTCTCCATTTTCTTTTTGTAGCCACTTAGAGCTATACATTTTCCTCTTAGCACATCTTTCATTGTATCCCATAAGTTTTGGTATGATATGTCTTCATTTCCACTAAATTCTAAAATGTCTTTAATTTCTTTATTTCTTCCTTGACCAAGTTATCATGGAGTACAGCATTGTTCAGCTTCCATGTTTGTGTTTTCCATTTTTTGGGGGGGCTGGGGGGAAGGGGACTAAAGACCAGCCTTAGACTGTGGTGATCTGATAGGGTGCATGGAATTATGTCAATATTCTTGTATCTGTTGAGGTCTGTTTTGCGACCAATTATATGGTCAGTTTTTTGAGAAGGTACCAGGAGATGCTGAGAAGAAGGTATATTCATTTGGTTTCATATGAAATGTTCTATAAATATCTTTTAGATCCTTTTGGTTCAAAACTTTTGTTAGTTTCATTGTGTCTCTGTTTATTTTCTGTTTCCATGATTTGTCCATTGCTGAGAGTGGGGTGAGGAAGTCTCCCACTATTATTTTGTTGGGTGCAATGTGTGCTTTAAGTTTTAGTAAGGTTTCTTTTAGAATGTGGGTGCCCTTTCAAATGGAGCATAGATGTTCAGAATTGATTGTTCATCTTGGTAGGTTTTTCCTCTGAACTTTATGAAGTGTCCTTCTTTTTCTTTTTTGACAACTTTTGGTTGAAAGTTGATTTTATTCGATATAAGAATGTCCATTCCAGCTTGTTTCTTGGGTTATTAGATTGGAAAATTGTTTTCTGACCTTTGACTCTGAGGTAGTGACTCTCTTTGTCACTGAAGTGGGTTTCTTGTATGCAGCAAAATGTTGGGTCCTGTTTACATATCCAGCCTGTTAATCTATGTCTTTTTATTGGGGTAATTGAGTCCACTGATGTTAAGAATTATTAAGGAAAATTGGTTGTTACTTGCTGTTATTTTTGTTGTTAAAGGTGGAATTATGTTTGTGTGGCTATCTTCTTTTGGGTTTGTTGAAACATTACTTTCATGCTTTTTCTTGGGTGTAATTTCCCTCCGTGTGTTGGTATTTTCCTCCCATTATCCTTTGTAAAGCTCGCTTTGCAGAAAGATATTGTGTAAATTTGGTTTAGTCATGGAATATCTTGTTTTCCCCTGTCTATGATAATTGAGAGTTTTGCTGGGTATAGTAGCCTGGGCTGGCATTTATGTTCTCTTAGGCTCTGTATGATTTCTGGCCAGGATCTTCTAGCTTTCATAGTTTCTGGTGAGAAGTTTGGTGTAATTCTGATAGGTCTGTCTTTATATATTATTCGACTTTTTCCTCTTACAGCTTTTAATATTCTTTCTTTGTTTAGTGTATTTAGTGTTCTGATTATTATGGGGCAGAAAGAATTTCTGTTCTAGTCCAGTCTATTTGGAGTTCTGTAGACTTCTTGTATATTCATGGTCATCTCTTTCTTTAGGTTTGGCAAATTTTCTTTTATAATTTTGTTGAATATATTTACTGGTCCATTAAGTTGGGAATCATCACTCTCTTCTATCCCTATATCACTTAGGATTGGTATTCTCATTGTGTGCTGGATGTCCTGTATGGTTTGGGTCACCAGCTTTTTAAATTTTGCATTTTCTTTGAATGTTCTGTCCATCTCTTCTATGCTATCTTCTACACCTGAGATTCTCTTCTATCTCTTGTATTCTGGTGGAGATACTTACACCTGTAATTCTTGACCTCTTTCCTAGGTTTTCAGTTTCCAGGTCTTGAAATGGACTTTTATTTCTTGAATCAATGTATTCAATTCCTTCTCCTGTTTAACTGTATTTCTTTCATTGAGTTATTGATATTTTCCTTAAAGGACTCTATTATCTTCATGAGATAGGATTTTAGGTTAGCTTTCTGATTTTTAGTTTTCTTGTTGTATTCAGGGCTTCCTGTGGTGGGAGAATTGGGTTCTGATGATGCCCAAGTATATCAGCTTCTGTTGCTTATGGTCTTGTGCTTGCCTTTTACCATCTAGATATCCCTGTTGTTTTTTGGTCTGGGTGACTGTCTGGAGTCTGGCTCTTTTGATCCTGGGTTGCTTCACTTCTCTTGGTAGACTTGAAGCCCTGGCCATAGCAGACCACCTGTAGGACCTTCTAACAGGGGACTCTTCCCAGGGGCAGAGAGAACATTTTGATCTGTTACCCTGACTGCAGTAGATTTTCTGGGAGGCCTTCAGACTGTTGGATCAACTGCTCTAACTTCAACTGATTCTCAACTGCTCTGAGTGCAGCGGGTTCTTTTCGATGGATCAGGAGATGGTGTCTTCACTGGAACAGACTCGCCATGAGTCTGTCCCAGAAGGAAGGACCAGGCAGTGGAAGGGGCGGAAGGGTCAGAAGGGGAGTGGTATTCAGGAGAGCTGGAGTTTTGGTGGTTGATGGGTGGCAAGTCTTCTGGACCACAAGCAGCAGCTCTGGGACTCCAGATGTGGGAGGGGGTTTTTACCAAATGCTCTGAGTGCATCGGCTTCTCTAGGATAGATTAGGAGATGGGTGTCTTCACTGGAGCAGACCAGCCAAGAGTCTGTCCTAGCAGAAAGGACCGGGCAATGTGTGTGTGTTTTTTCTATTCACAGATCTGAGATAGCTCTTGGGACGGTGCACGTGTGCGCCCACCTGGGAAAACAAAGCCAAGTAGACAAAACTCATGCTGGAATTTATGAAAGATGAGAGTAGCAGAGGTGGTGGGGTTAACCAGTAAGGCATTTGGTCAGCTGGTGAAAAGTGGTCAGTCCTGAAAACATGCATATATGTTTCATTATATGGACTACATAAGCTATTTTTAGGCATATATATTATATAAAATTTCATAAATACAATTATAGATATATAACAACAAATAATATATAACATATAAAACAATTATGTATGTGTGTATGTATACAAACTCAAACACACACACACGGACATACATATATGTATATGTATGCATATATATATACATATGTATATATGTTTATATATAATATATATAATTAAAGGGACAACATGAATTTGAAGATGTGGGAGGGATACATGTGAAGGTTTGAAGGGAAAGAAGAGAGAAATGTAGCTGGAATTTCTAAAAAACAAAAACAAAAATAAAAACCAAAGAAACAAATAGAATGTATTTATTTACAAACCAAGTCACGAATTCTCAGCAGTGTCAAATTTTGCATTACTTTGGTCTTCTACTCTACAGAAATGTGTGAGATAATTTTTGGTCTATGGTATACCTAGTTGTTATACAAATTTAAATAAATAAGATAACAATATGAGATTCTAAAGAAAATACTTTAAATCTTGTTTAGAATAGTAATTTTATAAAAGCATATTATATTTCCAAAAATTGAGTAGTTTACATTTTCAGAGATTGCCTCTTCATTAAAATATCAGACAGTTGTTAGCCATTCGTGCCACTGAAAGTGGGATGTTTTAACTGCAGTAATGACACACAACAGAATGCATGACAAAAGTTGAGAGATGCAACTCACCAGAAAACAGCTCTTAGAGAAATCGTCATTGATTCATGTATTGCGCAGACCAGCACAATAATATAGTATGCTAAAATGGAAACTGTGTTCCAGTTTGATATTGAATGACTTTGTTTATTAAATGTGATTTCAGGGCAAATATTAAATTTCAATTTATTTATTTGTTTTTATTTCTGGCTTATGCATATGTCTGTTGTCCTTAGTGATGAGTATTTGTGTGTGTGTGTGTGTGTGTGTGTGTGTGTGTGTGTGTGTGTGGTGGTGGTGGTGGTGTCTGTAGAGGCAAAAAGAGAGCATCAGATCTCTCCGTGCTGAAGTTACAGGCAGTGGTGAGCCACCCAGCGTGGGTGCCAGAAAAGTGTCCTCTGGGAAAGCTGAATGATTTCTTAACTACTGAGCAATCTCTGTATTCTCAAGCTTTAAAGCTTGATATTTAAATAGAAACTGATTTTAAGTTTCATTTTTATGGGAAAGAAAGTTCATAGAAATATATTTCTAAGACAAGTTATTATAATTATTTAAACATTTTAAAGTTTCAAATGACTTTGGCTTTCTGTTTTATAATGAATGTAATGAAAATACATGACATTTCAATACTTTAGCTGTGCTGTGCAGTAAGTATTTAATTATAGTCATTATGACATACAATATTCACTTTAGAAAACAAATTAAATATGAAAGGACCTTGTTATAATACCTTGTTATAAGAGCCTATATTTATCCCTTTAGTCTGGAGCTATATAATTCAATAATTCTATAATTCAAGAAGGACACCTGATTTACTTCCATATAAGATACTGTTATTTGGATGTGAGATCTGTTAGTCAGCCATTTATACTTCTGGCAACACTTTATTTATTTCAGGTAGCTGTGCTGCTTCACCACTGATGCTTAAAAAAGTGATTATTGATGAATGGATCAAACAAGTTGCATTTCAGTAGATTGATAAAAAAATTATGCATGTTTGCCTTCATGCCTGCCTATGAGTAAGAAAGTAAAACCTCTATTTCTAAATGCAAAAAGCAGATATGTAAAAAATAAATATACATGTAACTTAATTAAGAGATGAATTCACTAATTTACATACAGTTGTGATAGAATTCAATAATTTTGGGGAAAAAAGTCCTTCCAAAAATTCTATTCTAGATTGAAAAACTAGGAAAACCCAAAAATGTCTTCAGAAATGATAGTTTCATTTTACAGAATAGGACTATGATTTTTGGTGAGTTTTAAAATGAGCTAGCAGTTTTGTTTTGTTTGCTTTATTGCCTAGAAGTTTATGGAACACTTGCTTGAATCAAAACTAACTTTGCGGGGATGCTTTGACTTCCTGGTTTGGAGGTGAGACCACCACTTTCTCTCCAGTGACTGTGAAGACAGGCATGGCCAGGAGCATAGGGAACACAGGAGTGGCAGAACAGCTGAGACAGGATCCTTCCAGTCTCCATCTGCACCCAGGAGCTAGCATGAGCCACAACCCTCTGTGCCAGGGGGAGAACTGGTCTCCCAGGTGCTGAGACAGGCTTCCAGGTCCACAGGATAGACAAGCTCCAACTAGAGACAGCAGGATCAACTAATGCCAGAGATAACCAGATGACAAAAGGCAAATGCAAGAACATTACCAAAAGAAACCAAGGCAACATGGCACCATCTGAACCCAGTATATTTATGTTTATCTTCAAAATACAATAAACCTTTTCTGCCATACAATGCAATTCTCTAAAACATCCTTATTTTGGATACATATTTTGAATTAAGTTTTTGTAAAAATAAAATTTTGCAACTTGAAAACATTTCCATCAAAAGTGTTAAAAAGTTGTACACAACAAATACAAAATATTTATACACATAAACTACCTGCATGACAACTAGATCCACTAGGTTTTTAAAATATTTCTGAGATGATCATGTGCTAAAATGAACAATTGCACAAATGACTCAAAAGAGACCAAGGAAAGTAAAAATTATCCTAAATAGCTTAGAGTTTTCCTTTTTATCTGTATGGTAAAAACAAGATTTTGAGTGTGAGTATATGAAGTGGTATATAACACTTTTAAATAGTTCGTCACATATTTCTTACAAATAATTTCTTACAAACATTGGGATACATGCATTAGCTTATTCTCAAACTCTTACATATGAAGTCTATTTTAAAGAAGTACCCTTTACGTTCAAAATATATGATCAATTTTATGAAAAAAATAACATGAACTTTTTACATAATGGGGATTTCCTCAACCTCAAAGACTAAATATCACCTAAGCCTCTGGCTTAATACTGTCTGCAGCATTAAGCTGATAGTAACCAGACATACTATTTCCTGAAATAAAAATGCAATATTTTGTGAAATATATAGAAAAGTATCCTATACAACACAAAAGATCTCAGATATAATGAGCATTGTCACATTCTTCTATCCATCTTTTATTTCTTCTCCATTACAAAAATGTCTCTGAATCAGTTACTCACTGATATCAAACTTACTACCATCTTAGTCATGCTGGGAAAGGGAATAAATATTTCTAGACTACATAAGTCATATTTACTCTGTTTCAAGTGTTTGCAATGATTTTGTTTAGGGGTTAACAATTTTTTTATAGATTTTATGAATAAAAAGACCTACTCAATCCAAAACCAAAATATTATACAGGATAGGTATAGATATGTCATTAATGAGGTATGAATTACAGTAAACTCATGAGGATAGACATTATCAGTAGTTATAGAGCAGAAAATCAAATTACAATAAAATATCCTTTTACAAAACGAAAGATACAGAAATGATTCCCAATGGCATGCTGCTGTACTCATAGACAGAAGCCTGCGTAGTTATCGTCAGAGAGCTCCATCTAACACCTGATAGAAGCACTTACAGGCACGTACAGCCAAACATTAGATGGAACACAGTGAATCCAGCAGAAGAATGGGAGCAAAGATTGTAGGAGCCAGAAGAGTCAAGGACACTACAAGAAAACCCACAGAACCTACTAACCCAGACTAAACAACAAATAGGGAGCCTACACGGGTCTTACTTAGGACTTTTGCATACATGTTACAGTTTTGAAGCTTCTTAATATTGTGGGAATCATATGAGAGTGAACAAGGACTGATTCTTTTTCCTGCTTTTGGGACCCTTGTAATTGTAGTAATTTGCCTAGTCAAGCCATAATATGATGATCTATGCCTAGACTTATTGGTACTTATAGGCCATGTTTGCTTGATATACTTGGGAGATCTGTCCTTTTCTGAAGGAAAACAAAGGTGGAGTGGATGGAGAAGTGGAAGGTGGTGGATGGTACTGGGAGGAGAGGAGGGAGAAAATATTTGAGAGAATTAATTATTAAAAAAATTAAACAACAAAATACTATAAACTGAGAAAAATATTCTTTTATATCCACCACAGAGGGAATCATTATGTTAAACAGACGGAGATGATCAGTTTTACAGAAAATGAGAAAGATTGGAATGCTCACAAATTCATATTATTGTTAGTAATATACAGTGTTACACTCACTATGGAAGTTTTCCAAAATTTTAAATCAATAATTCAATGATCAATGATGCCACTTATAGGAATATAAAAACAGGAATTAATAGTGATGTAGCTAAACAAAAAGTTTATACTAGCACCATTAATATGCATCAGAATGTATGAAGAACTTAAATGTTTCACAAATAATGCTTGAGTATATTTGTAAAATAGAACATTGCATATCCATATTCATATAAAGAAGTATGAGTGGGCGCATAGCTCAGTAGTACTTAACTAACATCTTTAACTAATGAGTTACGCCTGCAGTTCTGAAGGCAAAACTTAATTGTGAAATTCATAGTTAAAAGGACTATTAAAGACAGAAAATATTAAGACTGTACAGTGATTATCCTCCTCTTGTATCTTATTTCATTCACCAAAAACTGACTTTATTTTATACCACGTACAATACTATATGATATGTTATCGACAAAAATAATCACAAAACATCTTTGCATATAAAAATAAAACCCACAATTTGAAGGCACTGACAGAGTATTTAAACAATCATCATTGTATCAATCATGGCAGATTCCAGAGTTTCTAGAATGGGAAGAATTACTGAGAGTGGGAATTTCACAAAATGCATTCTATCACCTAGAAGGTACCTAAGATGGTGCTTCATTATCTTCACTTAAAATTAACTGCCCTATCACGTTGATTTGTAAATAGTTGTTTGAAAGTTATAAAGCAGGAAGGCGAATGGAAGTAAGTGATTTGATAGTGATATTTCTGAATTCTGAAAGCTAGAAACTGGGGGTTAAGCATCCAGGTGAATACCAACTTGATTTCTCCATGTCCTATGCCTCAGATATATGGTATTTTTTGCAATCATGTTTTAATATCAAATTCTATTGTGTAATCAAGAGGATTGACAATAACTTTGATAAGAAATATTATGATATTGATTGATAAGATTATATTATGGAAATAGAAATAGAAATATAAAGGTTTCTTTATAATAATTATATTATTTTCTATTTTTAGGAAAATAGAATTTGAAAGTATAAAATTAAGTAAGGTGGCCCAATGCAGAAAGAAAAAATAACAATGCTCTTCCTAATATGTAGATTCTGACTTTTAATATACATTAAATATAATATGATATAATATATTTTACTATATACTGTATATAATTATGTATAAATATATATATTACATATGGTAAGTAAATAGCTATAAAAGTGGCAGCGATATATGTTTTGAAAGGAAACTAAGAAAGAGTAACATTAGTTAAGGAGGAGGAATGATTTCAGGGAAAGAGAAACATGAGTCATGACAGATAAAAATATAAAAACTCATTTTCTGTGGGAAAGTCTTTGCTAAAGTAAATCAAGTACATTTGCAAAATGTCAGAGATAAATTTTACCTACTACCTTAGATAATCTGTATATTTCTATATATTAGTATATCATTAACTCTCTGTACATATTGGCCAATATATCTACCGGTATGTTCATACCTACATGTATCCACATCCATCATGTTCTATCTATCCATACATCCATATCTATTTTTGTACTATCTATATCCATATGTGTGTGTTTGTGTGTATCCCTCCATAATTATCCTCATGGTTGCATCTATTTAAATATGCATACTGATCTACATCCTCCTATGCCTATATCTTTATAAACTACGTTTCCCTAAAACTTTTTGACTATTACAGATTTTGATAGTAAGGAATTATAAAGCATATATATAATTCAAGATGAGTTTCTTTTATATCCTCATTTCTGAAATTGATTCACAAACCTAATTTTGCTAAAAGCATCAATTCCTATTTTTCAGTGATAAATGGACACTGAAAACACTTGAGTGTTCCCTCTTATATACTCATAACTAGGTAATAATGAAAAAATATGTATATGTGTCATTGTATTTCTTAGATAGTTTAAAAAATAAAAGCAACATTTCTTGTCCCTTTATAGTGCTGAAAATGTACAGAAGAAAGTGTTATAAATTTCAGGATTCATGAGATAAGCACCTTTGTATCTCTCCAGAAATATTTTTTTTTTTTGCTGTAGCTTGAAGTTGATATTTCATAAAACAGAATCCAGAACTCTTGTCATTTATTAGAAGGAAAATTAAGTTTCTGACCTGGAAGAATTTCTGCTATTACTCTAATTGCATTGATTTTATTTTGAAGCCAAAAATCCTGAAAATAAAAAAGGAACACATAAGCATAACCTCATGAAAGATAAAGAGATTACCAGTTCTCCTGAGTTTTCATCTGAGAAGACAACACCTTTGGACATGTACTTTCCTGTAATACAATGCTTCTGTCAGGATCTGAATTTAGTATATTTCTGTCGGTTTAGACTACTAGCTAGACTCAAGTGTCAGTCTGCAATGAGGGAATGACATTAACTGTGAAAAATTGTGCTCCACTATTGAGTAACTGTATGATTTCCCTAACTCAAGTAGACATATGCCTAAGATACATCTGTGAGAGAGGTTGTGAGGAACAAAAATATTAATCTCATAAAATTTATGGTTTGGATCTAAAGAAGTAGAAATACTGAACATAGTGTATAGTAATAGGTATTATATATAGAAGGTTTAGAAAGTTAACTTAAAAGTTTTCTTGTGGGCTGGATAAAATGTAGAACAGAATTTGGCATAGCCCAAAGATGTCAAATTGTCCTCACTTTATTAGACACTATTAAAGATCTTTTCTTTATTGGATATTTTATGTATTTGTATTTCAAATGTTATCCCTTTTCCAGTTTCCCCTTTAGATCCCCCTTTCCAAATCACCCTCCTCTTGCTTTTATGAGGATGCTCCCCTTCCCACCAACCCACTCCCACCTGACTTCCCTGGCATTCCCCTACACTGGTTCATTAAGCCTTCACAGGAGCAAGGACCTCTCCTCCTGTTGATGCCAGACAATGCTATCCTTTGCTACATATGTGGCTGGAGCCATGGTTCCCTCCATGTGTACTCTTTGGTAGTTGGGTGTTTAGTCCCTGGAGCTGAAGTTCTTGAAAGCATAAGATAGAGTGGAGTTTTTCATTTAAGCCCTGTTGCAGACCCTAAAAATAAATTAGTAAGGGAAGCACAAGCATTTTTTAAAGTCCAAGTGGTTATTCCATGCAGGTTATACATTTCAGTGGATCCTTAAGAGCAGTGGAGCTAATTGGATGCCAGGGTGGCAGGGGTCAAATGGCAGTACTTACTTATAATGGACAAGTGAGATGTAGTTATCATAATGAACCAAAAAGTTAAAGCACCAAGAAGTATATCTGGTTGATGCAGACCTATGACACTTGATAGTTGATCATAGTATCCTTAGGAGGGAAATAGAGAGGCAGTCCAGTTAGTTCTGACTTAATCTCTATAATTAGTCTAGTGAAAAGAAATGTAACTCGATATACCAGAGTACAACCAAGCCCTCTCTTTAAAAAAAAAGATAATAAAAAGATTAATACTATCAACAATAGAGAAAATTTCCTCCTAAGCTCTCTCCTCTTGAGAGTGAAGATTTTTTGTTTTGGTTTGGTTTGGTTTTTTGCTGGGAAAGGCCAAAATGTACACCTAGAATAGTCTATACAAACAGTAAGTGATAACAAAACAGTGCCATATTACTGCTGGAGTTCAGAAATTAATGCCACCATTGAAGACCTGGATGATGTAGAAGAAGTCTACATCCATTCACTGAATCTTTTGGATGGTATGTTGAACTCAAAAAAAAAAAAGACAAGAAAAACTGTGAAATAGGTATGGTAGATGTGTACATAGTATCATTTGTTAATGTTGTATAACACTCTTACCAGTTTAGCAAATTAAAATAGCAAGCCTTTATTTCTCATAGATTTTCTGTATCAGAAAGTGTAGCATGCTTACAATGGCTTCTGTGCCCAAGGCCTTGATATGTTAAAATTTGAGTGGATGTTTTGATTTAATATGGAGTTCACAGTCTTTTATTTTTTTCCATTTTTTTTGAATATATTCTTCATTTACATTTCAAATGTTGTACAACTTCCCGGTTTCCCCCCCTCCCCGAAACCCCCCCAAGCCATCCTCCCACCTCTTGCCTCTAAGAATATGCTCCTCCACCCAACCCACTCCCATGACCCCCTCTAGATTTCCCCACACTGGGGCCTCTATTGAGCTTTCACAGGACCAAGGACCTTTCCTCCCACAGACGCCCAACAAGGCATTCCTCTGCCAACCTTTTGGCTGGAACCACATGTACCCCTTGGTTGATGGCTTAGTCCCTGGGAGCCCTGGGACATCTGGTTGACTTACATTGTCGTTCTTCCCATGGGGCTGCAAACCCCATCCCCCTTCCAGCTTGCCCTCCAACTCCTCTATAGTGAACCCCATGCTCAGACCAATGGTTGGCTGCTAGTATTCACCTCTGTATCTGTAATGCTCTGGCAGGGGCCCTTCAAAAGACAACCATAAATGGCTCCTTTCGGTACACTCTTCTTGTCATCCATAGTAGTTTCGGAGTTTGGTGACTGTTTATAGGATGAATTCCCACCTTGGTGATTGTTTATAGGATGAATTCCCAGGTAGGACAGTCTCTGGGTGGCCTTTCCTTCAGTCTCTGCTCCACTCTTTGTCTCAATAGTTGTTCCTGAGATTATTTTGTTCCCTTTCTCAGAGGAACCAAATCATCCCCACTTTGGTCTACCTTCTTCGTGATCTTCCTGTGGTCTGTGAATTGCAACATGTTTATTTTGAGCTTTTGGCTTTTTTATTTCAAGCTAATATCCACTTATCAGTCAGTGAATAACATGTGTGATCTTTTTTGATTGGGTTACTTCACTCAGGATGATACTTTCTAGTGCCATCCATTTGCCTAAGAATTTCATGAATTCATTATTTTTAATAGCTGAATAGTACTCCATTGTGTATATATACTATAATTTCTGTATTCATTTCTCTGTTGAAGGACATCTGGGTTCATAGTATTTTATAAATGAAAAGTTATTTTTAGTGTAGAATATAGGATTTGTATTTTTGCAAATTTTCTCCTGAAACTGTTTTCAGCTGTTAAAGATCTCTGTTACCTGCTATTCATCTCTCCTTACATATCAAAATTTGTCTTAACATTTTAAAAGAGCTTATGGTGTCTAGTTTACTTCCTATCTGAAATCCAATTAATTGGGTTACTAAATACTTCTCCAAAAATCTGCCCACTACATATATGGTATAATAACAGGAAAATACTTTTTCAAATTCAAAGTAGAGTTCATACCCAGTGGTGAGTAAGGGATTATAGAGTGAACAAAAGAAGAGTTAGACTTCTCAGAGTCTTTCTAGAACACTACATCGAGGAAGCTTGAGATGCAAAACTGAGTATTTGAAACATGAAACAAATAAACAACATACACAAAAAACAGGCATACTTTCCTCTTTTTAAATAAAACTGGAATAAAATGAAGACGATAGTGCAACAGCAATGTCTGGAGACAGTTAGGAAATCTCGGAAACTAAGGTATTGTGTTTCGATGAATTTATTGCAATAACATTTTAAAGTATAAACATCCTCTGCTACAGATGCAGCTGTAGTCATGCATCCGTCCACGTGTACTCTTTGGTTGGTGTTTAGTCCCTGGGAGCATTGAGGGACTGGTTGGTTCATATTGTTATTCTTCCTATGCGGCTGCAAACACCATCAGCTCATTGGGTCCTTTCTCTAGCTCCTCCATCGGGGATCTTGTGCTCAGTACAATGGTTGGATGAGAGCATCAACCTCTGTATTTGTCAGGTACTGGCAGAGCCTCTAAGGAGACATCTATATCAGGCTCCTGTCAGCAAGAGCTTGTTGGCATCTACAATAGTGTCTGGGTTTGGTGTGAGAAAGTCTCTCTTTCTCTTTCTTTTTTTCTTTTTTCTTTTTTAATTAAACAGAAAAGGTGAGATGTTGCAGGATTTTCCATGCCCAATCGTATTAGAGCAGTGGAAGGCCTGTGATTGGACGGTAAAGGGGAGGCAGAGCTTGGAATTGGGGAGACACAGAGGTAGTAGGAGAGAGAGGGAGAACCGAGATGGCTTCAGACATGGACCCGTGTGACATCTACTAGCCAAAATTGCTAAGTTTTGGTGAGGTTAGAAATATTGGGATAAAGCTTGTATCATTATCCATTGGCTCTTAAATTATTGTACTGGCATCTTGTAATTGTGATTTTAATTATACATAAATCTAATTGCCTGATTAATTAAACGTTAAGAGTCAGCTTCTACTGGGTAATTGGGATGTGTTGGCGTTGTGTGGAATTGAGATAACCCTTGCCAGAGAGTTGGCCAAGTGGAGGCTGAAAAGTGGGCAGGCCGGTAGATCACAGGAGAGTGGGCCTAACCCAGGGAGAGTTTGCAGGTCCTATGGCAGTCTAGAAGGAGTCCTGTAACAGGTCCAGCTGTGTGAAGTCTGCGGATCGCCATTGCATTGCCAGCGCTAGTGAGGGAAAGTGCAGACATTTCTTTTTTAAATATTTCCTGCAAGAGGTGGTGTCAAGAAAGGGGATAACATATGAAATGTAAATGAAGAAAATATCCAATAGAAAGGAGAGAAATAAAGTATAGACATACTGAAGATACAATAAAGATGGCTTGGCTTAAAATCACTTAGATTGTAAATGTTATATGGTGTCTATTAGCATCACTAATTAGGAACATGCTCAGAGTGAAAAATAAATAATACAATGCCTAAGCATAGTGGTTACATAACAATGAAACACTACAAGAAAATTTCTATCTTGCAAAAGGAATTAGAAAGATAGATATTGAAAATAGAACTGTCTATATGTGCGATAAAAATTGTCCCAAACTTGGGATTAAAAGAACACAAAAACATTATTTAATAATTTATACATGTCTAAATGAAAGAATTGGTCTCAACAGGTTAAAGCCAATACATCAAAAATAAACATTCCTTTGAAAGCTCTTTGGAAAATTCTTTTTCTTGCCTTTTCCAGTCTTAAGAGTCCCACTTATAGAAATTAGGGTTATCTCCTTCAAAATGAATAAAGAAGTTTGAGGACTTTTCACACTATGTATTTTGACTTCCTTTGCTACAGCCCTCTTCCAATTTAAGGAACCCTAGAATGGTGCTTACTTTACATCAGTAAGGTAAAATTACATTTTCAGCCTACATTCAGTTGATAGGCCAACTTTATTTCACATGTAACTTTAAGTTTTCATTGTGGATTTTGGCATGCTAAGAACTATAGAGGCTTAGATTGTCAACATCTCTGCATGCCATTACTTGGTCTTCCAAAAATCAAAGAAGAAATGCCATAGCAATTGGTAACGTCTTGGCTTATTCCATGTATTTTTTTTTCTTTTCTTTTTCTTTTTTTTTCAATTAGATATTTTCTTTATTTACATTTCAAATGTTATCCCCTTTCCTGGTTTCCCCTCCAAAAACACCCTATCTCATCCCCCTTTCCCCTGCTCACCAACCCACCCACTCCCACTTCCCTGTCCAAGTTTTCTCCTGTACTGGGACATCCAGGCTTCTCAGGGTGAAGGGTTTCTCCTCCCTTTAATGTCCAACAAGGTCATCCTCTGCTACAGATGTAGTTGGAGCCATTTATTTTTAAAATATCTTTGTATTGTTTTATTACCATGTCATTATGACTTTTACATTAATCTCAAATATGTATTAGTTGGTCCCATGTAATTTGTTCTATAAGATATATTTTTGCAATGTTTAGAGAAATATACTATGTCACTCTCTTAATACTAAAAATATCATAAAATGAAACACAAAAATAATGCATTATTGAAAGCTGAATACAGGTCAATTTATATGCTATTGTTCACTATTTATAATTATATATTTTATCTTTTGCTGATAAGAAAAAATTAGAAGTTTATATCTGATTAATACTATGCTATTGTTTCATTTTTAGAAATTAGGTATTATAATACTAATGAATAATTTAGTAATGTAGGAAAAATTGTAAATTATTTATAGCAATCCCTCAATTAAAATTAACATCTATAATTAAAAACACAAAAAGTGAATATTTTATGTTTAACTTTTTTATGTGTTCTATATATAATGATACACACTTCAAAAATTTTGTTGTTATCATGGTCAAAAAACAACTTCAACTCAAATTATGCCTATTATTATACAATACAAGTAATCTGTTTCTAACTCCTAATTATCTTCCCTCAAAATTCATTTAAAATTTTTAAGTATAAAAAATACACACTTATCCAGTTACCAAAAATATCAAAATCATAAGATTGAAAATGAATATAGATGCTTTTTGCTTTAAGAACAAAGGCAAGTGCATTTTCATTTGTTATTTAAATGACTTACTTTATTATCTTATATTTCATGATAATATTCAGCTGGAGAAATATTCAGTTGTAGTTTTGCAGGTGCTCATTCTTTCTCATTAAGTGTTTCTGGTGTCAATATTCAGAAATGCATTATTTAAATTCCTAAAAAAATATACTAAGTCCTCCATTCTCTACAGACTCTCCATAAAGGATATTTGTATATACCATAGTATCTGGATTTTCATGGCAACAGTTACTGTGAGCACACGTTCCCATTTAGTAATTTCACATACCCATTATATGTTTGTTGCTGTTGAAGTGGATTTTTGTTTTCTCACGGATGAGGAAAATAATGGAATCATTTCCTACAGACCCTATATTTTAATGAAGAAAGATTGCCAATGAATAATATAGACAATGAAGAGAAAGCTTAAACTTATGTTTGAAAGCTATAATCCCTGATTATATGGGGTACTAAATAAAGCTAGGGCCAGCAGGCATAGGTTTGGAAACAATGTACAAGTTCAAATAAATTGATTGGAAAAACTATATGAGACTGTTGATATTTTTGTGATCTCCTTGCCTACAATTTCCTAAATGTTAACAGTGTGATTGAACAACCTCAGGTTAATATGAAATTCCATTTAGAGTACTGATGCATCTGTAGATTATGTGTTTACCAAATTACCAACCCACAGATATTCTGTTAAAATCATTCCTTAGAAACAAACTTACCCCTGTGAAATACCATGAGTCCACTAATGAAAAGCATATTTACAAGGAGATTATTGTCATATTGACGCACGTACCGCCTACTTTGAATCTTACCCTGTGTAGGAATCAATAATCCCCGAGTAGCTGCGCAGTTTATTGTACAAGTCCAATAGCTCTACTATCATCTTATCTATCAGCAAATATTGTTACCAGATCAAATGAAAAATTCCAGAATGGTATACATAACCTGAGAATCAGAAACAACTTCATGGCTTGTGAAGTCGGATGTTTCACTTCAATTATTTTTGGCTCAGGTTATATTGACAGAGAACTTGGTGAGTTTAAAATCCAGATTCCAATTTGCATGAGGCTGAGAAGCTAAGATGGAGGTTTCCTCTAACATAAAGAATTAGTAAATGTCTTATAAATGAGAAAGGTGACACAAGATCCTCTTGTTTATATCTTATTACATGAAATTATCAAGGTGCTGCTTCTTAAATATATGCAACAGTAACAAAGGAAACTTTTGAATGCTGGTCATGGGGGATGTTTGAAGAAGGGTGGCTGGAGGGAACTGGAGTCACAAAAAGTTTGAGGGAAAGTGATATAATTGCATTTCAGTTATATGTATATTTCTAAATAACAAAAATGGTATTTCTACCCATAGATGGGAATATACTCATGAATATTTCTTTTAGTTTTCACAATAGGGCTTAATTGCTTCCCATACCATTTCATCATTTAGACCCTCCCCTTCCTTACCTTGCTCAACCTGACCGCTAATCGGGTGTAGTATTTACCTTTGTTGTTGATAATAATATAATATCTATCAACTATTTTACTAAACCTTATACCAGAAAGGAAAGGCTATATTAGTCTTTAATTTTCTCTCCCCAGTTGACAATTAAATGGCTACCAGTTAAAAAAGTTGACTGTGTTCGATTAATACCTATCTCTAGGGAATCTAGGAGTGTACATTACTAAGGACAACAATTAATATAATACACAAATCAGTTTAGCTTAATATGAGTGAGGGATGAGTCAGTTCTCTAATTCACACATTTTGAGAAATATTTTCAAGACACTCTTCTATTTATGTACATTTTTCTGTTTTCAAAAAACTATTTCATTAACTTTAGCCTTTGCATCACCTGTTTTGAGCCACAGGGAATTCCTTTGCTCTAAGAACGGTAAAGGATAAGGATATATTTTTAATGTTGTCTTCATGCTCATTTATGCACTTTTGTAACACTGAATGTGTACACTGGCAAGAAGAAACATGTCCCAGGTGGAAGAACTTAATTGGTAATTCCATTATAAATCTTAGCTTTTATCATGAGCTGTTGCTTTTGCTGTGAGATGAGTGACAACTAGAATATATTAAGGGTCAATCTCAGTTAATATCTACTTGTATCCACATGGGACAACCATTAATGGCCTGATGTAATCCATTTACTGGTGATTCACTGCACTGTATCCTTGGGGCATTTTACCCTCCTCCATTTGCAAATGATTCTTTTCCTCTTAACATTGACTAAAATATTGACTAAAATATTATGCATTCCATTCAGTGCAAAGGACACATCTAATGTTTATGACCATGTACCCCAAAATGATCATAATCAGTTATATTTTAAAAACATAAGCTGACAGTAGAATATAATGTAGACTACATTATAATGCACTCTCCATCTAAGCTTGAAAGTAAATTGTTACAGTCGTGTGTGTGTATGTGTGTGTGTGTGTGTGCATGTGTGTGTTATAGTGTTTGTTCACATGTGTATATGAATGCTTGTGACAGCATTCATATGAGAAGAAACGAAGAGGTTGTCAAGTTTTCTGCTCCATTATTTTATGCCCTCTTCATTTGAGACAGCATGTCTTACTGACTCTAGATCTATGTCGAATATTTGCTGTTATTTTCATTTATATCCAGAACATTCTTTGTCTTTTTCTCTAAATGGCCAGAAGAATGAGTAAACTAGTGTCCTCTGTGAATTTTCTTTTGCATTACCATTAAAATGTAATTTTCTATTGGTAAAACAAGAACATTAGCTGTCGCCCATGAATTATAAAAATATAAATAGTCCTCTAAAGGCAGGAACTTCATTTATTTACTCTTTTTATAATTTGCTAATGTGTCTGCCCACAGGATAGACTGCCTTTAACTTGTTCTATTAAGATTTACACACACTAAGAGAATGCTAATGATTTCAAAAGAAAAATATGATCTCAGTTTAACCCCTTCTGTAAACTAAGAAGCTGATTTTTCCTTCATTGGGAAAGTGGAGAATTCAAGGTACACCACAGTGGTAATATGGAGATGTTCTAACATGTCTATGGTGGTTTCTATGAGCAATAAAGTTACCATTTAATGTAAAGGTGCAGAATACTATATCTGATATTAATTTGTCAGCCATCTCTTGAATATACAATTTTTCTTTCTATTTTTTATTCACTTATATCCAGATAGTTATCCCCCATCCCAGTCCCATTCCCCTCTTCTTTTCTGAGAAAGTGGAGGCCCTCCTTGGGTACCCTCTACCCTGGAACACCAAGTCACTTCAGGGTTAGGTGCTACTTCTTCCACTCATGCTAGATAAGACAACTGAATTGGGAGAACTGATTCCACAGACAGGCAAGAGCTGTAGGGATACCCCCTACTCCAGTTGTTTGGAACCCAAATGAATACTGCGATGCACATCTGCTACATATGTGCAGTGGATCTAGGTCAAGCCTGTGTATACTCTTTGCTGATGGTTCAGTGTCTGAGAGCACCCAAGGACCCAGGTAAGTTGACTTTGTTGGTCTTCCTGTGGAGTTCTTATTCCCTTCATGGGCACCAATCGTTATGCCTAAATCTTCCATAAGGATCCCCAATCTCCATCCAATGATTGATTGTTGGTATCTGCATCTGTTTCAGTCAGCTGCTAGGGAGAGTCTTTGAGAGGAGATCCATGCTAGGCTCTTGTCTGCAGGCATAACAGAGTATCAATAATAGTATCAGGGATTGGTGCTTGCACAGGGAATGGGTCTCAAGTTTGGCCATCCTTTCAGTCTCTATTACCATGTCTGTATTTCGTGAAGACAGGATAAATGATGGATGAAAATTTTGTGGATGGGTTGGTGTCCTTATCTCTCCATGGGGGTTTCTGCTTGGTTACAGTAGGTGGCCTCTTCAGGTTCCATATTGTAACTGTGGTGGGTCTCAGCTAAGGTCACCACCATTGATTCTTGGAAACCTCCCCAACCCCAGGTCTCTGGCATGTCCTCGAGATGCCCTCCAACCCCTCAGCCCTGCCAGTTGCCTCCTCTGTCCACCTATGCTGTTTTCATATGAGAGATATTTCTGTGTTCCTTTCTGCCTGTTGGTATCATTGTCAGCTAATGTCTGATTTGTAATTCTGTCTTAAGAATTATTTGATAGTCTATTTGTACTGATTCTATAGGAAGCTATAATTGTTTTACACTTTCCTAGTTGTTTTCTTTTTATACTTTAAATCTGGATTGGCAGGATTAATATAGTAAAAATGAGCATCTTACCAAAAGTAATACACAGATTCAATGCAATCCCCATCAAAATCCCAACTCAATTCTTCATAGAGTTAGAAAGAGCAATTCAAAAATTCATCTGGAATAACAGAAAACCCAGAATAGCTAAAACTATTCTCAAGAGTAAAAGAACCTCTGGGGGAATCAGTATCCCGGACCTCAAGCTGTACTACAGAGCAATAGTGTTAAAAACCGCATGGTATTGGTACAGTGACAGACATGTAGATCAATGGAACAGAATTGAAGACCCAGAAATGAATCCACACTCCTATGGTCACTTGATCTTTGACAAAGGAGCTAAAACCATCCAGTGGAAAAAAGATAGCCTTTTCAACAAATGGTGCTTGCTGAGCTGGAGGTCAACATGCAGAAGAATGCAAATTGACCCATTCTTATCTCCTTGCACTAAGCTCAATTCTAAGTGGATCAAAGATCTCCACATAAAACCAGACACACTGAAACTAATAGAAGGGAAACTAGGGAAGAACCTTGAACATATGGGCACAGGGGAGAATTTCCTGAACAGAACTCCAATAGCTTATGCTCTAAGATCAAGAATAGACAAATGGGACCTCATTAAATTACAAAGTTTTTGCAAGGCAAAAGACACTGTCAAAAAGACAAAGTGGCAACCAACTAACTGGGAAATGATCTTTAACAACCTTACATCCGACAGAGGGCTAATATCCAATATATACAAAGAACTCAAGAAGTTAAACTCCAGAGAGGCAAGTAACCCTATTAAAAAACGGGGTACAGAGCTAAACAAAGAGTTCTCACCTGAAGAATATCTAATGGCTGAGAAGCACCTAAAGAGATGTTCATCATCCTTAGTCATTAGGGTAATGCAAATCAAAACAACCCTGAGATTCCATCTCACACCAGTCAGGATGGCTAAGATCAAAAACACAGGAGACAGCAGTTGTTGGTGAGGATGTGGAGAAAGAGGAACACTCCTCCACTGCTGGTGGAATTGCAAGCTGGTACAACCACTCTGCAAAGCAGTCTGGCGGTTCCTCAGAAAACTGGGCATGACACTCCTGGAGGATCCGGCTATACCACTCCTGGGCATATACCCAGAGGCTTTACCTGCATGCAATAAGGACACATGCTCCACTATGTTCATAGCAGCCTTATTTATAATTGCCAGAAGCTGGAAAGAACCCAGATGTCCCTGAACGGAGGAATGGATTCAGAAGATGTGGTATATCTACACAATGGAATACTACTCTGCAATTAAAAACAATGAATTCACGAAATTCCTAGGCAAATGGTCAGATCTTGAAAATATCATCCTTAGTGAGGTAACCCAATCACAAAAGAACACACATGGTATGCAGTCACTGATAAGGGGATATTGACCCAGAATCTTGGAATACCCTAGACACAATCCGCATATCAATAGATTTCTAAGAAGATGGAAGGAGAGACCCCTGGTCCTGGAAAGACTGGATGTAGGGGAAGGCCAGGACAGAGAAACGAGAGGGGGTTGAATGGAGAAAAGAGGGAGGGAAGGGGCCTTATGGGACTTTCGGGGAGGGAGGAAACAGGAAAGGGGAAATGATTTGGAATGTAAATTAAAAATAAAATAAAATAAAATAAATAATTAAAAAAAAATTACTTCTAAATTACAATATGATTCCAGCACTTTCCCCCATCTCTCCTCCTTCCAACTGCTCACATGTCTCCTCCTTCAAACTCCTCTCATTACCCCAATACTTTCTCTTCAACAGAACTTATTTTCCTTTAGAGCATATATATATATATGCTCTATATATATCCAATGAAAGTAAATTTTTCCATTCCCACTTATTCAATCAACATAATTGCTAAGGTATTGACTATGCCATAATTTCCTCACATACCACCATGCCCAAAGTACACAACTTTTCCAACATTCTGCTTCTGAAAAGCAATTTTTGTGATATCTCCAATACATTACTTTTGCTCATATTAGAATAGTACCCTTGTTTCTATTAGACATTACGAATTTCAAGTTAATCTCTCTTACAGTATAAAGATATTCAAATACAATCAAGAACTCTGTGAAGAATAATAAGTACAAGATAATTTTATTTCAGAGCAACGCAATCTCTGCTTTACCATAGATTCAGACTGAAATGAGAGTAACAGATCCCAGAATATGGTATTTAAGAAATACTCCAAAAACTATTTTAGTATGCTTCCTGTCTAAGGAAAAGAAGAATAAATACAACAACAATTAAAGAAATATAGAGACCATGAGTTATGAAGTAAGGAAGGAGGTGTATAGGAAGATTTGGAGGGAGAAAAGAAAGTGTGGGTGATATAAGTGTGTGATACCTAAAATATAATTTTAAGAATAGAAAAAATACTATGCTGTTTAATAGCAAACCAGCAATCTGGCCAAAAAACACTTAAGAAAATAGACTCAAACAAATGTTTCAATGCAAACAGGAAAAAGTTCTATTAGCCATTGAAGGAATAAAACATAAAAATGTCTTGCAGACAACAAGTATATTAAATGACTAATGGCATGAGTCAACAACTTCTATAACCTAAAGTTTACCACTGTCTCTGTAGAAAGCATTCTTATCACTTTAATTAATCTAATCATCTTATCAAGTGCATTTTGTAATTACCTTGGCTGCTAAGTGTCCAGAGGGAAGCAGAGAAAAATCAAATCACAGAAATCTCAGGCCTAGCCGGGTGGTGGTGGCGCACGCCTTTAATCCCAGCACTTGGGAGGCAGAGGCAGGAGGATTTCTGAGTTCGAGGCCAGCCTGGTCTACAAAGTGAGTTCCAGGACAGCCAGGGCGACACAGAGAAACCCTGTCTCGAAAAACCAAAAAAAAAAAAAAAAAAGAAATCTCAGGCCAACCCAATCATTAATCTGATAGAATATTTCTACTCAAAAGCTCAATTTTTTGTATCTTCCTGGGTCTGGTTCCGTATGTGCTGAGCAATAAGAGCAGTTTGTATATCAGTAAAGATGTACTCCTGAGCTTTGTAAAACTGAAGCAGAGTTGTCAAATGGAGGGACACATTCCAACTGCCATCTTCTTCATAGTCAGGATGTTTCTGTCCACAGAACAACACTCTTCAAAATGAATATATTACACTACTGGAAAAAACAAGACATTGCTGGCATGTAAATGAATTTTGTTATTCTCACGGAAAGCTCCTCAGGTTCTTTTCTCCCTTCCTTTCTCCTTTCCTTCATTCCTTCCTTCCATTCTTTCTTCTTCCTCCCTTCCTTCTTGCTTTTATTTCCTTCTTCCATTTTCCCTTTCTTCTAATGTAACATAAGTGATGAGCACAAACTTTTAAGTACTTCATCTAATTTTGTATCTATTATTCATTTATGATTACTGTTAGGTTAATATTAAATTATATTATTTAATAGCAAAATCCTATAAATGATAAAAACATTCTTCTTTTTAAAAATATTGTGCTTAAAATATGGCTATATTAATACATTCCTATGGAATAAGATACATACATACCTTAAAATACAAGCATGTACATATGCAATCAAACATCATACATTTATTCAGGCTCATGCTGAGAGATTTTGTAAATTCAGGAAGTTTTATCCAAGTATGACATGTCTTATAATTCAGTGATTCCTTTATAAACTTTATACTAACAAAATATAACACAGTATTTCTAAGATTTTTTATTGAAAGCTATGAAACTCTAGATGAAGAAAGAACATATCGTCACCACAAAAAATCGATGAAGTACTAAACCATGACTTTTAAATAAATTACATCCATACTAGCAGAAACAGCCACTTACTGTGATGTATTTCTTCACCTTTTATTTTGTTGGATCCGCAAAGAGGAGACTGAAACAGATTTTTTGTGTAAGTGAGTACTATGGAAATGTTCTCAGGTAAGATTTGAATAACAAGGTCACAAATATAAAGAGGAAGAAATAAAACACAGTTGCACAACTAGCTGAGGCCAGGCTTTGCTGAGATTCCCAAGGAAGTTTGATTACCAAGGCAGAAAAAGAGTGTTTTCAACTGAAGTTAAAAAAAATATTTCCTTAGTGGTACTATTGGTTATTGAAATCATCCTCTCTGGTCCTGGAATACAGTTACCTCCTAAGCATTTCTGTACAGTTCTGCAGCAGATAACTCAGGGAACATATAGGGTAAAAGACCACAGTAAACTGTTTTTGCATAAGGTTGATGTCATGAAAACCCTTGGAAAATGTTTAGTATTATATTTGTTATTGCTGGAATTCTCCAGATTTTGGCAGTGTGACGCTCTTCTAGTTAAAATCAGCATCTCATTTTGATACTCCCATCAGTATTACCTCCATCTTCCTCCCTCTCTCCTTCCCTCCTTGCTTCTTCCTTCTCTCTCTCTCTCTCTCTCTCTCTCTCTCTCTCTCTCTCTCTCTCTCTCTCTCTCTCTCTCTCTCTCTCTCCATTTCATGCTCTACATCTACTTTCCTTTCCACCAACCTCTCTTTGATTGTCTCATGTTTCTTCTGTTCTTTCTTTGCTATTTCCATTTTTAGTCCTAGCATTCCCTCGTGTTTCTCCAGTTGCTTTCATTGGATGACAGTATTAAAAACCAGTGTCCCAGTGTCTGTCAGCTAAGTATCCAAAATTGACCCAGGGGTGACATTGCTGTCAAAGCATTCTACAGCAAAACAAGTAATGAGTGAATTTCATGGCCTTTTGCACTGCAGCTCAAACAACACTTGCTTTAGGTTTTACTTCTGTGGTAGCAATAAACGATCTTATCTCTGCAAAAGTCTCCTTCTACAAATCTGAACATGTAAGCTTTCCTGTCCATTCAACAGTGTAACTGTGTGTGTACACATTACACATTGTTGCTTCTAGGCTTACTTGAGCTACTGTGTTTTGGTTAAGATGCTAACACATGTAAAATTTAAGGTAAAAAATATGTATATATTTTTCTTGTCATTTTTTTTATTTTCTATATTTTTTTATTTACATTCCGAATGATTTCCCCTTTCCCGGTTCCTCCCTCTGCGAAAGTCCCATAAGCCCCCTTCCCTCCCTCTTTTCCCCATTCAACCCCCTTTTGCTTCTGAGTCCTCGCAGTCCCCTACATCCAGTCTTTCCAGGACCAGGGGTCTCTCCTTCCCTCTTCTTGGAAATCTATTTATATGTGAATTGTGTCTTGGGTATTCCGAGTTTCTGGGTTAACATCCCCTTATCAGTGACTGCATTCTATGTGTGTTCTTTTGTGATTGGGCTTCACTAAGGATGATATTTTCAAGTTCTGACCATTTACCTAAGAATAATATAGAAACATAAGTTACAAAATTTGAGAAGTGCATTAGTTTATCTCTTAAAATATATATGGTAATCATTCATTTTAAAAACACTTTCTTTGGCATTATTATTTCTGTCTATGAACAAAAATACACGAATAGAAATAACAAAATGCTCCATACTATTGGCTAATTTATAAAATGATGAATATAAAAGTTTTAGCTGCTAATATGACTATAGAAACATCAGGAAAAGACTGACAGTATGTGAAGACATTAAAATAGATGTTCTACATAGCTAATTATCCATTTTGCCAAGAGAAAATGTAAACACACATATCTATTTAATCAGGAGATTAAAAATAAAAGTCTCTGTGGAAATGCTGTATAGATAGAAGAGTAATACAAGTCAGATATTTGTTTACTACAAGAAAACAGTTTCTTCCAGATCCCACTGTGTATGTAGACATATAAATTCACAAATGTTGCAGCCTAAGTAAGGTCTTAGAAAGCTTTATTCAGACATAATCCCAACATGGAAAGAAAGGTATCCAAAGTTAAGGTTCCATTGATTGGCAATTGAACACTTCTGGGAAAAGAGAGTTAGTTTTCTTTAAGGGATAATTCCTGGTAGATTGACCACCATGCTTTTATGGATGGTATGCGTCAATGTTTTAGGAGCAGCACAAATTAATGTTAGTGGGTTAAAAAAAAACACAGTTCTTCTTGTATGGGAAGAGTGTGTAGATATAGAAGAAATTAAGGGTTAGTGGAAAATATATATCATCAAGCTATCTTGTATGAATTTCTTAAAGAACTCATTGGATGAGAAAAAATGAAAGCAGAAAATTACTGAGAAGTAATATATAAGGTTCTTTCAATTATAACCTTCAAAAGTTTCAAATATGCACAAATGTAAATAACACATGGATCACTCAGTACTTTGAATTATCATTGGTCAGTTAACTGAAGAAAATAACTACATATTTGATCAAAATAGAAAGTTTTCAGAAATCGCAAACATCATCATAAATGATGACTTTTTACTTTAAATTTTATTTTTTATTGAAAATGAATTTTCTCATACAATATATCCCAAATATAGTTTCCCATCCCTCCATTCATCTCCAATCTTCCCTCCCCCTCCCTTCCCCTCCTGATCCATTCTGTTCCCATCTTTCTTTAAAAAAATAGGTAACAAACAAATATGACACTAAGCAAACAATAATAAGATAAAGCAAAAATTATCATATCAAAATTGGTAATAACAACCTAATAGGAGGAAAAGAATTACAAGATTAAACAAAGAGTCAGAGACCAATTCTTTCCCACGCTCATAAGTCCCATTATAATCCTAAACCAACAGCTCTCATGTATATTCTTTTTGTTTTCAAATAATAAAAGTCTATTATATATGTATGAAATGTCATAATGAAACCAAGTATTTTGTGTATTCTTAAGACCTGGTGCAGAGCCATTTGGACTCTGTACTTGCTACATCAGTCTCTGTGGTCTTATATGTTCCTTTCTTGGTCAATTCAGAGGGTCTTGTTCTCCTGATGTCCTCCAAACCCTGTGTCTCTAAAAAAATCTTTCTGTTTACTCTTTCTTGGAATTCCATGATCTCAGAGAGGAGGGTTTTATTGGGACTTTTTTCCATATAGGCACTCTCTTTGTGTAATATCTGGCTATGGATCTCTGAATCTGTTTCAATCTGTTACCAGTGCAATTCTCTATGATCTATAATCTATGAGCACAGAAGAATATCAGTAGGAGTCATTTTATTGATTCCTTTTGTTAAACTAGTCATGTTTGATTTTACTCTATGCCTCTGTGACTATCTAGTCTCTCATTCTGGGTTACCTGAGCCATGTTAGTATGACTTTTCATGGAGTGACCCTTAAGTGACATCAGACATTGATAACAACTCCTACAAATTCTGACCCTCCATTGCCCTAGCATATTTTGCCTGCAGAACAGACTGTAGGTCAAAGGTTTTGTGGCTGCTTTGGTGTTCATGTTTCTCTTTTGGTAGCCTACAGAGTTTTTCTCCTCAACAAAGAGACTAGAATGTAGGAGTAGAAGTACAAGCTCAACTTTTCCATGTTAAGTGAGTTGTGTGGGTTTTGTTCTCAGCATAGAACTCCACTGTTAGTTTGCAGAAAGCAACCCTGTGTCTTAGCAACTGTCTGGGTTATTTGCAGATTTCCATGGGTTTCTGTTGGCCAACACTCAATTGAATGCAAGCTAGTGCTACCACTGGAAGCCTTGTCTCGTGACAAGGGATACATAGTTGAGACTATGAATTGCTCATTCTTAGGAGTCCTCATGAGGCTCACCTTCCCATTCTGGGAAGTTTCTATAGAACTCACTTTCTATTGCACCCTCTCCATTGTTCCACTATTTCAGCCACTTTTCTCCACACTATCCATCCACCAACTCTCTGTCTCTAACACTATGCCCTACCCACATTTCAGTCATAAATCATTTCTCTGATATAAAATCATTGCTGACTTATATAGAATAGTCAAATAGAAATAATAAAGATTACAAAAACAAATTCATAAATGCATCATGATTTATAATTTCTTTTAAAATAAAGCCTAATATATTACTCTTCTCTATACCACTCACTGGAATAGAAAGCAATGAAGACACAAAAATGAACAGGCCAATGAGGACCAATATTTCTCTGTATACAAAGCAGAAGTTGTATAGACAAAAGAACGTAAGTTTGCAAACACTTAAACAAGTTTATCCATTTACACACTGCTTCTGTTAAGCCTCTGTGGGACTTTGTAAAAATAAAAGATCAGCTTCGAGAGAACCAGTACTATGTGTGTACTGGTAAAACTTGAATGATGCCCTATATGTGACTGAGATGTACAATCTTCATTGATTTTCCAAGTACATGAATGAGTGGAAGAAAAAGAAAAACAATTAGTAAGTAGAGATGACATTATTTCTACAAATGAGCAAGATAAGTTTAAAAATTACATATGCTCCAAAACTGCTGTTAGTACCATGGTAACATGCCTCACAGTATTTGTAAGACATAGCAAAAACTCTAAAGCAGTAAAATATGGTACTTAATCTCATCTTGGTAGACATACATGCAGAATGAAATTCTAAATAATTATTCCAATTACCATAGCTATTTCCTTTATGTATGGTACTTGATTGTTAGTAGACTAATGTATTCCTTTAAAAATTGTTCTAGCTTTAAATTTATGTTTATTTTAATTTACAATCATATGTTTACAAAAGGATTTTTACATATTACTGCTTAAGAAATGCTTACCATATAGTCTCTATTGAATTCTAATGTAGAATACATATCTGAAATGACTTCACTATTATTTTCTTTTATTTTTGAGATTATAATATAATTAATGCACTAATACATTCAAAACCCTCCCATATACCTTTTATTGTTCTTCAAAATTATGATTTTCTTTTACATTAATCATTATTATATGCATACATATCCATATATATATTCCTAAATACAAGGATACAAGGTGCTCTGTCTGCATATTGTTACATATATATATATATATATATATATATATATATATATATGTTTGTATGTATGTATGTACATTTCATTGCTGACAGTTTTGTATTGGATAACCACTTCATGTACTTTTTCATGAATAAGACTATTTCCCTCAACATTCTTAGTTGTCTGTAGTTCTTTATGTAGAGTTGAAGCTCTTTGGCTCTGTCTGTCTACTTGGACATATCTATTGATGACTTCCCTGTTCAGATCATGCAATAATATATGAATTTAGAGGCATTTATTTATTTATTTATTTTCTAAGTTTTTTTATTTACATTCCAAATCATTTCCCCTTTCCCTTTTTCTCCCTCCCCGAAAGTCCCATAAGCCCCCTTCCCTCCCTCTTTTCCCCATTCAACCCCCTCTCGCTTCTCTGTCCTGGCATTCCCCTACATCCAGTCTTTCCAGGACCAGGGGTCTCTCCTTCCATCTTCTTGGAAATCTATTGATATGCGAATTGTGTCTAGGGTATTCCGAGATTCTGGGTTAATATCCCCTTATCAGTGACTGCATACCATGTGTGTTCTTTTGTGATTGGGTTACCTCACTAAGGATGATATTTAAAGTTCTGACCATTTGCCTAGGAATTTTGTGAACTCATTGTTTTTAATTGCAGAGTAGTATTCCATTGTGTAAATATACCACATCTTCTGAATCCATTCCTCCGTTGAGGGACATCTGGGTTCTTTCCAGCTTCTGGCTATTATAAATAAGGCTGCTATGAACATAGTGGAGCATGTGTCCTTATTGCATGCAGGCAAAGCCTCTGGGTATATGCCCAGGAGTGGTATAGCCGGATCCTCCGGGAGTTTCATGCCCAGTTTTCAAATTATGAATAAGCTAACAAAATACAGTAAACTTAAGATTCTTCTGACTTCCTTATAATGATCAATAATTGAACATTTGAAGTATATTTCAATGAATAACTTCATTTAATTCATACATATTATATAATGTCATCCCTAGGATTTAAATTGAATTTCTGAAAATGGTTACAGTTTAATAGATGGACACAAAGAAATGTTCTAAAATTATAAAATGTGTCAAAAGGAAAATGTTGATTCTTTCAAAGCTCATTTAAACATTTAAATGTCTATATATGTGTATATATAATATATGCATGCATACACAATGCATATATTATGTTATATACGTTTTTATAATATATGTATATATATCATGCCACTTATTAGTAAATCAGTTACCAATTTTACTACATCTCTTTACTTAACTTTTATCATTTCATATATATTCAAGATATATTTAACCCTATTCATCACTACTACCTTCTTCAAGTCTTCACCACTCTTACAGAATATCTTCCATTTCCTACCAACTTCATGATTTTTTTTTGGTTTTTTTTGTTTGTTTGGTTGGTTTTGTGTTTGGCTTTGATTTTTTTTTTTTTTTTTTGGTGAGGAAGGGGTTGTTTCATTAATTTCAGGTACTGCAGAAGACAATTTGCATGCATTTGCTAATCCAGTGTTGTGTAAGTAAATTGTGACACCTGATCAACTCTTATGTTAAAGAATACATTCCTTACTTTTTAATTTCTTATTGTTTATTGACTAGCTATTTAACAAACGCACAGATCCCGTTATGTATTAAATGTGACACCAAACAAAGAGCAGCTTGGTCTTCATGTTGGTGCCCCAACAACTGGAGCCAATGCTGTCCCCGAGCCTGCTGCCTGCCTCTGTGGATCCTGTACCCCTAAATGGGCAGCCTTGTCTGGCCTCAGTGGGAGAGGATGAACCTAGTTATCTAATGACTGTGATGGGTATGGTTGACACCCAGAGGATAGCTTCCCTCAAAAAAAAGTGGGAGAAGACTTGCATGAAGGGTTACACGGAGAAGAGGAAGGGCTGATATAAGGTTGTAAAGTAAATGAATATGTAAATTTAATTGAAAAATGTATATAGCTTAGAGTTCAGAGAATGTCTTAGTCTTATGACACAATGGAGAACAATCTGGTATATGTGATTCCTTCCTTTGAATAATCTTGAGGCATTTAGAACTTAAATCATAATCTACATTTTAAAGAAAATATTAAAATTCGTCACATTAGTTGGAAAACACACAGTGTTAAGTATGAGATAGCTAATCCTGACGGCAGATACTTTTATCTATATTTAAAATCATCATAATTACCTAAACAAACTGAATTTTTGTCTCTAATTTTTATAAAAATATACTTTAGCAATCTAGTAAGTAAATATACAATGAGTTAATTCTTCAATTACATATACAAAATAATACATTGAAGGTATCTAAATATGTAAAAAAGAAAAAGAGAAGAGACTAGAAAAAAAGAAAGAATTATTTATCATTCTCTTTCAACCTTTTTCTTAAACTTTGCTATTGTTTTTCTGGCAAGCATTTTATAAACACATAATGACTGTGAGTTCTATGAAAGTGTCATCATTTTCTTTTTATTTTCTGCATCTAACCTAAAGTTAAATAAATAGAAAGTCCTCAATAAAGTTTTATTGACCATGATAAAAACAGACATTACACTTTTACCTCCCTTTTATGTTCTAGTTTTCATTTACAAGCTCCATTCACTGTAATATATTTTATGTTTTTGATAGCTATTATATTGAGCAATATTGAGCATCTTGGTAAAAACAACTTTACAGTAATAAAATATTTAAAAATTTACTCATTAAATTGTAAAGGCCTTTAAAAGAGTGGTATGTGGAAATGAAAGCAGTGTTTATGAAGTTTTGGAGAGCTATTACAGTCTCTGCTAAAATGACAGCAATACTTCAAACCTACATTAAGGATCTTGAAATTCTTTTGGAGTTATAGATAACAATGTATACACAAAGAGAGTTAAAACATCTTTTTATCTCTTTCACATCTAAATAACTTTCACAAACTACTTTCAAAATCCTGAAGTATTTCAAAATACTTATGTAAGCTTACTTAAGTTTATATAATAAGCAAGTATTTACAGAATTAATGGAATAAAATATGAATAAGCATGTTAGAGCATTTGCTTTATATCAGAGCAAAAACAAAGAAGGGGCTTAGAAGGGAAATTTTTAACAGTTTGGAAAAGGGTTACTTGTATGATAAATAAAAACCAAATAAAACTTTTAGAGTTTTACTTATTCTCACTATATAAAAATACACAATTTAATAATAAATAACCAACAAAGCATGCTATCATAAATTCACAGTTTATCATTGTACTATGTGGTTGGCATTTGCTTTACCATCTGTAAGTTTGTAATAGAAAATGATTATTCTTCATGAAGAATCTCTTCTCCTTGTCTTTTTTTAATATTTGTTTTGCTTTTCATTAGAGCCTAAAATTTTGTTATACATTATGAACATTACTTTACTTAAGATTATTCATGAATCTAAATAAATTTAATGCATTTCCACTTTCTTTCTAAAAAATAACTGAGTATAAGCAATATATGATTGTCATATTACTTAATAAACATGATTTTTTATAAACTCAGAAATATTAGTTGATGGTTTTTACAGGAGGAAAAATATGTTATAAAAGATTTGAAATTATTAGAAAAACTTATTTCTTGAGTAGAAGTCTGGCTGGATATGTTTCTGTCTTCTTTAAATTTGCCAACAGTAATATAAAATATGCATACTTACAAGTGATTTTAAGGTACAGAAAAACTGCAATACATATTTTTCCAAAATTGTTAAGGAAATTTTACAGAAGAAAGCAGAGTGCTTGAGAAGGGTAATGTCATTCCCCTGAGTTCTATATGGCAGAAGAGGTGTCAGCAATTCCTGTGACACTCTGGTGATAGCAAAGACAATTTTTATCATTTTAAACGCTCACTGAAGTGGTGCCCATAAATGTTATGCTTATTTCCTGAACCATCTGAGTCTGTCACTAGAGAGTGTAATTCTCATGAATGTTCATGTTTAAAACAAGATTTCTTAGAAAGATGGGACCTCTCAAGAAGTGATTGCTTGAAGTTTGATACTTTCACAGCATTAAATATTTTTCTTATGTCTTAAATAGTGACATATTACAGATAATCTTCCTCAAAATGTCTAAGTTCCCCAATGATATGGTAAAAACGTACTTTCTTATTCAAGTCTAAACTCAGACTTTAATAGGAATGTAGTCATCAGTGTATCTTTGCTAGTATGCTTGTTCAGGTTTGTGATAATACTGTGGTAATTGATTTATTGTCAACCAGTATGCATGCATAGCACATTAATGCTATATCACCAATATATTTGCAACCACATTTAATCAAAATATCTGAAACTTCTAATACCCTCAAATATTTGCAGCAGATATTTTATTATTAACCATTTTAAAGTATTTATTTATTTTTTTATTTGCACTGGCATTTTGACTTAATTTATGTCTGCGTACCACTTATATTCATAGTGTCTGTGATATAAGAAAACAGGAACATATCCACCTGAAATGGAGATGTTAGTGGCTATGTGCGGTCTGGAAATTGAGCCACCAATGCTGAATGACCAGCCAACATTCTTAACTACTAATTATGCTTCCCAGTCCTGCACTAGATTTCTTAATTTCTTAGTGCAAAATGGGAAGAGATCAGTTATATATGGAAATTTATTAGAGCTAAGACCATTGTGTCTAAACATATTTGACTATTTGGGTCATCTAATAAACAATTAAAATGATAAAATTTTGACATCAAGAACTACAGATGATATAGGCATATGCAATGAAAATCTTTTACAGTATAAGACTGGTGGGCAACATATCATTGTAGCGGTGATAAAGCAATTGACTGCAAGAATTCTCAAGTAATTCTTAGAATTCTTCAGAGAGTCAAATGGAATACTGAAGAGCAAAGACTGCTCATTGGTGTAGCTCATACTTTCCTCACATGCAGATGATCTGAAATTCATCATTGGTATACATCTGTGATAAACTACATATATGCATAGATGATACTTGTAGGGTAGACAGGTTTCCTACTTTAGGTTCACCTTAGAGAACTTGGTTAAAGGGGGGAGGGATGATCATGGTGTTGTTAACATTATTTTGCCTGTTGATTATTTGTATTTTTAATGCTATCTTACCATAATCTTCTACTGATTTAAGTATATCTAGATTAAAACTATGTATTAGTACCTACTGAGTCTTTCCCACTCATAATGAATATATTCCAAAAGAATTAGATTAAATCTTCATTTAATGAAGTTGATGTTTTCTTCAAATGAAAAATGATTCTTCAGTTACAAATTAAATTAGAAGAAATTGGTTCAGTCATTTGAATTGTTTTCATCATGCTCAAATTGAAGAAAATAAAGCATATTACAGTAGACAGAAATTAATTAGATGTGCTTTGTTTCTGAATTCTCTGTCATCCATTTCCTAAGGATAGAGGTGCTTTTATTCACTATCTTAGATTGAGTTACCAGAGGCAAATGTTAAGACAAGAAATTAAGTAAAACTGTTTTATTTTGAAGTTCTTCTGTGAAAAATTTTAAAGAGTGAAAAATGGAGCTGGAAAGAGTTATAGACCAGGAGCCATGTTTTTGTTTGTTTTCTATTGCTATGATGATACACTGGCCAATACAAATTTGTAGAGAAAATGGTTTATTTGGCATACATATTTCTATCATAGTCCATCATTGAAGTAAATAAGAGAAATAAATCAAGGCAGGAATCCAATAAGGAACATACAGGCAGGTATGATGCAAAGGAATATTGCTTCCTCTGTATACATTTCTTACACAGATCAGTCACTCGTGTACAGTGATACACCATGCCTCGTGGTCTTGTTCCTTCACATCTAAAAAGCAATCAAGAAAATATGTCATAGGCATCTCCACAGAACAATCTCATAGATGTAATTTCTTAACTGAGACTTTCTCCTCCCACATATGTCAATGGTAGTGTCAAAACAAATACCTAACTAACACAAGGAAACCATAAGTAGTTGCTTTTCATTTCACCTGAAGAGGAGTTCTTGAAAAGTTGTGCCTCATGCACCAGACTTGGATGTTTAGTTAGAGAGAATTCTTATATTGATAGCATCTCGTATAAATCCTCATCCACTGAATATGTGACTGGGAGAAGCAGCAGCATCACTCAGGCCCTCAGTCTTCCTTCGGATGCACCCATGATAGACTTCGGCATTCAGAGAGCAGTATTCTCTGTGACATACATGGATATACTATTTGGAGTAGAAAACTGAACACAATAAATTTGGAGAAACTAACCTGGACTTAGAAATATTCAAATTATGGATATGGGGATTCTCAGGCATCAAGAGGAGAACAATATCTAAAGCAGCACATGTGAATATCTCCTACATGGTCACAAGAATTCAACAGGTGCACTAACCATGAAAAATGACTTTACTCCAATCTCTCAAAGCTAACTGAAATTAATAAATGAATGCTATATAAAATATGCAACGTTTGAGCACTTCAAAATTTCTCTTGGAAATGTTCTGTTGCTGAGACCAATGTACAAGGAGTTGTCTTTCTGATTCTGAAACCCAGAGAAATGTACTTAAAACAATATTCAATATAATACACAGCCTAAAAATATTTGTACTATTTAAACATATTTCAAAATGTAAGTGGGTTGGATGTCTGGCTTAGTCTTAAAATATTACCTCTTGAACAGTGCCAAATTAGTCCAACACTACTAGTTTATATCTTCCTGTCAACTGTTAATACTTGTATGCGATTCCACAAGAAATAGACTCTAAATTCTCTAAAGAATATATTTCAGATGTAAAAGTCCTGTGCACATTCAACTTAAATGTATTGTTATAATGAAAATAGGAAAAAGGATAAAACTGGATTATACAGTCTAGTGTTACTGTGACAGCAGAAAGAGACAGAAGGTAGAATCACCACATAGGTAGTCCAAACCTGAAGTTTGCACTCTCTCATACCAAGAATAGGTCACCGTATTTCCACTTGAAGTGATGGATGAAAGATCAGATAATTGCTGTGGCAGTTGCACCATTCATGTGTAACTTTTATTTTCCTTTCAACATCCTTGCTGCAAGTCTTGATGGCAGATTTTTAATTAGCTTCAAGATATTGGAGTACTGTCATAAAATGGGATTGGTTCACCTGCTGTGTTCTCTTGATCATGTAGCAGATGTTCACATGTGTTGCTTCAGATGTGATTGTCCTCTTGAAGTCTGAGAATCTCCATATCTCAAGTGCCATCTTGGCTTTGGAATCACCTAAAGCCTGTATCTGAGCATAACCATTAACAATGGGAGAAGACTCCAAAGCCCATCTGATTTTTTTTCATGGAAAATTGTGACAAAAAGTTTGAAAATTGGTAAAGAGTGTTCTCCTTAAGATACTATGACCTTTTTTATTAGTTTATTCCATCTAACTATGATAGTTTCAGTAATAAGTAAAAAGAAAATAAAGATAAAACAATACTATGTATACATATATGAATATGTTTATATTTGTACATATGTACATGCTCGTTAATATGTATATATCATATATTTGTGTATACACATACATCCGTACACATCTATTCATCCATCCATACATACAAAGGAACATATATACATACATAACCAGCACAGCTTTCCACTTTATCCTTTTATGGGTTATCTGCTGAACATCTGAATTATTAAGTGTGTCCCAGAACTTTCTTTGAAATATTGATGAAATCCTTTATGCATAACCTCCCCTATACTCTTTGACTTCATCTATTTTTGAGCAAAGGTGCTAATATGACCTATGGACTTCATTAGCTTTGATCATATGTACATGTTTTGAGGACTGACCACTTGGGAGTGGATAACTTGTGTGAGCATTCCTCCTTAGATAAAACAAGTCTCACACTCTCAGCACATGCATGGATCTTTCATTTAAATGTAGAAGCCTGTGGAAACATGCCTTCCTCCAGTGCAATCTCAAGTATGGGATGTCCAGTTTGGTGCCACTTCCAGTGATACATAGGCCTTCATCAACCGTGTCTAAAGTAGCCTCTGAGTTCTGACATTTACCAATCTAGGGAAACAATTTTCTCAGTAGCCTCCCACCTGTACATATTCCTAGAAAATTTTAAGTGATATATTTTTAAAGAAGTTTACAGTGATGCCTTTTAAAGAAGTTACTCTTTAGAAACTGTGATAGATAAATTCTGGGCAATCTCTGAAATGACCTCAAGGTATGTTTCCTGTTACCCCTATGAAAACTTTTAGATTTCCCCCCTCCCCGAGTTTTGATCTATATTTCATTTAACACTCTCTTTTTCTATCTTGAAATGTGCACCTTTCTGTACAAACTGCATGACTTTTGGTAGTTTCAGCCTTAACAGTGCCATAGCCTGAATGTTATGTTGTTTAGGAATTTTGTTATTCTACAAAATTAGTTAGGACATATCATTTAAATATAGATTCACTCAGGGTCCCAGGACATTGCAAAAATATAGATTAAATGTACCACAGGTGGTCTTTAGTCCAATTATCAACTGAGCTTTAGGTTCCAACTGAAGCCTGTGAGCATAGTCTTTGCCCAGAAGGAGTTTTCTCTGAGTTCCAAAAGGAACCACACATTAAACATTCCCCTGGTGCATTTGGTTTCTTTAACATTCTTTTCAGAACTACACTAAGTTTTAAACAAAAAGACCATAATTCCTTTCAGCAATTTTTTGTATTTGTTTAATTTCTCATAATTATAACAGGCTACATGGGTAAAATAACATAAAGAAAGAGAAAGCATTTAGGTTCATTCTTTTAGCAATTTAACGCACATTCTTTGCCCTTCTGATTCTGTCAATTTGCTGATGCCAAACATCATCTCATGTTAGCCTGTAAAGAGACTACTTATCAGAAGACAAGAAGTAAGCAGAAAGAAATAAAAAGGACACAAAAAGGGAGCAAAAAGGAAGCAACTGATAATTGGGCATATTCTTTAAAAGCATACCTCTGTATCTACTTATTCAACTACCTGATTTCTTTAGCATTGCCCAAAATTATTGTACCAGTTGATTGCCAGTCATTCCATGTGTGAGTCCCTAGGAAGCAGTGTATATTGAGATCATTATAGATTCTAACATTTCATGTCAGGTATTTAGTTCTATGTCCTATAAGCACTATTTTTTTAATGTTGACTTTTCTTTTTTTTATTTTCTATATTTTTTATTTACGTTTCCAATGATTTCCCCTTTCCCGGTTCCCCTCTGCCCGAAAATCCCATAAGCACTATTTTTAACAGTTGATGACATAGTTACTAGATAACACTGAAGGAAGTTAGCAGACTCAATAAAAAAAGAGAATATGTTTCTACTAATGCTAAAGTAGTGATAGTTGAGCATTCATTAGACTGGAGTAGAGAAAGAGAGGGAGAGAAGGAGGGAGGGAGAGAGGAAGGGAGGGAGGGAAGGAGGGAGAGAGGGAGGGAGTGGATGAATGAGAACGGGGAAAAGGAGACTTAATTACTCCCCTAGAGAAAAGACTGGATTATGTTACATTTCTTATAGTCCTTTTATTTGAAATAAATGGCAATTTCATGCAATTGAACAAGATTCAATATATATATAACATAATATATATCAACAAGATTCAATATATATAACATCCACACTTTATTTAAGGTAAAAGTACAGCGAAGTTTCAAGAAAAACTGATTTTTGTAGAAACTGTGTCAGATTCATCTGTGAGACTTACTAAGACAACTGTGCCTACAGCCCTCATTTTTGATCCAGCATAACTGTTGAGAGGTCTGAAAATTTGAATTATCCTTGGTACCCAGATGATGCTGATACAGATGGACCAGAAAGCATTCTTTTAAAAACATTGTCTCTATTACCATACTATCATACTATTGTTGTAAAGAAGTGATCTGTATATAAACTCAGTTATTAGTTCTTTAGAAGGTATGTTCTTACATTCATTCCCTATTGAGCTATTTGGTTGAATTTGCTTACTAGTTCCTCCATTGTAATTTTTGAACTTAATGGATGTATTTGTTTGGTTGATTATTAGTTAGGTTAGTTGTTTGACTCAACAAATGCTAACTATTTAAACTATAATTTCACTCTTTAAAGTTTCTCCAGTTTTTTTCTTTTTTCAAATCATATGTATTTCATAGAAAAGCCTGAAATATACATTTGCATTTGGAAACCCATATTATGGGGTCATGGATTTAAGTGGCACGACAAAGTACCATTCATGAAGAATTGAAACACTTTGTCTTACATATTTCTTTCCTTAAATAAAACCATCTTCAAAATTTTTCACTTCAAATATCAAGGTGTCAAAATAAAAATGTATAATATAGGTGACACAAAAGAAGGTAATTACAGAGTCAAAAGTTTTAGAGAAATACTGAAAATACTAATGGAGGTCATAGTAAGTTCCCTGGCATAAAAACAAACTATAAAACAACTGAGTTAAAATGGAATCTATAGTGGACCTCACACTTCAATGATGTCGAGCCATTAATCAATTTCTTTCTTCCAAGATTTCTTGAAAAGTTAAAGCCTTAAGAAATATTCATTAAGGAGTTCCCAGGTATTTTGTTAACTTTCGTATAAATCATATATTAGACATTAAATTTATGAAACTATACTAATATGCCCCTATTCTCCTTTTCCTTGCTTTTTTTATTCAGTATTTTCTCATATAGTCCCATATTGAATTCAAATATACTGTGTAGTCCAGATTTAGCTTGAACTCATAATTTTTCTGTCTTTACACTACTAGTAAATGCTATGGTGTCAGATTAAATCTTAATGCTTGCAAACATCATAAGATTTTTTCATTTTCTTGGAAGCCAAGTATATACTTTACCAAAATGAATATAGAAAACAATTTGTTTTATTATGTTTTTCTTTTCTTTAAACTATAATCCAATCCATAAGTTAAAAATATCATTCATAATTAAAAACTAAGGCTAAATTATTTCCACCAAAAATGTTTGAATGATGGTATTCTACATGCATTCGGAATTAAATATATTCAAATACATGACTGTAAATGATTTACATTGTTTGTGCTAACTTGCTTTTGGCTAATTTGATAAATACTATGACCAAAAGCAAGGGAAAAGGTAGACTTTAATTTTATCTTGTACATTGTAATCCATCACTGAGGAAGTCAGAGTAGGAACTCAGCCTGGAAAAGAACTTGATTCAGAAACATTGACAAGCATTGCTTCCTGCCTTGCCTCAAATATCACACTTAGCCACCTTTCTTATACAATCCCAGCCCACACACATAATGATAATGCTGCCTATGTTTAGCTAGACCTTACTATATAAATTAGGAATCTAATTTGGAATTTTTCTAGTTGATTTTCCCTCTTCCTAGGTATTTTTATATTTGGATCAACTTCATTCCTGCAATTAGCTACACAACTTGTCTAAAAATCAGCATCTCAAGAGTCAAAACTGGACTTTCTGAGTGTTCCCAGAAAGGAGGGTGGGGCCTTTGAAGTTCTTTCCATAAATTCTATTTTATATGATGTGATAAATTTTCTAGATATTCATAATTCTGTGCATTCTACTGAATGCATACAGTAACTGGGCACTAATACATTTCTACAGATCTCTTTTTCTAATGTGCTTCAGTAGTTCTTTTCACTTTCTAGAAAGTCTCTTTTTTTGATATGTTCTTATATCTAATGATGAAATATAACCATATCTATTTCTAACTTTTCCTAACACATCCAACATATCTCTCCAAAATGATTCCTTCAAATATTATCTCTCTCTCATTCTTTTTCCTAGTAATCCATAAGTAGACCTAGAACTATCCATAAGTGCATAATTGCAAGACTATAGACACAAACACGCAGACACAAGGAACTGACCAGTAGCCTTGTCCACAACAACAAATAATTCTTCTTCACCCAGCAACTACCCACTTGAAAATGTGTCTCAATATAGTATATGACCTGTGGATCATCTACCACAGCTATTCCATATTTTGAGTGGGATAGGTTTTGTGCAGGTAAACATGGCTGTTGTGAACCCATGACTGCCCTCCTCATATCATGTCCAGAGGACAGCATTCCACAGCACTCCTCTTCATTCCTCAGCTGACATTCTTTGTATATTCTATTCCTTGAGAGTCACTGAGCTTTATTGGTTTAATACTAATACTGATGCCTCATTTATGGACAGATGCAATGCTCCATTGAGCCTTTTATTCTTATCAGTTTGATCATTCATGCATTTCTGCATCAAATGCTGTTAACTGAAATTAGAAGCTTTCTGAACAAGATTTGGGGTAACTCAGGTCTATGGATATAAACATAAATAATTAGAAAGCATTCTTAGAACATGAGTACTTATCAATTACAATAATGTGTTCTATACTCCAATGACTTCCCCCTACTACAGAAACACTGCTGCTTTGTTGACAGTGATAAAGTGTATTGCCAAGTGATTACAGAGCTCTGATAAAACACCAAGACTCTAAGCAACATAGGGAGGAGAAGATTTTTTTTTTTTTGGCTTGTGACATTTCTTTTTATTTTTTCTATATTTTTTATTTACATTCCTAATGATTTCCCCTTTCCCAGTTCCTCCCCCCCCAAAAAGTACCATAAGCCCTCTTCCCTCACCCTGTTCCCCATTCAAACCCCCCCCCAATTCTCTGTCCTGCTATTCCCCTACACTGCTACATTCAGTCTTTCGAGGACCAGGGCTCTCTCCTTCCTTCTTCTTGGAAATCAGTTGATAGGTGAATTGTGTCTTGGGTATTCTGAGCTTCTGGGTTAATAACCCCTTATCAGTGACTGCATACCATGTGTGTTCTTTTGTTATTGGGTTACCTCACTAAGGATGATATTTTCAAGTTCTGACCATTTGCCTAGGAATTTCGTGAATTCATTGTTTTTAATAGCAGAGTAGTATTCCATTGTGTAAATATACCAATCTTCTGTATCTATTCCTCTGTTGAGGGACATCTGGGTTCTTTCCAGCTTCTGGCTATTATAAATAAGGCTGCTGTGAACATAGTGGAACATGTGTCCTTATTGCATTCAGGGGAAGCCTCTGGGTATATGGCCAGGAGTGGTATAACAGGATCCTCTGGGAGTGTCATGCCCAGTTTTTTGAGGAACGGCCAGACTGCTTTCCAGAGTGGTTGTACCAGCTTGCAATCCCACCAGCAACGGAGGAGTGTTCCTCTTTCTCCACATTCTCGCCAACACCTGCTGTCTCCTGAGTTTTTGATCTTAGCCATTCTGACAGGTGTGAGTTGAAATCTCAGGGTTGTTTTGATTTGCATTTCCCTGATGACTAAGGATGTTGAACATTTCTTTAGATGCTACTCAGCCATTCGACATTCTTCAGGTAAAATTTTTTGTTTAGCTGTGTACCCCATATTTTTTAATTGGGTATTTGGTTCTCTGGAGTCTAACTTCTTGAGTTCTTTGTATATATTGGATATTAGCCCTCTATCGGGTGTAGTATTGGTAAAGATCTTTCCCAATTTGATGGTTACCATTTTGACCTATTGACGGTGTCCTTTGCCTTACAGAAACTTTGTAATTTTATAAGGTTCCATTTGTCAGTTCTTGATATTGGAGCATAAGCTATTGGTGTTCTGTTCAGGAAATTTTCCCCTTTGCCCAGGTGTTCAAGGCTCTTCCCTAGTTTCTTTTCTATTAGTTTCAGTGTATCTGGATTTATGTAGAGGTCCTTGATCCACTTGGAATTGAGCTTAGTACAAGGAGATAAGAATGGATCGATTTGCATTCTTCTGCATGCTGACCTCCAGTACAACCAGCACCATTTGTTGAAAAGGCTATCTTTTTTCCACTGGATGATTTTAGCTCTTTTTTCAAAGATTAAGTGACCATAGGAGTGTGGATTCATTTCTGGGTCTTCAATTCTGTTCCATTGATCTACATGCCTGTCACTGTACCAGTACCATGCAGTTTTTAACACTATTGCTCTGTAGTACAGCTTGACGTCCGGGATACTTATTTCCCCAGAAGTTCTTTTACTGTTGAGAATACTTTTAGCTATCCTGGGTTTTTTGTTATTCCAGATGAATTTGAGAATTGCTCTTTCTATCTCTATGAAGAATTGAGTTGGGATTTTGATTGGGACTGCATACTGCTGTCCTTCATAGAAGGAACACAGTGTAGGATCTCATGACAGGATCCTGGAAGCAGGAACTGATGCAAAAAGCATGAGAATGTTATTTTCTGGCGTGACCATGTAGGATAGACTTACCACACTTATCAGTGAATAAAAGGCAACCAAGGTTTGCACACAGGTAAATCTGGTGGGGAAATTTTTCAATTAAGACTGCGTACTTTAAATATCCCTATAGCCTAAAATAAGTTGGAATAGGAGGTGTGTCTCTGGCTCTTTTACTTGCTCTGGAAGTTGTTTTCATCCTCTTGGGTTACCTTGTCCAGCCACGATATGAGGGCTTTTCTTCTTGTCTTAATTTATCTTGTTTTATCCTGGTTGGCTGATGTCTTTGGAGGCCTGTTCATCTTTGAAAAGTAAACAGAGGATGGATAGATCAGAAGCATTGAGGTGGTTGGGGGAGTGGGGTGGGAACTAGGACAAGTAGAAAGGAGAGAAACTGTGTGAATACAAATGTTGCTTTTATTTCCTCAGAGAAAGGGATGAGATGAGAGCCATATGCAAAACGTGCAAACACATATCTTGGGCTGAACTCAAAGCCCTTTCTAGTCTGTAACAACTGTACGTAGGCCTTGGCCTGGAAGCTTCTAGCCTTCATGCAATGTAAATCTGAAAGCCCAGACCTTGAAAGTTTCAGCTTCAAGCCTCCATCTGCTAACCTAGGCCTAGCATGTTTTAGCCCCAGAGACTAAGTGCTAAATAAGCACACTCTTTCTACCTCATTCTTAACTCTGCCTGGCTGATTCAATTCAGCTGTTCTGGCTCAAATTCCTCTCGAAGCTGAATTATTCAAATTGACTCCTGTCAGTTTCTGATTGGATTGCTCTGCTTGGAAAGACTGCCTCTGAAGCTCATGAACTAAACTGCTCAGAACTCCACTGAACTGAACTGCTCTAAACTGAACTGAGCATAACTGAATTGAATGGAACTCGTTCACCTCTTTCTTCCTCACTGCTCATTAGCCACCATTTTTGTGCCTGTTCTCATGACAATGTGGTATATTCTCTCTTTGATTCATTCTGTCAAATCTTTCTCTTATTTGTCACTTGTCAATCCCTTAGACATCATTGTTTAGATTTAAAGGTATGTACTAAAGTCATGTCTTTATTCCAGCTAGAGGGATTAAAGGTGTATAGCTGTTGGAGTTCTAGTCTGATCATAACTTTAGATGTAATCTCTGGCCAGAGCAGTCTTATTACTGGGTTAAAATTCCTTTATAAGTGTTGTTGGGATATATCATAGGAGTGAAGAATCTATTTTCAACTAAAAAGTGGGGAAAAGCTATCTAAAAATGGAAATCAATCTATGAGTATACTGCCAGACAAATGAAAAAGTATGACACACATATACAATGATATATTACACAGGAATAAAGAAAGCTGAAATAAAACCTGCAAGTAAATGGATGGAAATGACGAAAATTACAGCAAATGTGGTGACACATGCCCTCAAAGATGCACACTATATGGTTGCTTGCATATGTAAATTCTAGCTAAGGATGTATGAGCAACCTTGTCAATCTACTCCTTACTAAGCTCCTTTTAAATGTAACTTTTTGGGCAGTCTCCCATATATTTAACCTCATTATTTGGATTGGGCAAGAGAGGGAGTCAAGTCTTTGTGAGTTCAAAGATAGTCAGTTGTACATTCCCATTTCCAGGTTAGTCAGAGTCACATGATGAGATTTGGTCTGTTCTCAATTAAAAATAAAAGTAGAATTTACAAAATGATTTTAAATGGAATTAACATTCATTGGGTAGACAATGTTACTCTCAGAAGATATATATATATATCACATGAAAAATGCAATATTTGATGTTTAGTGTCTCCTTAAGTGTTATTATTCTGGAAGGTTACAGGACTCTCCAGAATAACAAATTATGGCAGTAATTTTTGGTTCTCCAACATAACTACAAGGTAATGTAATATTGCTGGAGACACCACACATTTTGGTAGTAAGTAATAGAGAAATTAATTCCATAACACCTGGGAAACTTCCTCCTGCTTGGATAGCTTCTATACTACTGGAAGATTCTATGAAGCTTAGCAAGGGAAAAATGACATCAATTGCTATACCCAGCTCAGCACACTCCAAACTTCAATACTGATCTGATAAGCAATCTGTGCCTCCTGAAAGAATTGTGGCATGACAGTTATGGGGTAATAAACCACTTGGATTTGAGGGTTGACTCAAAAGAAGAATATTGAAAGGTAAATATTAAATTATAGGTTCTATAATTTTTTATTTTTATTTTTCATATTTTATTTTAATTACATTTCTCCTTTGCTTTACTTCCTCAAAATTCTGTCATGTACCCTCCCCCACTCTCCTTCAAATTCATGCCCTTGTTTTTTGTCAATCAATATTGCATACATACCCCAACTGGGATGCTTTCTTGCAAAAGATATGAATGTTGCACTCTCAGAAGATGTAACGCAAGAACTAGACAAACACATTAATCTTTGTAGAGACCAAGAAGCTTATCTGCTACAAATATATTTAGATACCTTATTAGTGTAATATTTTCACTTCAAATAAAATAACTGATATCAATAAGCATGAATTTATGCAGAAGTCTCTCATGTTAGAGTGCTAGCTACATAGGAACAAGATTTTTCCTTGCAAAGGAGTGCAGTGTGAGCTTCCATGGTGCATAGGTTTAACACAGCAAAGGCAGTAACTCAGATTAAGAAAGACAAGTGTCACACATCTTCTTCCATCTGTGGATGTTGCATGAAATTTGAAAATTGAAGCATCATTGAACGCATAGATGGAACACATTTGCTTGTCATCAAGAACATGAATATTCTATTTGAAGGTATGAATATTCTATTTGAAGATATTCCAAGTACAATGTACTGGGAATCGTCATCACTGAATACTATCAAATTGCTTAGACCTTACCTTCAAACCCGAGACTCAGTGTAAGTGGTCATATGACTAGTGTGTGTGAGTACTGTTGAGAAATATAGTTGGAAAATTTTCTCCATTTTCAAATGAAAATAGAGGATAATGATTTTTGTACCATTTATTTCCATAGGAATAGCAAATTTTAAATGTAAACAAAAGTCAAGAAATACTATATAGACACTAACTAGACATTTTCTTTTTAATTAAGCAATCTGAATATTCATGATTCTTCAAGGATTTCTTCAAACTTACCTAAACTTATTCATAAGCTTGGAGTAAAATAAGAAAATATTTTCATTTTAAATATGAAGAAGCAGCTGGATTAAATATCAGTTCTGATTTTCATACTTATTATTCTACAAATAAATATTAAATTCCTAAGAAATATAACTTCATGCAATGAACTTTTTTGTTTGTTTTTTAAATTTTTTTATTTTTTATATTCTTTATTTAAATTCCAAATGATTTCCCCTTTCCTGGTTCCCCCCTCCCTGAAAGTCCCATAAGCCCTCTTCCCTCCCCCTGTTCCCCAGTCAACCCCCTCCCACTCCTCTGTCCTGGTATTCCCCTACACTGCTTCATCCAGTCTTTCAAGGAGCAGGGACCTCTCCTTCTTCTTGGGAATCAATTGATATGTGAATTGTGTCTTGGCTATTCCAAACTTCTGGGTTAATATCCAATTATCAGTGATTGCATGCCATGTGTTTTCTTTTGTAATTGGGTTACCTCACTAAGGATGTTTTCCAGTTCTGACAATTTCCCTAAGAATTACATGAATTCATTGTTTTTAATAGAAGAGTAGTATTCCATTGTGTAAATATACCACATTTTCTGTATCCATTCCTCCACTGAGGGACATCTGGGTTCTTTCAGCTTCTGATATTATAAATAAGACTGCTATGAACATAGTGGAGCATGTGTCCTTATTGCATGCCAGGGAGGCCTCTGGGTATGGTCACTTGATCTTTGAAAAAGGAGCTAAAACCATCCAGTGGAAAAAAGATAGCCTTTTCAACAAATGGTGCTGGTTCAACTGGAGGTCAGCATGCAGAAAAATGCAAATCGATCAATTCTTATCTCCTTGTACTAAGCTCAATTCCAAGTGGATCAAAGACATCCACATAAAACCAGACACACTGAAACTAATAGAAAAGAAACTGGGAAAGAGCCTTGAACACCTGGGCAAAGGGAAAAATTTCCTGAACAGAACACCAATAGCTTATGCTCTAAGATCAAGAATTGACAAATGGGACCTCATAAAATTACAAAGTTTCTGTAAGGAAAAGGACAATGTCAAAAGGACAAAATAGCAGCCAACAAATTGGGAAAAGATCTTTACCAAAACTACACCTGATAGAGGGCTAATATCCAATATGTACAAAGAACTCAAGAAGTAAGACTCCAGAGAACCAAATAACCCTATTTAAAAATGGGGTACAAAGCTAAGCATTGAATTTTTTTTATTTTCTAAGTTTTTTTTATTTACATTTCAAATTATTTCCCCTTTCCCGTTTCCTCCCTCCCCGAAAGTCCAATAAGCCCCCTTCTCTCCCTCTTTTCCCCATTCAACCCCCTCTCGCTTCTCTGTCCTGGCATTCCCCTACATCCAGTCTTTCCAGGACCAGGGGTCTCTCCTTCCATCTTCTTAGAAATCTATTGATATGCGAAATGTGTCTAGGGTATTCCGAGATCCTGGGTGAATATCCCCTTATCAGTGACTGCATACCATGTGTGTTCTTTTGTGATTGGGTTACCTCACTAAGGATGATATTTTCAAGTTCTGACCATTTGCCTAGGAATTTCGTGAATTCCTTGTTTTTAATTGCAGAGTAGTGTTCCATTGTGTAAATATACCACATCTTCTGAATCCATTCCTCCGTTGAGGGACATCTGGGTTCTTTCCAGCTTCTGGCTATTATAAATAAGGCTGCTATGAACATAGTGGAGCATGTGTCCTTATTGCATGCAGGTAAAGCCTCTGGGTATATGTCCAGGAGTGGTATAGCCGGATCCTCTGGGAGTGTCATGCCCAGTTTTCTGAGGAACTGCCAGACTGCTTTCCAGAGTGGTTGTGCCAGCTTGCAATTCCACCAGCAATGAAGGAGTGTTCCTCTTTCTCCACATCCTCACCAACAACTGCTATCTCCTGTGTTTTTGATCTTAGCCATTCTGACTGGTGTGAGATGGAATCTCAGGGTTGTTTTGATTTGTATTTCCCTAATGACTAAGATTGATGAACATCTCTTTAGGTGCTTCTCAGCCATTAGATATTCTTCAGGTGAGAACTCTTTGTTTAGCTCTGTACGCCATTTTTAATAGGGTTACTTGCCTCTCTGGAGTTTAACTTCTTGTGTTCTTTGTATATATTGGATATTAACCCTCTGTCGGATGTAGGGTTGGTAAAGATCATTTCCCAGTTAGTTGGTTGCTGCTTTGTCTTTTTGACAATGTCTTTTGCCTTGCAAAATCTTTGTAATTTAATGAGGTCCCATTTGTCTATTCTTGGTCTTAGAGCATAAGCTATTGGAGTTCTGTTCAGGAAATCTCCCCTGTGCCCATATGTTCAAGGTTCTTCCCTAGTTTCTTTTCTATTAGTTTCAGTGTGTCTGGTTTTATGTGGAGGTCCTTGATCCACTTGGAATTGAGCTTTGTGCAAGGAGATAAGAATGGGTCAATTTGCATTCTTCTACATGTTGACCTCCAGTTGAGCCAGCACCATTTGTTGAAAAGGTTATACAGAAGAAACACTACCCAACTCTTTCTATGAAGCCACAATTACCCTAATACCAAAATCACACAAAGATCCGACAAAGAAAGAGAATCTCAGGCCAATCTCTCTTATGAATATCGATGCAAAAATACTCAATAAAATTCTTGCCAACCGATTCCAAGAACACATCAAAACGATCATTCACTACGATCAAGTAGGCTTCATCCCAGGGATGCAGGGATGGTTCAATATAAGGAAATCCATCAATGTAATCCACTATATAAACAATCTCAAAGGAAAAAAAACCACATGGTCATCTCATTAGATGCTGAGAAAGCATTTGACAAAATTCAGCATCCTTTCATGCTAAAGGTCTTGGAAACAACAGGTATTCGAGGCCCATATCTAAACATAGTAAAAGCAATTTACAACAAACTGGTAGCCAGCATCAATCTAAATGGAGAGAAACTTGAAGCAATCCCACTAAAATCAGGGACTAGACAAGGCTGCCCTCTCTCTCCATATCTTTTCAATATAGTACTTGAAGTTCTAGCTAGAGCAATTAGATAACAAAAAGAGGTCAAAGGGATACAAATTGGAAAGGAAGAAGTCAGACTATCACTATTTGCAGATGATATGATAGTATACATAAGCGACCCAAAGAACTCCACAGAGAGCTCCTACAGCTGATAAACGACTTCAGCAAAGTGGCTGGATATAAAATCAAATCAAGCAAGTCAGTAGCCTTCCTATACTCAAAGGATAAGCAGGCTGAGAAAGAAGTAAGAGAAATGATACCCTTCACGATAGCCACAAACCATATAAAGTATCTTGGCGTGACTCTAACCAAAGAAGTGAAAGATCTGTATGACAAGACTTCAAGTCTCTGAAGAAAGAAATTGAAGAAGACCTCAGAAGATGGAAAAATCTGCCATGCTCATGGATTGGCAGGATTAATATAGTAAAAGTGAGCATCTTACCAAAAGTAATATACAGATTCAATGCAATCCCCATCAAAATCCCAACTCAATTCTTCATAGAGTTAGAAAGAGCAATTCAAAAATTCATCTGGAATAACAGAAAACCCAGAATAGCTAAAACTATTCTCAAGAGTAAAAGAACCTCTGGGGGAATCAGTATCCCGGACCTCCAGCTGTACTACAGAGCAATAGTGTTGAAAACCGCATGGTATTGGTACAGTGACAGGCATGTAGATCAATGGAACAGAATTGAAGACCCAGAAATGAATCCACACTCCTATGGTCACTTGATCTTTGACAAAGGAGCTAAAACCATCCACTGGAAAAGCATCTGAACTTTTTAAGAATAAAACACATGTTTGAAAATTGCATGTGCCAGAGCCTTACAAATACAGAATAGGATGCTTGCAGGCAACCATTGTACTGAGCACGGGGTCCCCAATCGAAGAATTAGAGAAAGGACTGAAGGAGCTGAAGGGGTTTGTAACCTCATAGGAAGAACAACAATATCAACCTACCTGATCTCCCAGAGCTCCCAGGGACTAAGCCATCGACCAAGGAGCACACATGACTCTAGCAGCGTATGTAGCAGAGGACGGCCTTGTCAGGCATCAATAGGAGGAGAAGTCCTTGGTGTTATGAAGGCTTGGTAGATGCCTCAGCATAGGGTAATTGATGAGGGGGGAAGGTGGGAGTGGGGTAGGTGGAGGAATACCCTCATTGAATGCTGGGGAGAGACAGGGGATTTCCTGGAGGGAGAGAAACCATGAAAGGGGATAGCATTTGAAATGTAAATAAAGAAAATATCCAATCAAAAAATAATCATAAAAAAAGAAAAAAGCGAAGATGCGCATTTTGTCATAGTATAAGGGAAATAATTTCTTTTGTATTATTTTATTTAGATTTTTAAAAATTTCTCAAAAATCTCTTTGTTTTTTGTTTTTCAGATTTAATGTAATTACATCATTCCCCCTTCCCTTTCTTCCTTCCAATACCCATATGTAACAGAACAGTGAATATCATTGCAATACAGACTTATGTGCATAGCTGCATATAAAGGTCTCCTTAGTACTTGGCCTGACACTGTGATTGCTTTTGATAGTCTAGGTCACAGATGAGGAGGTAAAATGGTAAATGGAAAAGACAGAGGGTTTCTGTCCTTTATCAATAGAGGGAAATTCTCAGCAAGTAAGAATAAATGCCTCTGCTACCATTATTAACATGCTAATCCTGAATGTGCCTGTGTCTCAATCAAAGTTTTCCAAACTTTACCAATAGGTTGAGTCATAAAAGTGTGAGTACCAGGAGGAAATCCTTGTAATATTTCACAATTTAGCAAACAATGGTTGTGAAAACAGTGTCCTTCAGTTTTCAGGGACTGAGATGCACATCTGCTACATGTATGCTGGGGGCCTCTTTCCAGATCATGTATGTTCTTTGATTTGTGCTCAGTTTCTGAAAACTCCCAGAGGTCAAGGTTAGTTGACTCTGTTGCTCCTCCTGTAGCTTCCCCATCCCCTTCTGAACTTTCAATGCTTTCCTCAACTCTTCCATAAGAGTCTCCAATTTCCATCCAATGTTTAGCCATCATTATTTGCATCTGTTTCAGCCAGCCTCTAAATAGAGCCTCTCAGAGGATAGTTATGCTAGGTTCCTGTCTGCAAACATAAGAGAACATCATTATCAATACCAGAGATTGGTACATGTGATGGGTTTCAAGCTGGGCCATGTATGTATTGGCCATTCCTTCAGTCTCTGCTCTATCTTTGTCCCTGTATTTCTTTTAGCCAGGACAAATTTTGAATCAAAAGTTTTATAGGTGGGTTGGTGTCTTTATACATCTCCTAGTGGTCCTGTCTGGATACAGGAGGTATCCTCTTTAGGTTCTACATCCCTACTATTAGGCATCTCAGAACAGGGGTCAATTCAGGTGAATTAGCCAGTATGTACGCCATTTTTAAATGGGTTGTATGGATTGTTGGTTTCTAATTTCTTTTTTTTTTTAAATTTTTTATTGGGTATATTTTCTATTTGCATTTCAAATGATTTCCCTCTTACTGGTCCCCCCCTTCCCAAAAGTCCCATACGCCCTCTTCTCCCCACCCCTTCTCCCCAACCAACCCATTCCCACCTCCCCTTCCTGGTATTCCCTTACACTGCCACATTGAGCCCTTCCAGGACCAGGCCCCTCTCCTTCCTTCTTCTTGGTATCCTTTGATATGTGAATTGTTCCTTGGGTATTCCAAGCTTCTGGGCTAATATCTGCTTCTCAGTGAGTGCATATCATGTGTGATTTTTTGTGAATGGGTCATCTCACTCAGGATGACATTCTCCAGTTCCACTCACTTGCCTAAGAATTTCATGAATTCATTGTTTTTAATAGTTGAGTTGTATTCCATAGTATAAATATACCACATTTTCTGTATCCATTCCTCCATTGAGGGACATCTGGGCTCTTTCCAGCTTCTGGCTATTATAAATAAGGCTACTATGAACATAGTGGAGCATGAGTCCTTATTGCATGTTAGAGAGTCCTCTGGGTATATGCCCAGTAGTGGTTAAGCTGGGTCATCCGGTAGTATTATGCCGAGTTTTCTGAGGAACTGCCAAATTGATTTCCAGAGTGGTTTTACCAGCTTGCAATCCCACCAGCAGTGGAGGAGAGTTCCTCTTTCTCTACATCCTCACCAGCACCAGCTATCTCCTGAGTTTTTTTTTAATCTTATTTTATTTTCTAAGGTTTTTCTTTATTTACATTCAAAATCATTTCCCCTTTCCCGTTTCCTCCCTCCCCGAAAGTCCCATAAGCCCCCTTCCCTCCCTCTTTTCCCCATTCAACCCCCTCTTGCTTCTCTGTCCTGGCATTCCCCTACATCCAGTCTTTCCAGGACCAGGGATCTCTCCTTCCATCTTCTTGGAAATCTATTGATATGTGAATTGTGTCTAGGGTATTCCTAGATTCTGGGTTAATATCCCCTTATCAGTGACTGCATACCATGTGTGTTCTTTTGTGATTGGGTTACCTCACTAAGGATGATATTTTCAAGTTCTGACCATTTGCCTAGGAATTTTATGAATTCATTGTTTTTAATTGCAGAGTAGTATTCCATTGTGTAGATATACCACATCTTCTGAATCCATTCCTCCGTTGAGGGACATCTGGGTTCTTTCCAGCTTCTGGCTATTATAAATAAGGCTGCTATGAACATAGTGGAGCATGTGTCCTTATTGCATGCAGGTTTCTAATTTCTTTACGTCTTTATAAATTTTGGGTATTGGTCCTCTTTTGGAGGGTTGGTAAAGATCCTTTCCCAAACTGAAGACTGCCATTTGGGGCTGATTGCCAGCATCTTTTTTTAAATTTTATTTTAATTTTTTAAAAATTTATTCACTTTCCATCCTGCTCATTGCCTGCTGCAGATTACCCTGTCTCACAGTCCTTCCCCCATTGCCATCCTCCCCTTCTCCTCTAAGCAGGTGTGACACCCCCACATACACACTATCACCCTACCCTAGAACTTCAAGTCTAGGCAAGGCTAGTTGCTTCTGCTCCCTGTGAAGCCAGACATGGCAGCTCAGCTAGAATAATATATCCCACTTATTGACAATTGCTTTCGGGATTGTCCCCGTACTAGTTGTTCAGGACCCATATAAAGATTAAGCTGCAAATCTACTACATAAGTCAAGCTACACACATGCTATATATGTTGAGAGAATGCTATGTCCAGGCTCTGTATGTTGTTTGGTTTGTAGTTCAGACACTAAGAGCTCCAAGGGTCCAGGTTAGTTGAACCAGTTGGTCTTCCTCTGGAATTTCTATCCCCTTGGGGGCATATAACCCTTCCTCCTATTCTTTTTTTTTTTCTTTTCTATATATATATTTTTTTTACATTCCCAATGATTTCTCCTTTCCCGGTTCCTCCCTCCCCGAAAGTCCCATAAGCCCTCTTCCCTCCCCCTGTTCCCCATTCAACCCCCTCTCGCTTCTCTATCCAGTCTTTCCAATAAACTGGGAAAAGATCTTTACCAACCCTACATCTGACTGAGGGCTAATATCCAATATATACAAAGAACTCAAGAAGTTAGACTCAAGAGAGCTAAATAACCCTATTAAAAATGGGGTACAGAGCTAAACAAAGAGTTTTGACCTGAAGAGTATCGAATGGCTGTGAAGCACCTAAGGAAACGATCAACATCCTTAGTCATTAGGGAAATGCAATTCAAAACAACCCTGAGATCACCAGGGTTCTGACCTCACACCAGTCAGAATGGCTAAGATCAAAAACAGGAGACAGCAGTTGCTGATGAGGATGTGGAGAAAGAGGAACACTCTTACACTGCTGGTGGGATTGCAAGCTGGTACAACCACTCTGGAAAGCAGTCTGGCGGTTCCTCAGAAAACTGGGCATGACACTCCCAGAGGATCCTGTTATACCACTCCTGGGCATATACCCAGAGTCTTCCCCGGCATGCAATAAGGACACATGCTCCACTATGTTCATAGCAGCCTTATTTATAATAGCCAGAAACTGGAAAGAACCCAAATGCCCATCAACGGAGGAATGGATACAGAAGATGTGGTATATTTACACAGTGGAATAGTACTCTTACTCCTATTCTTATACAACAGCCCCCAAGCTCCATCTGCTGTTTGACTGTGGGTGTCTGTATCTGTCTGAGTCAGCAACTAGGTAGAACCTCTCAGAGGACAGCCATGCTAGCTCCTGTCTGAAAGCATAACAGAGTATCATTAATAGTTTCGCAGAATTGGTGATTGACCATGAAATATATTTCAAGTTGGGCTGGTTATTGGTTGGACATTCCTTCAGTCTCTACTCTACACTGCATGCCTGCATTTCTTATAGACAGAATAAATTTGACTGAAAATTTTGTAGGTGGGTTAGTCTGTCCTGCCTGGCTACAAGAGGCTTCTTCAGGTTCCCTATTCCCAATACTGTGACTCACATAAAAAGCCATCTCCTTTGATTCTTGGGCATCTCCCTCTTGCTCAGTCTCTGTCTTGTTCAGGAGATGCATCCCCTCACCCTCCCCAGTTGCATATTTCCATACATTTTAACGTCCATCTAGCCATTTCTCCTGTCTTTCACCACTCCTGATCCTGAACCTGGAAGATTCTTCTCCCCCATTCCCCCTTCCTCCAATTTCCCCCCTTCCATCTGTCTCTTAAGATAATCATGCTATTCCCCCTTGTAAGTGAGATTCCAGCTTCCTTGCTAGAGCCTTCCTTCTTGCTTAGCTTCTTTGGATCTGTGGAGTATAACATGCTACCTGCATTTTATGACTAATACTCACTTATCAGTTAATACATACTATACATGTACTTTTGGGAATGGGTTACCTCATTGAGGATGATATTCTCAAACTGCATTTATTTGCCTGCACAATTCATGATGTCTTGGTTTTGAATTACTGAATAGTATTCCATCATATAGATGTACCACATTTTCATTAACCATTCTTCAGTTGAGAGATGTATAGGTTGCTTCTAGCTTCTGTATATTATCAAAAAATGATGCTATGAACATAGTTGGCCAAGTATCTTCATGGGATGTTTTGGGTATATGCACAGAAATGCTATAGCTGGGTCCTGTAGTACAAGCATTTCCAGTTTTCTGAGAACACACCAATTTTGATTTCCAAGTGGTTCAACAAGTATGCACTCCTGCCAGCAATGAAGAAGTCTTCCTCTTGGTCCACACCCTTGCCAGCCTGTGCTATTCCTTGAGATTTTTATCTCAGCCATTCTGATGGGTGTAAGATGGAAACTCAGAGTTGTTTTGATTTGTATTTTTCTGATGACTAAGGACTTTGGACATTTCTTTAAGTGCTTCTCAGCCATTTGAGCTTCCTCTGTTGAGAGTTGCCTCTTGAGTTCTATACCCCATTTTTTAATTGAGTTATTTGGGTTGTTGGTTTCTACTTTCTTGAATTCCTTGTAAATTTTTCATATTAGCCCTTGTCAAGTATAGGGTTGGTAAAGATCCTTTTCCAATCTGTAGGCAGCCAATTGTACTACTGACAATATCCTTTGTCTTACAGAAGCTTTACAGGTTCATGAAGTCCCAGTTTATCAATTTTATGATCTTAGAGACTGATCCATTGTTGTTTTGTTCAAGAAATTGTTTCCTGTACCAATGCTCTCAAGGGTATTCCCCACTTTCTCTTCTGTGAGACTTAGTCTATCCAGTTTTATGTTGAGGTTTTTTTATCCACTTGGACTTGAGTTTTGTACAAGGTAATAATTGTGGATCTATTTTCATTGTTCTACATGTAGATATCCAGTTAGTCCAGCACCATTTGGTGAAGATTATGTCTTTTTTCCATTGTACAGGTTTTGCTTCTTTATCAAAATTCAAACATCCATAGGTCTCTGGGTTTATTTCTGGGTCTTCAATTTAACTTCATTGATCAACGTGTCCTTTTTTTATACCAACACCATGCAGTTTTTACCACTAATGCTCGGCAGTACAGCTTGTAGTCAGGTTGTTTTATTGTTCAGGATTGTTTCAGCTATCCTGGGTTTTTTGTTTTTTTCCATATGAAGTCAAGAATTATTCTTTCAAGTTCTGTAAAGAACTCTGTTGGAATTATGATGAGAACTGCATTAAATTTTAGATTGCCTTTGGTAAGATGGCCATTTTCACTATGTTAATCCTACATATTCATGAACATGGGAGGTCTTTACATCTTCTGATATTTTCCTCAATTTCTTTCTTCAGAGACTTGAAATTGTTGTCATACAGGTCTTTCATTTGCTTGGTTAGAGTTAAACCAAGAGATTGTAAATGGTACTGTCTGCCTAATTTATGTCTTGGCCCATTAATCATTTGTATATAGTAGGGCTACTGATACTTTTGAGTTGATTTTGTATCTAGTCAGTTTCTGAAGTTGCTTATTAGCTGTAGGAATTCTCTGGTAAAATTTTTAGTGTTGCTTGTGTATACTATATTTGTATAGATATTTTTATATATTTTATTTTATATGCCTTTAAGTTACATGACATTGCTTTAATTTATATGATAGACAGAAGCAGCCACTAGATCATTTATCTGAAGTATATATTTTACTTTCAAATTAACATTAGTGTGACTTAATTGCTGGCTTGAATTTTTCTGCCCCACATTTAGTAAAGGCTCTTAAATGCTGTAACCTCTGTTCCAGCCCACAACCCACCAGAAGTAATGGAAAAGAAAGTTAATTAGGTTAGGAGGGAAGTGGACTTGTTTAAAAATAGTTCTTTTGGGTAATTTTTTCTCCAATTATCAAGATACCAAGAGTGTAATGATAGGTAACAGGAATCCACAGTAGTGGAACAATCTAATCCACAAGTCAGTAGGAGCAACCAGGACCAGTGGGAGGCCAGCAGATCTCCAGCATGCCTCTCTTAAAGATATGAAGACTGGTGAAGCCAAGAGACCAAGGAAGTGTTGCAAAGCTAGCTGTTCCAGCCCTGCTCTTCCTCCCCTCACTCTCAGTTGAGCCCTTTTTATACCCCTCCAAACATCTAAGCATCAGATGTCCTCCACAGGTCTTGCCTCAACAAAACTCCACCTGAGTATGAATCAACTGACTTAACTTAATATGAAGGCAATCTTTATTATTAGCTTGACTAGAGTTAGAGTTTCCAAGGAGACATACATGGAAATGCTTGTGAAGGCATTTTCAGAGAGGATTAATTGAGAAGAGAGTATTTGCCACAAATTGGAAGCTACCTGACAGGAGCTGATGTCCCAGGTTGAATAAAAATGGGAGAAGAGGAGAAAATCAATGAAGTTCTGACATTCAAATACCACTGCTTCCTGTTTTACCTGGATTTGAGTAACTCCCCACATAATTCAGATTCCATATGTAAAAGCAGCTTCTTCCACCATGGTTTTTCTATATTGAAGGAAAGTAATTTCAAAGCAGGGTTTCCAATGCTATCTCTATTTTCATAATATTTATAATGGCTAAACTTAAGTATATTATCCATCAATATTATCCATCCATATGATATTTTGACCTTCAAACTCTGTTACGTATTCATTCATTTCTAGTAAATTTATATTTCCTGACTCCGTCTAATAAGCTGTGTAATTATTATATATGCACACTAACATCTAAAATTTGTACCTTCTTTCTCTGATGTTGAAACTGTAAGATCTTTGTTTATGTCACACTGTGCTCTAAATTTACATACCATTTGATATCAAGCCAAGGCTTCCATTATGTAAAATTAAAAGATCCTCCTTGTTTTGTTCCAGTAAAATACTTAAAAAAAAATCTTCTGTGGACACAACATTCTAGTGTTTTAGAATTCTACCAGTCATTGAATGCATTCAAAATCCAGTATATGCCCTTTTAGTTTCATCTTATTAGAGATTGCTAGACAAGCCTTGGGTAGTATAAATGACATCAGCATTCTTAACCCTCTGGGCACCACATGAATTAAAATAATGGTCAATTTGATAAAATGAGATCCTGGTACAATAATAACACAATATATAAAGATGGCAACCAATAATTTTCTCATAAAGTCTATGCCACAAGACAAAGCATATGACATATACTACAAATCTGGCTTCCAGAATTTAAGCGGGAGGTTCAGAGTCATCAGGATATTTTATTTTCCATAATGTACATAGAACAAAACTACATTCTAAACCATATTTTTAAAGTCATGTGTACGTTTCTACATCTAACATACATTATCAAAGAAAGTCCATTTTGCAGGGTATAGTGGTTAATTCAGAAATACAAATTATTTCAAACTATATAGAATAAATGACAGTGTGTATGCTTAGCTGCAATGAGATGTCCATATTATACCCATCTCTCCATGATTTAGAGACCAATAGAAAAGATGGAGTAGAATGATTGATAAAAGCTGTAAATCAGAGAGGTCTAGACCAAAACAGGGTCTTTTCGACATGGTAGTACCACAATACACAAGAACTCAAAACAGCTGTGGTTTCCTGCATAAGTCAGTCAACATTCTAGTATGGAGTCAGAAGATATTCATAAATCCTTACCTCTAAGTAGTGACTTATGAATAGTTCATTGCTTCTTAGAAAGGAGAAACTGTTTGCTTTTTAGATGTTGTCCAAGAGCAATTGGAAATGCTCCATGGTATGGTCCCAGACCCTGAATAATATAGACTACCAAAACTGGAATCAGTAAGTTATAAAATCAAAAATATTAGAAAAAGGTTGCATGAATGAGTGGCTGAGATGACAGAGGAACAGTTGGAGGTCTAAACGAGTGTTTGAAATGAAGCAATGCTCATCTATGAAACCCTCAATTGCCAAAAATTCCATATAATAAAAAATAAATTTTAGAAGTTATAGAGTATGTTTTACCTAGAAGGCTCTTATTTATCTAAGTGAATTTACATATTTCCATAATCTTTTTGTTCATATCATCAGGTCAGTAACTGATATCAATAAAATAAAATCAATATAATGGAATTTTACTTTGCTATTTAATGACAGTAGCCAGTGGCAATGTGATAAGAATAGTTTTGAGAACTGAAGTTCACATTATGACAAGGTAATAGGCAGTTCTTAGAATCTAGGGTATTACAGCCCTAAGAGCTTATCAGAATTTGTTATAATGATGCTTTGCAAAGTTAGAATATAGAAGCAATTACTGTTGCACTTTGGAGGACTCTGTTTTGACATGCAGTTTTTATTTCAATATTTAAAAATTCTCCATATAATCTAGTGGGAGATCAGTGTTCACTATTCTTGTAATAGTGTCAGAATGAGACTTTCTCCTTTTGGTCAATTTTCCAAAGGAAGAAGAAGAAGAAGAAGAAGAAGAAGAAGAAGAAGAAGAAGAAGAAGAAGAAGAAGAAGAAGAGGAGGAGGAGGAGGAGGAGGAGGAGGAGGAGGAGGAGGAGGAAGAGGAAGAGGAGGAGGAGGAGGAGGAGAAGAAGAAGAAGAAGAAGAAGAAGAAGAAGAAGAAGAAGAAGAAGAAGAAGAAGAAGAAGAAGAGGAGGAGGAGGAGGAGGAGGGAGAAGGGGAAGGAGAAGGAGAAGGGAAAGGATAGAGAGAGGGGAGGGAAGGGGAAGGGAAGGGAGAGGGAGAAGAAGAGGAAGAAGAAGAAGAAGAAGAAGAAGAAGAAGAAGAAGAAGAAGAAGAAGAAGAAGAAGAAGAAGAAAAAGAAGAAAAGTAGTTATTCACTTTTCCTTTCAAAATATGCCCAGTAACATTGCATTATTATTGACACACGTTTAATGATAAAATTAAGGATGTTTTGTCAGGGTTGTTTTGGTTTTCCTAGTTTTAAGCTTCCTCTATCCTTGTTGAAGAGATTTTCATTTTTTTTTATTTTTATTTATTTATTTATTTTTTTTACTCAGGTGTTTTTTTCCTAGATGGCTCAGGACATGATAGTTTGGGAGCCATCAATAACAGCAACACCTACATTCAAGAATCCTTAAAAGACCAAATGAAAAGTGAGATAGCATATTTTTATTGTTCATGAATTCTGATATTTTAACATAAAACAGAATGTAAAAATGTACCTGCTTTCCTGACTTTTGAGCTGAGACATTGTTATAAAAATTTGGGCTATAAAAGAAGGCCTAATAAAAACATGAATGTCATTTAAAATAATAAAAATGCATATTTTTCATCATAAAAGCACAACTGAACAATAATCTAATTAGAGTAGTGTGTGGGAAGCTTTGAGTCCATGGAAATACTCAACATTGATTTGGTATGGAATTTTTCCCTTTGGTAGAAGAATATTAAAAAAAAAAGCAGATTTGAGAGCCTGAACATATCAGACATAAATGCTAGGAGTCTGTGAGATCTGACTGTATTCTGACCTAAGTTGCTGAGTACTGGGTAGAATGTAATTTTCAAGTTTTGTTTGTTTGTTTATCTATTTCTTATGAGTAAACATTTCTCGTAATCCAACTCTGAGGTGGATAGTGTAAGTTGCTCCAACCCAGATTCTGAGTGGACACACCCAGTTAGAAAATTATGTGATTTTAAAATGTGTGTGTGTGTGTATGTGTGTGTGTGTGTGTGTGTGTGTGTGTCTGTGTCTGTGTGTCTGTGTGTGTCTCTGTGTGTCCTATGTGGGGGGTTTATTAAATTGTTTTAACACAAAAGGAAACAAATTATGAGAAAGACTTTATGGTTATTTATGACACTGATAGGTAGAGAAAACCTAAATTAAGGTACGGCATTGTAGATAAAAGAAGGCAAATGTTTACTGCCCCTAATATTCGCATATCACCCATTCCCTATTGAGAAGGGTTTGGAATTTTCTTAAATAATTTTGGATTAGAGGGTGTTGACACCCTCAAAATCATCATCAGTACTGTCATTCTTCAGCTTGTTGCAATGTATTTGTATATTTTATTTTAATGATCCTTCAAAAAGTAGGGGCAGGATTTTCCTCGGCACTTACTATATACAGGCTGCAAAACACAACTAATTTGTTAAAATTACTATTTTTCATTAAGAGCAATGGCTGTGGTGCATGGATTTCAAGATGGGATAAGTCTCATGTTTGAATACTGGGGTGGGAAGAAAGGATGGAAACACTCTTCCGTAGGCTTCATTTCTCTCATCATTTCAAGCACTATAAATATTGGAATTCGTAGATATCACTGCTTAATCAAACTTTAATATATTGTCACTTTCCGTATTTGAGACTATGTAAACCTTACTGCAAATTTCTTTCATTTCTATTTATTTTACACAGTGGATTAGAGCCTGAGACCATGTGCATGCACTACTTAACACAAGTGATAATGTCTAAAGTTAAGTGTAGATCTCTTGTCAAGTCAACTTTTGTCTTCTGACCACATGTATATCAAATCCCATAAATCACCATTTGCTAACCTTGAAAAATACCGATATGCTTCTCTTGCTACCATGGCTCTCTATTTAAAAGGTGGAAATAGGAAAGGACTTTTGAAAGCACATGAAAGCAGATGTGGGTTATGAAGGATTAGATTCATTATTTTGTTTGTTTGGTTGGCTGATTTTGGTTGTTACTGTTGTTTTATAAAGTGACTAGAATTGGATGTATTGTAGATACTTGGGGTGTCTTGCACATGTGACAATCTTATCTCTTTTTGGCCAAATAGTGGTAGCTAAAGTACGCACCCAGAACCATCGCATAGGACGTTGTTGTTTGATAATTTACTGGATTGTTTTATTTGTATTGTTTTTTATATTTGTAGTTTTGGTTTTGTATTTTTTGTTTATTTTGTTTTACTTTTGTGTGTTTTTTGTTGTTGTTGTTGTTATTGTAGGACCAATTTTCCTTAACCTTCCATATCTTCCATGAAAGAAGACCTCAGACTTTATGCTACTACCTTGGTCCAGTGCTCACTCTCATTCTCTCTCTCTCTCTCTCTCCTCCCCCCCCTCTCTGTCTCCCTGTCATGTGTGTGTGTGTGTGTGTGTGTGTGTGTATGTGTATTCACATTGTAGTAGCTATATCTGAATGTCAATTTGACTTGACTATATCTGGAATGAACTACAATACAGAATTGGAAGGCTCCCCTGTGATCCTAATCTGGAGGCTGACAGATATAAGTTTCTGACCTGGATCTTGGGCATGGAGATCTTGAAGCAGCGTGGCTATGAATTCCTGAAGATTAAGACTGGGAGATCTCTGAGTTCAAGGTCATCTGGGATTAAAGGCGTGGTAGCACACACCTTTAATCTGGGCCACACCCTCTGCTGAAGGCCTACTTAAGGACATGGGAAGAAGGAAGATTGGCTCTCTCTGCCTGCTCACCTAGTGGGACTCAGCAACTGCAAGATCCTTGGACTTCCATCCACAGCTGCTGCTAAGCATTGTTGGACTATAGTCTGTAAGTTATCAACAAATTCCCTTACTATATAGAGACTATCCATATATTCTGTGACTCTAGAGAACCCTGAATAATATATACATCTATATGTAGATGTAGATGTATATATATATATATATATTCCAAAATAAGAAGAAACCAAACAGATACAAGTGCTAGCCCCTATTCTTTGTTCAAACCACTTTTGATATTCATGCTAGAAATCAGAGCCAATGTTTTTATTTTACTAACATTTTCCATTCCACTTTTTCATGTGGCTATTGGCTCCAAAGTAACTGCAGGCAAATTATTAATGAGTGTAACTCAACATTCCATCTTTTTGGCAGTAGATTAATTTTAATATTGATCATGTTTCCAAATAATTAAAGTCAGTAACTTATTGTCAGGTCTTTCATGCCTGCTTATGGTTAATAATATTCATCTTCAGCATTTCAATGTAGTCATAACTTCATAGTAAGGTAAATTATATTGTAATATATTTTTGTAAGAATAAAACACACTTCATTATAACTTCCAGTTTACAAGAATTAATGCTTTATTTTACTTTTCTTATAAAGTCTGAGACTCAGTGTTTTTCTGTTGAAGTAGCAAAGGTAATTATAACTAGAAAATGTTTCCCTGAAAAAAAGTCGTAGTACAAAAACTTCCAATTAACATTTTTTATGTTTATTTCTCAGCAAGGGGCATATTTTCTTTTAGAGTTTGTAGTAACACTGTGAATACATGTGGATTTCATTGATATAAAGAACTCATTTGTGTTTATATTGAAAAATAAACTGCTTTATGAAGCAATTAGAAAATAGACATATATATATGCCTATATATATATATATATATATATTTAGAAACCACTTAAAGATGGCCTGTATTCTTAAAAGGTGGATTTTAATATTTTAATAACTGGATAAAGGGAACACATACTTAAAATTCACTTGCAGTGATATTTTTGGAACCAATCCTAAACTGCACATATGAATTTTTAAATAAAGTTAAGAGAAACATAAAGATTTAAGGGATAATTCTGAAATTATAATAAGCCACTGGTCATACTTTGACTTCTTAATAAAAGACCTGGGCACACCACCTAAAACCTAATCTTGTAAGCCTTATTAAAATCTGATTCCTCCAGTGGCAAATCCTTGCACAGATGCCATGATACCTGGAAACTCTAGCAGCTACATCTTACCACTCTGCTGCCCTGTTCCAAAAAGACCTAAATCTCTCCTGTTTCCCCTCTTCCTCTGTCCAACCCAGAAGTCCCACCTACTTACCCAGTAATTAGCTCCTTTATTTATCAAGGGATTGGTTCATAAAAATAGCACCAGGCCCATCTATAACGCACACTGTGTGTGTGTGTGTGTGTGTGTGTGTGTGTGTGTGTGCGTGTGTGTGTGTGTGTGTATGTGTGTGTGTGTGAAAATGTGGAAGATAGAAGCAGGTAATAATGCTAGAAATACATCTGGAGAGCTTGAATATTTTAATTGTCATAGTACAAACCTTAAACTCCTTTACATAGACAGCAACAAAGGTAGGAATGCAAAGAATTATCTCATATGTTCTTTGATCAATATACATTTGGCATTAAATGCAAAGGAATAAATAGGCAAAAAGTACTGGTCAGCATACATTTCCATATGTAGAAAGGTTTTGAATGGGAGTTAAGAAACCATGATTTAAAATTGTGTACTACTATGAATAGAATGAGGAGAAATCAGTAACTTATCTAGGGTTTTTCATGAAGTAGATTCCAATGCATCTGATATCCTGGTAAGGCAATATTTTTTTCTTAGGCTAAAAGACAAACTTTTTTAGAAAAATCTCTCTCATCTAATACAAATAAAAAAAATACAAACAAAAAAAATGTACTTGCAGTTTAGGTATTAATTCAGCCACTACAGAGTTCAATCTCACAGAGAAGAATTATGCATTTTCTAATTGTTTCCACAGGAAAACAATTTAGTTCTATCCCTACTATGGAGGATGGCCTAGGAGATAATATATTGAGGAATGAGTAAAGTTACTGTTAACACACAAAGGGATCTCATAGATGTCCTTTCCAGCAGCGCTGGCTAAAACAAGATATCAAGGAGCAAGCCCTATATTCCATGGAAAGCTGAAACAAACAAGAAAACAAACAACTAAAATTTTACAACAAGAAAAGAAAGACTTTAATGCACATGTTCAGAGCTGGTTGGGAATTAGCTAAGATAAGACAACAGCAAAAAGCAACCTGAACATACACATTCTAAGGGCTATTAGAAAAGGAAATATTGGAAAATTAGGACTTTCTTTACCCTCACTATCTAGGTGTCTGAAAGAAGCCACATAAGTTGGCCAACACTATGACATGACAGAATTTCTGGCACAGCTTCACACACACACACACACACACACACACACACACACACTCATGCACACACGCATGCACACACACACACACATACACACACACACACACACTTATTCTGACATGCAGGTATAGAGTCACAAGAAGGGTTCAGATCACAGCTTGCTGACAAGAAGAACATGTGCTTCCTTCTTCCCACATCAGGATAAGGCTGGAAGCCAGGAAGTATATGGGGATGAAAACTTTTCCCCTAAAGTACATTGCATGTGGTGATTTTACCTTTACTTATGACCCATATGCATGGAGCCGAAAAGTCCTGACTCTCTCCTCTTTCTCTATTGGATTTTCATTTTAATCTTTTTTTCATAGAAATCATCAACATGCCTGTCAGTCAGGATGTAAGAAAGTGTTTATCATGATCTATAACAGAGTTACAGTTCTCCCTTCTCATGTGGAAAGGATAGGCTATATCTATATATTTGTGATATGAAAAGAAGAGCTGATTCATGTGGAAGGGTAACTCTTGTGATAGCAGAGGAGATTAATCTTCCTTGAATGCTCATGACTCCTTATAACAAGGACTGAGAATGTTCTCTTTGCAATCGATTTTTTATTATTATTAAAATAGCCTATTCAAGTATATAGCAATTTGGATGCTTGTAGCTTTCTAAATTTTCAGGCTTATAGTGAGCCAATTTTCCCTTTGAAGTATTATTTCTGAATTGCATATTGCAGTATATATATATATGAGAGAGAGAGAGAGCATTACAATATACATTTGCTAAAAGTAAATTTGCTTTAAGCATTTGGACATTGAAAGGAACCTGGAGTCTTAGGTAGTCTGATTACATATTTTCCTCCGAATATCAACAACAGAATATCTAAATCAGCTAAGTTTCATCAATTGTTAAAAATATAACCACAATAGTGAAAAAAAACCCTGCCATTTGGCTGTTTTCTAGAAAACATATCAAATCAGAGAACTGTTTCCAGAACATTTTTCTTACTTTTAGACTGTTTCACTTGTTAGAGAAACTCAAAGTTGGTCCTACCCAACGAGCTGAACTCTAAGTTGCCTGTATTTTCCAAGAAATTTGCAGGGGGAAAAAATGTAGTGAGTGCATTTTACACTTGCCTATCATTCAACTACAGTCAAACTGTAAGGCGTGGGCTGTTTATATCTTTTAATGTACTGGATTTAATGCCGCACAATTCCGGTTGTTCCTGGAGCTGTAGTCATATTCAGCACAAGGTGCTTTTTTCTTTTTCTTCTTCCTTTTCCTATTCCACAGAAAGGATCAAAAGCCCAAGCATTCAAAGAACAGCTTTCTCAGTGCCTCACCCTAAAACCCTGCAACTCCCACAGTGGATAACCTTGGATTTTACTTCACTTCTATGGTAGCAAAAATTGAGTCTTTTTACATTCTTCAAAGGAATTCTAACAGTCCCATTTTTTACTTTGATTCTTTGTGTTCATATTTTATTTTACAGCCCCAAAAGATCAGAAATTGTCTTATATCCTAGGGACATTCCATACTGAAGTTAATAGTAAACTTAGCACATAGAATATTAATTAGGATTACTACCATTAACTAATTGTTAATGCATTATTTTTGATTTTTAAGAAAGATAGATGATAGTGGTGTGTTTAAAACTTTTTCTTACGATTGATCCATCGGGCATATTTTTAGAATTGTTTGTTCTCTTCACTTATTTTCATAAATATTTCTCTAAGACCAGAAGAAAAAGAAACAAACTAACAAACCCTCTAAGTTCTAGATTCTAGGCTGGGTATGTACATCATTAGATACAGTGTTTATTTAACATGCAAAACACTTTCAGTTCAAACTTCAGTGACATATAAACCAGCTGCAATGCCTCATGTCATAACCCCAGGATGTGTGGAGACATGTATGACTGACTAGGATGCATGAGATCCTGTCTGTAAGTATGTCATGAATAAACAGTAAAGAAATATCAAAGATATGTACCCACTACCTGTGGCAAGAAGCTAACTGTAGCTGCTGCCTATTATGTTCATTATTTCTATTGACCCCTTTCTTTCTTTGCCCAATATTCTTTGAAATACACTAAAAGCAGCACTTGCTTAAATTAGTTCACATTGTTATCAAAAAGAGAAACTGTGTCTAAAGTATGCTGGACTTGAGAAAATACCAAACTATCAAGTTCTGCCATCTGATTACTAATCTAACTTTGTGGAATGTTTAAAGAATAAAAACGTACTTTAGAATTATGTGATTCACGTTTTAGAAATGTTCAGTCCAACCAAAAATTTTGCTGTTTTTGTTTCCATAATAACATTATTTTGATGCAACAATTTCTTTCTTAAAATGAAATTAAACACAATTAAGTTTAGGATCATAATAGTATTTCTTTCATATATTTGTCAATAGATCGTTATTTCATGCCCAGTAATAACTCTGTAGACAAATGGAATTCTGTGCATCACTAATATCAAATTTCAGTAAGAATACTGAACTTTCAATTAAATAGATATATCCAATTGAATATACAACTTCATTCCTTTGAGTCAAAACACTTATAAGATTTGTTGGTGGGTGTATGTAATAATTAATTTCAGAGGAAGTTTTTGTATCTAGAAGATGTTTGTGTTTTGCATTTGTGATATAGCTTGATGCATAGCAAGTAATGTGTAATTGAAAGAATTTGTTACTTAGTTCCATTATTAGTTTCATTTGCTTGCTTATTGTTTTAAGATGTTGTGGATTTTAGTTGATAGACTGTTTTCTAAAATACTTTATAAATATTATCTATTTTCTATTTTCCTGCTTTAAGATAAAACATCATAAACTATCATTGTGTTGAATTGTTGACTGTTGACTGCATTGAGTAAATAATTAGCATTTTTCCAGGTTAATTAGAAGATCATGAGGTTTTGCTCTCTTCTATTCGTTTCTCTGATAACATCACCGTTATAGAAACTATTCTTTAGTATTCTACTACTTATTTATAATTATGTTCTTAAGATTATTCTATGTTAAGCATGAATTCACAGAGGTATATAGGCATTTTATGTCCAATACCTATTGTAACTAATGGTAACTGTTCTGATGAACAGATAATTTTATTCTATCATGGTTCTATTACTCAAGTTTTAAACATCACATTTCAAATTTCAAGAAAAAGAGTAGTTATAAAATAAGTTCTTTAGAAGCTTTCTCCAAAACTGATTTAAAATTGTGAGAAATAACTAAGAACTCAGAGGTTTTGCAATCAGTTTAGAGCTTAAAAGTGTTTTTATATATTCAATATATTTAATATCTTGGATTATTATTTATATAAAATTTAAAATTATTGCTTTACCATATTCTACATGATTTAGATTAAAATTATGATGAATTTCATATAATATGAACCCACAAAATCACTGCTTTTTCATTAAAAAATAAAATTAAAAGCACAATGAAAACCCAGCTTTACAGTACTGCAAAGCTAAAACATTTTGTTAGTTTTATCAAAAGTGCAATGCAGTGGACCAGTGGTAGTGGATGCCTTCGCTTTTATCCTGTCTACAGAGTGAGTTCCAGGATAGCCAAAGCTACACAGAGAAATTATGTCTTGGTAAACTAACTAAACAACTAAACAAAAAGTGGAATGCAGAGTAGGAATGAGATTTTCACAGAATATCAAAAAACATGTATGGACAAATCCATTAAATATACTTCAGAATGCAATCTTTCTTATATTGCTGTGTCTGAATCTTGAATGTTGACATAGTCTCTACATTTGTAAAATGTATTTGAATGCAGTATTATTTATATAGCTTAGGGCTTTACACATACCATGCAAAACTTTTGTTACTTAGTTGTATTCCCAGGCCTATATCTTTGTTTATTGACAAACATTTTAAGGTAGTATAGGAATATACTGTATATAATAATAAAATACATATAATATATATTTGTTCAAATATGAAAATTTAATCCTACAAATATACAAATATTTGTATAACTTTAAAATTTTTATTAATTAATTTCATTTGATAAACCAAGTTTAATTTCTCTTTCTAACACAGTTGGAAAATTTTCTAAGGTGTGTACACTCCTTCCCTTATGTTTAGTCAACAACATCATCTTTTCTATGTTAAATGTCAAAGAAACATTAAGTTGGCCATCTGAATTCTACATAGTTTAATGCTTTTAATTGATTTATACTTTTGATATAATGATAATTAATGTTAATGACTGAGGCCATACGAACTATACGTTTGAAAATGTTGAGTTTTTTCCACATAGATTTATTTAAAAGATTTCCTATATTTCAGTTAATACGGTTCAAGGACAATGTCTCTAGGGAGCCTAGATTACATGCCATTAGGCTCCCTTACATACATTACAAGTATGTAATTTTAATATAAATAATGTTTGTGTAAAATGTAAGTCCATTAATTCACAGAGAAAAGGAATCACCAATAATGCTTACAGCAATAGGTATGCGTAGTCACATAACTGCTGAACTGCAATCAGGTATCATGATAATATAGAACAGAAATAAGTGGCATAATCTGCACGTGAGCAATTGCCGTTTAGCTGTTAATGGCCAGGGATAATTACAAGGCAAATAATAGTAATAAAACGGAAAAGTAATAATAGTAATACATATTAATACTAACAATAGTAATAATAAAAGAGTAATAAAACAGAAAATAGAGTGAAGAAAAACGTGAGCGATCAAATATATAATCAGTTTTTATTGAGAATTTACTAGTTTATTTTTTTGCTATAATCTCACCCCAGATGCTTAAGATAGATCATAAATATTTAAATTTATGTGGCATACCATATCCCGAACAGGAAAATCATTATTATTCTTGTGAAATTGTGATAGGGGTTGATATTTAATTTATGAAATGAAATGTGTAAGAAGTATTGATGTAAAAAAATGTAAAAAGAAGAAACAATGAATGTTCTGTTAATAAACAAGAGTGACCTCTTTGGAAAAATACTACTCTTAGGACAGAAACAAATACTAGATGCTATTAATACTTGTGGAAGCATGCAGGAAATAGAGGTGTTCTGCTTGTACCATACAGAACTTGCTCATACAATTCTAAAGCTATTTAAAGTTTAGTTTCATTTGAAAGGAATCTTCATTTGCTAGTGTTAAGAATACTTAATCATAGCAGTGATTATTTCCATGCCCCCCATTGGAATGTTAATCCTTAGAAGTATATTTCACCTTTACATCTCAGATTTTGTGGCCCATATTTGTGCCCATCTGTTGCCATGGCATGCTGCCTAGTCAAGGGTTGGTGGGACCCTTGGCAGCATTTGCAGCAGCCTGAGGTGCCAGGTAATACAGAGCTTAAGAAAGGCAACTTGCAGAAACTTCCTCAATGGCATCTGTGAACTTGGAAGTGTGTGGAGAAGTCTATCTTCTCTGACAGCCCTGCTTCATTGACTCCACATGTCTCTGTACATCTACTGACACCTGCTCAGCCTAGTGTGCCAAAAGATAGAATATACTTTAAATAAAAAGGAGCTAACTTTTCAGAGTATGATCCTGTTTAGTACCCGGATACACTATCAGTGGTAAATCACTTCAGGAGTAATCACAGCTGACCTGAGGTGCTTGGGGTAGGAATTTCTTTGCACAACTTGTATTTTCTGTACAATGTGGAAAGTGTATAGAAAACTACCTTTTATAAATAGGTAATATGTACTATCAACCAGGACAAAGCAAAGGAGAAAATCTATTAGATGCACAGTCCATTTTTAGAAAACATTCATACCTATAGTAAATGGTCAGAGAATAAATTTGATATGTCAGTCGCAAAAGAAAGTCCATTATAGAACCCCACATACCAATTATGTTTGGTAAATCCTATATTGTGTTTGTACATGTTAAAAGTAAAAAAGAAATAAGTAGCACTTTTTAAAATAATATTAATGAAATTAACAATGCTAATAACATCAAATGTATACAGGCAAAAATAATGAGACTATTTGAAATTTTAAATGCTGGTGTTTTGGTTCTAAAAGTATCACACTGTGGTGGAGAGACTGAAGCACATATAAATGTCACAGAAGTGGCAATGTTTTTTTAGATTATACATCATTTTCTGCGGTTTATTTTCCTCACATTCAATTCAATGCATGAGCTCTGTCTTCATAGTTGGACACAACAATTTTTTTCATAAATAACTAACTGAGGAAATGAAAGATTCAATAATCTAAAATATAATGAAATAATTTGAATTGTTTTTGATTATTATTAGATTATTTCAAAAGATTCAGATATATTTACATATTTTATAAAAAGAAATAAGTAATCATCTATTTTTATATTATAGAGAAAAACATTGAAAATTTAAGATCAAATAACTAAAAGGACCTTACCTAAACGTCATTAATTGTTCATCTAGTTCACTAAACACTATTGAACTTTTTCCTTCTTTTTCCAAAATTTTTATGTTTTCTTCCAGTTTACTCTAATTTCCTAAGGTATCACTTTTTTTTAAAAAGTTTCTTTCAAAGTACATAGAGCCAGAAATGATCTCTTTTTATTCATGGGTGACACAATTTCTCTGACACATAACCATATGCAAGATTATGCATTTCATAACTGCAAAGATAAATGACATATTTCTTTTTGGAGATAGTGATAGATTACCACAATTCAACATTTAACTTTATTTTTTTCAATTTTATTTTTAAAAGTATATTCTGAGAGATACAAGAAATAATGGTTAATTTATGGTAATGTATATTTTATCAGTATAGACAGTAACTTGAATAACTATACTAAAACTTTTGTAGCCTTATTGCTTTTCAATATAACCTTGTAATTAATTGCTATTTTACATATGCAATACATAATTAATGTCAAACACTGTGTAGACTTACAATGTATTTTGGAATGCTTCCTTTGGCAAATGAGAACCAAGATCTATTTTTAAATAACTTATTTTACATACATAATTTAAATTGTTGTTCAGATTATTTGTCCTGAAAATGTACTGCTTAGGTACTTCAAACACCTTGTTGCAATTCTATCTAGCCTCAATACTTAAAATCTTCACATATTTCTATTTGTGAAACAACATATTTTATATGTCATAATGTTAGTTCACAGAAATTAAAACAATTGAGTTTATTTTGAAGAAGTTATTTTGATATAAATCAGCCTTCCTTAATTAAATAATTCTTATAAGTTAATTTTTGACAAATAATTATTAACTGATACTTTCAACTTCACACAGGCTGAACATTATTTTCTTCTAAAACTTCCACTCAATGAGAAGAATATAGAGCCAAGTATTCAATTCAGTGGACTCTCAGAGGTATGTGACTTTAATTGATAGTGTCTTCAAAATCAAGCTACGAATCTACTAAAAGAATGAAAAACATATGTCATTATATTGTATGCGTAGATGGTCATACATATCACATTTCTAAGTTATCTAAGTTCATACATTAAATTACCATTTATATAAGGGCCCTACCCACCAAAAAAACCAACATTCTAAAGATAAAAATCTTGGGGTGTGTATTATCTTTTTTTTAAATTTTTTATTAGATATTTTCTTATTTACATTTCAAATGTTTTCCTCTTTCCAGGTCTCCCATTTGAACCCCCTTTCCCCTCCTCCCTCCCCCTGCCACTATGAGGGTGCTCCCCACCCACTCCCTCTTCCCTTCCTGGCATTCCCCTACACTGAGGCATCGAACACCTTCAGACCCAAGGGCATCTTCTCCCATAGATGTCCAACAAGGCCGTCCTCTGCCATATATGGGGCCAGCGCAATGCGTCCTTCCATGTGTACTCTGGTTGGTGGTCCAGCCTTCGGGAGCTCCAGGGGTTCTGACCTATTGACATTGTTGCTCCTTCCATGGGGCTGCAAACCCCAACTTATTCAGTACCTTCTTCAAATCCTCCATCAGGGACCACCCACATAATATAATATAATTATATAATATTTTATATATTAAATAATTTTATATATTATATATTTTATATATTAAATAATTTTATATATTATATAATAGTTGACTGTGAGCACCCAACTGTATTTGTCAGACTCTGGTAGAGCCTTGCAGGAGACAACCAATTCAGGCACTTCCTGGCATCCATAACAGCATGCAGTTTTGGTGGCTGTATATGAGATGGATCCCCAGGTGGGGCAGTCTCTGATTGGCCTTTCCTTCAGTCTCTGCTTCACACTTTTTCTCCATATTTCCTCCTGTGAGTATTTTATACACCCTTCTAAGAAGCACTGAAGCTTCTACTTTTGGGTCTTCCTTCTTCTTAAGCTTCATATAGTCTGTGAATTGAACCTTGGGTATTTTCTGATGGCACAGGTCAGTAGGATTTGCTGAAGGAGGCTAGGCAAGAGGATCAGGAGATAGAGGCTAGCCTGGTATTATTTTATTTGTTGTGACACTAGTTAGAGGTCATAACTTCATACTGTTTTATGTTGGTGCTGAGAATAAGACCTATGGAAACTCATTTATATTATCTTCATTTCCAATATTGGTGATAGAGTTTGGTATAATTCTCCATCTTTTGAAGTTCAACTTGGAGGGATTATATTTTATGATTAAAGAACATAAGAAATAACATAATCTGCTAACTTCAAGTGGGAGAACTACAAAGCCAATGATTTATCTGTAGTCAAAAGCTTAAGCATCAGATGTGCACAGTGTTAGTCTAAGACTGAAGATCTGAGCTTCTGGAAATGAGCATCTGAGGTGAGTAGAAGATAGATATTTCAGTTCAATTAATTAGCCATTATATACTTTGCATTGGCAACAGATAAAATAATGATGTTTGCATATATAATAGAAACAAACTCATACACAAACAAGCAAAAAAAAAAAAAAACAAAACACTTCTCATGTTCTGACACACTCATCAATCACAGGCAAATATCTTCTGGAAGAACCTTCACAAACATATTAGAATTCTTTCCCAGCTCTCTGGACAGTAAACCAGTCAAGCTGACTTGTCAAACTTAACTACCACATGATATCTTTGCATTTGTTTTGTACTTTCAATGGTGACAGTGAGTTTTATGATTTGTCACTGGCGATAAGAGTTAGTTCAACACATTAGACTCTAGTGTGGGTGAGAGTATAGATTTTTCCATATGAACCACCAGGTTGTTATGGCTATAATCATGATTGGTGTCATAGAAAAGTATTTCTGACCTCATTATTATAAAACAAGTTTGATTTAAATATGATCAACGGTAAGGAGAGACATCAGTATCTTACAACTTGTGATGTATCAATCATCTTTCTATATGTACACACATATCATCTATCTCAAACTACTACTCATCTTTCTATCTATCTATCTATCTATCTATCTATCTATCTATCTATCTATCTACCTATCTATCTATCATCTATCTATCCATCTGTCATCTCTCTATTTCTATTTCTGATCTCAGGATAGAATTCATAACAAGATTTAAAGATTATGCAAACTTTTTAAAGTTCAACGACAAATATGAGCTGTGTACAAAATTTATTCGTATCAACTAGGAATGTTTGAGAGAGGGAAAATATTCTTTCTAGGGGAAAAGCATACCCATTGATTATGTAATACCAAACTATCAGTCCTCAAAACATAAGAAAAATGACATACAGGATGAGAAAGTTTTGTTTTTTTATTTATTCATGAATATATATATATGTATATATGTATATATATATTTGAAACAACCCATAATAGAAAAGAAGCAATATATTTGAAAGAGAATAAGAAGGGAAATATGGGAGTGTGTGAAGGGAAGAATTGGAAGGAGTAAATGTACTAATTATACTATAATCTCAAAAGTAAATGAAATAACTACAAATAAATATGAGCTGGCTTATTCACACAACTTTTGAATTTTCTTCCTTTGTAAATGAGTTCACAAAAAAGTTTATAGCTTAACTGCATTGCTAAGATAATAGTACTGATCAAGTTAAAACGAAACAAAACAAACAAACAAACAAAAATCTCTTGCATGTTTCTTCCTGGTACAACAAAAGCTAGTTCCCTGAGAGAAGGCATTTATGTTATTTTTATAGAAAGAACATAAGCAAGTGAGAAAAGCTAATAGTGAAAGAAGTGATAACTTTCAGACACGATCAGACCAAATTGAAAATATACATGCATACAAACATGATTATACAGAACAGATAACACATATATATGTGTTTGTGCGTGTGTGCATATATCTACATACATGCTTGCAAAAATAATTAATGAAACTAATGCCAATAATTTGAAAGAGAACAGGGAGGGGTATATTACATATTTTGGAGGAAGGGAAGGGGAAAGCTGATATATAATAATACTTTAATCTTAAAAATATAAAGTATTGCTTACATTTTGCCATATATAAGGTTTATTTGCTGTTTTTTTCGCTTTGTTATTTTCTATGTGCATTAGCATTTTGCATGTATGTATATATGTTTGAGGGTAACAGATCACCTGAAACTGGAGTTACAGACAGTTATGAGCACCCGTGTGGGTGCTGGGAATTAAACCTGGATCATCTGGGAAAGCAGTCAGTGCTCTAAACTTTTGAGCCGGCTCTCCAGCCCTCTACTTGTTTTATTTGAAATATCTTCAGAAGGGAACATTTTCACCATAGGTGATGGCAACAACATCTTTTATTGCATTTTATTTCAATTGGTTTGAAATTCTGAATGTTCATGTATTAGGAAATGTGGATTAGATCCTTTGTCAGGATTCTTCCTCTTCCTAGACTCCTTGATTTTCCCTGCCTTATTTTGTGAATTCAGTGTTATACACTTATGTGTTCCTTCTGTTATTGTTGTTCACACATCTAATCCTGTAAACAACATTCAGCAATTCATATTAGGCACTAAAGTGGAAGCTGACATGAATAAAGAAATGAGGTATAAATTGCTAAGCCAAAACTTCTACTTTAACTAAAGAAAATTAAGATTCAAAGGCTGGAATTTTAAAACAGGTAAATAATTTCCTTTATTTTCAAAGTTTATACATACAGAAAATTAGTGCTAATATGCTCATTTGTCTTTTTTTTCGGACAACTACAAATATAAATACTTACTTCTAAGGAAAAGACAATCTGTAGATATAGTTTTTTTCTGTAGATACAGATAATTAAAATTGAGAAAAGATTTCATTGAAGGACCATGATTAAGTTCATTCCAAGGTTGGAACTATAATTACAATCTTGTAATTGCCGATTAAATTGCATTAATTAGAAACAGATTTTTTTAAAAAATTTTCAATTCATTTTAAGTTGTTTTGGTGTTATTAATCTTTCAACACAAAACTTGTATATATATGTATTTAATACCAATTAGGATAAGTAACTAATTTTTACTATGTAGTTTAATTAGTTGTCTTAAGTTTACTATTTTAGTTTGAGGGCTCAAACTCAAAAATGGTGAACATGTAAGTCTTTAAAATGTCAGTTTCCCTGGAGATTGCAGGTTCTGATGTGTAAGTACTGCCTGAGGACACATGGCAAGGTAAGCAACAGTAAAGTAAATGAAAGACATTAAATCTTCTAAATGGATTTTTACAACCTTTGCTTCAGCTATGGAAAAGCATTACTGTTGAGAAAGCTTTAATACTGTGAATTAAAAAAATATAAATGTTCACCTCATTATATCTTCAGAAATATTGAGGGAATGCTATGCCAAGCCTTGGGGAACTAAATATATTATAGGCATGAAAAATGTTTCATTTCTGATGCTGCTTTCAAATGACAGCATAATATGTTATGGATCATTTGCTTTTTTTTTTTTTATGAAAATGCTGTTCAGCACCCAAAAAGGCTTATGATGCTTACGGCGTGTATTGCAGTCCTCTTTATGACAGCTGACTACAAGAAAACGCCAGTCAAAACACAAAATGTCAAGCAGAAATTTTCCAATAAATGTATTAGTTTATAAAAAATCATCCATTAATATGCTTGGATAAACTGCTTTCTTTAATTCTGAACACCAATAATGAAAACCATAATAAATAATCTAAAAATTGAAGTCTAGAGTGATAAAGGACATCAAGAAAAGTTTAACCACAGTTTTTCCTTAACTTGTAAATGATCAGGCTGGTTATTTTTCCTCAGTGCCCAGAAGTTTGCATTTAAAAGGCTGAAGTTCTGATTCTTCAACCGTGAGACTCTGAGAAAAGTCTATAAAACTAAAGATATTAACATCTAAGCAGCATTGTTTTATACTTAAGAGACATCTACAACTCAATTAAAATAACTTCTATCAAATTTTTTCAAACTGAAGTGTATTGACTTTTATTTTTGCTGAATTGTTTGATTTTACTAAGCTAACTTTTGTTTTTGAATGCATACACTGATTTGCATTAACTTATGAAGATTCATGACTTTGGGAGGATTTGTAATTTATTATACCTAAGGCAGAAGTAGATAAGATAGATAAGAAAATTGCAATGTTTCACTTCTCTGTCTGCATCTTTTTTTCTAGCTCGTTTTATTAAGCACAGCAGAATTAAGAAGAGAAACACATGAACCAGGAAATTATGATACTGCACAAACTAACCAAGAAAGACCAGTTTCTCATCTCCAACTTCAGTGGGGAAATGTTCTTAGATAGTTCATATATTTTTGCAAAGAGATACATTCATAAAAATATTTCTCAATATACAGATACTTACAAATAGAACAATAACTATATAATCTATAGCATATATTATTTAATCTAATATATGGAGGTAGTATCAAAAGTAAAATGTTTAATATAGATAAGATCTATTTAGAGGTTCTTAAAATATAATTATTTTACTAAACATACTACAGAAATTACAATAGTAAGACTAAAAGTCATCTGAGAAATATGACCAAGTAACAGAAAATTGCCTTGAATAAAACTATAGTAAGAGCTCTGCAATGAGATTAATTGACCAAGATGGTTTAACTCCAAGAAGCACTGTCTCATTCATGTCATGCCGCCTTCCTGGAGTAGCATGGCTCCCAAGGACATAGACAGCCTCTGGATACCTTAATTTTGAGTTAATTTGTTGTTGCTGCAGTTTTTGCCATATTGTATTAACCAATACAACATATTACCAGACTTTTATGATTTAAGTAAATGGAAAATAAACTTTACTGTTTAAGACAAAATGCTGTCAGAAAGCAAAGATTGGTTGAGAGAGGAGTTGTAGATGTATTTGAGACTCACTGTAGATTAGTTTTAGCTTCTAGTTAATTTGCTGGAACACTGTAGTAATCGTCTCTCACTGAAGTAATCTTGATTAGCCAACCTCCAGTAAAACAGCCAGAGAAATATATGATGTGTTTAATTTTTATGGAACAGAAATGTCTAAAATTAATACAATCAATTTTACAATAGGAAAATTATAAGAATAAGAAATAGTTCTCAGTTTTCTTTCAGCTATATAAAAGTTGTAAATATTTCACAGCTAATTGAAGTGCTTTTTCAAATTATAAAAGTGAATGTCATAAAATGTGGAATAAAATACATTATTTTATTATAAATGCATGACGATGATAATAAATAAACATGAGATGAATATTTATTTGAGACATAAATCCTAAATGTTTATTTTATAGAGTACAATAAAACAACTAACAAATGGGGCATTATTTTATTTATCTAAATAGGATCATAAATGCATATGACATTACAATGATTGGTGTTAGACAATGAATTCCGAGTCGCAGAAATTACTGCTATAAATAATATTCTTGATGGAGAACAAACCAACGTGCATTTAAAGCAAGTGTAAGCATCTGATTTTCAGGTTTTAAATATTGTTGCAAATGCTTTGGGTAGTTTCAAATATATCATTAGATAAAATGAATGGTGATGTATATGGTTATCCTCTGTACAGACAATATTTGCCATGTACATCCAGCAGGAACAGAATTATTACTCTTCACCAGATCATTTCACCCTTGTCTTCTCCCTAATTGCCTCTTGTCCTCTCTTTTATCTATTCTTTTCCTGTCTTTCCTCTGATCTTTCATGTTTCTGAAGCTTTTACTACGTTAATGAATGTAAAACTGATTTGAAAAATTGAACTTGCGTTTTTCAATTAAACAAAGTTATTTCATCCTATGTTTGATAATGATTGTATCTTTATTTTCATTTCAATATAATTTATTTGATGATAAATTTGTATAAAATATTCACAGAGAAGTGGGTCCACCTGTCCTATTCTCAAACATAGCCTTCTCTCTGTTTAGGAATATGCATTTTTGATTAGCTTTTAGAACCTTTTACAACATAGTTGGGATAAGTTCTTCATGAGCTTTTTGTATAGGGTACTTAGGTGACCTATTTTTTAGAGGTATTACCTCTCTTCTTCCATTCTCTCTCTCTCTCTCTCTCTCTCTCTCTCTCTCTCTCTCTCTCTCTCTCTCTCTCTCTCTCTCTCTCTCTCATATACGTACATACATTCTTATTTTTTCAGAACCAAAAGATATGCATTTCTGTATTGTAGAATAAACTTATCTAAAAGAAATATTGTAATTTATTGTTTGATAATATCACATAAATAGAAAAATCATTATTCTTCTGTGTGAGAGTATTATTCTAACTTCCATGCTAGGTTCTTGATTCACTCTTCCCATACCCCTGAAGAAGGCCAACAATGGTGATCATTACGGTGATCTTCTAGTTACGTGAAATCTCCCAGAATGCATTGCTGCTGTACAGTTAGTTATGTCAATATTTAAAAAAAAATAAATCAGTATAAAGTCATGTAGACACTCTATGCACTATCTCCACCAATAATACTCAGTTGAGCTTTTATGCTTTTAGAGTTCTAAGTTCTAGAATGTTACTAGGCTGTAATTATGAAGTCCTAAAACTTTTACATCCATTTTACTTCATGATTTCCTGACATTATCCCTTTTGTTCCTCAAAATGGTCTCCATATTCATTCACCTCTATTTCTTTCCAGGCCCATGTACATATATCCTTTATGATGTTTTTGGCCAAACACACTCTTTGTGCTGTATAACACATAATAGGATCTAATAATTATAACAATTTGACTAAATAAGGAAGAAATATGTTACTATTTATTGAGTATATTCTGTTCCAGTTTCTATAGAGATTTGTCCTGAAGTATAGGACAACTGACATTTATCCTTAATGTCTGTAAAATAGATTATGTGCTGTAGAAACAAGGAATGTGAAGGTTACCAAAGACACAAAATACTGTAAATCTAAGAACAGAAGAATTTAAATATGAGACATAATTACATTAATAACAATGACCACTATGCTTAAAAATATAATTGACAGATATACCTACCTAAACAAGTGCACCACTATATTAGTAGCAGCCATATTAGTATTAGTCAGAAGCTTGAAACAAATGATGAATGGATACAGAAAATGTGATTCATTTACTCAATGGAATACTATTCAGCCCTATTCAACCATTAAAAATGAGGACATCATAATTTATATATATATATTTACACTCCAGATTTTATTTACTCTACCCTGGTCTACCCTTCAACTGTTCCACATCCAATACCTCACCCCCAGCCCCTGTCTCCACTCCTTCCCAAACAGACATCTAAACTCCCTGAGGCTTCCAGTCTCTTGAGGGTTAATTACATCTTCTCTAACTGAATCCATACCCAGCAGTCCTATGTTGTATATGTGTTAGGGGCTTCATACCAACTGGTGTATGCTGCCTGGTTGGTAGTCCAGTGTTTGAGAGATCTTGGGTGTCCCGTTTAATTGAAACTGCTGGTCCTTAGATGGAACTAAAAAATATCAACTTGAGTGAGGTAACTCAGACCCAAAAGGGTATGCATGGTATGTAATCATTGATAAAAGGATATTAGCCAAAAAGTACAGAATATCTAGGATACAACCTACAGACAGTAAGAAGTGTAACAAGCAGAAATGCCAAAGTGTGGAGAAAAGATTTCAACCCCACTTAGAAAGGGAAAGGAAATAATTATGGTAGGCAAAGGGAGGGAGAGACCCGATTGGAGAGTGGGAAGGGACGGACAACATGATCAGATATGGGGGAAAATGATCCAACCACTGAACTGAAGTCAGGGACTGCTATGGTTGAATTAGGGGAAGGAATGAAGAAGCTGAAAGGGAAAGTCTCCAAAGGAAGACCAGCAGTCCCAAATAATCCAGACCCCAGGTAGCTCCCAGAGACTGGGGCATCAACCAGGGGCATGCACAGGCTGGTCTGACACATATGTAGCAGAGGTCTACCCGGTCTCGCCTCTATGGGATAAGATGTGCTTAATCCTAGAGAGCCTTGAGGCCCCAGAGAAGTATAGGCCTCGTGTGGGAAGAGCACATTCTTGGGGGCAAGTGGGGAGGAGGAATGGGATGAGGAACTATGGGAGGAGGGATAGGGCATTGCCTGGAATGTAAATAAATAAAATAATTAAAACTTTGAAAAAGTATATAATCGATATAATAAATTCTACAAAATGCCCTAAGTGTGCTGAGTAATGTAATACTCCCCTTCAAACAAAAGTTTTCCTGGATAAACTTTAATATTTGAGATTGTATTAAACCAGGAAGCACATGCCTTTTTAATGCAATATATGAAAGTTCAGCAACAGTGAAGCTGGTCATTCAGCAGCTTGAGGAGTGACCTGGAAAATAAAATTCAATTCAGATTCTTTCCAGTTACATCATCCATTTAAATCACATATTGTTGAGTTTATTGTGGGAACTTGCTTCCTTATTTTATTACTCCTGAAATTTCTAAGAGGAGAGTTCATTCTCTTCACTAAAAATATGTCTTAAAACTCCTAAATATGTTGTTCTATTCATGATGTTTATTAAGATTTACTTAAACATAATGAATAAAATTAGTGATAAGTCCTGCTCAAAGAACTCTTAATTGCCTAAAATTAATATTAAGAAACCGACATTTTCGTTCTCAGTTAGTAAAAATCATCTTTTTCCTATGATTGTGTTGAACAAAACTCCACTGAAGCAAAGCGGGAGAAAGGTCCTACCCAGTGGCTGAAGTGGCAGAGAAGAGTTGGGGGATGTTTGAGGACCTTTTAGACAATGTGATTGGCAGTCTCTCTACTGCTTTGATCCTTACGGGGAAAAGTCCACAAGTACTGGAAAATCTGAAGTATAGAACCATCAAAGCTTTTACAGAATGCATTTTTAGATCCCATAAAAAAGGGGTCTTTCTTTTTACCTGATTGTTTTATTTTGGATTTACATCCTAAAGACTAAGACAAATATTTTTACATTTTTTTCTAAATTAAATGTTCAACGAAAAATGTGGATCAAAAGAAATTGAACCTGTCTGAAATTAAGTCAAATTAAATGTAGTATGAAGATTATATTGGTGAATTGGCTATTTATACATTCTGATTACAATAGTAAAGTAAGAAAACATAGACAGTATTGACAGTGATTTATTAAAAATTCATATTATTTACCCTATTTTATTATATTAAAAAAGAACTACTGTCAAGATTTAGTTTTAGTTTTTCTTCAAGAGGTTGTTTTTTTTTTTTTTTTTTTTGATGGTAGATTTGAGTGTATTTTGGGCTATGTATTAGGCTCCTATCTTTTTTTTATTTTCTAAGTTTTTTTTATTTACATTCAAAATCGTTTCCCCTTTCCCATTTCCTCCCTCCCTGAAAGTCCCATAAGCCCCCTTCCCTCCCTCTTTTCCCCATTCAACCCCCTCTCCCTTCTCTGTCTTGGCATTCCCCTACATCCAGGCTTTCCAGGACCAGGGGTCTCTCCTTCCATCTTCTTGGAAATCTATTGATATGCGTATTGTGTCTAGGGTAGTTTATTTTTAAAGTATACAATCCAACACACACACGCACATGCACATGCACACAAACACACATACACACACATACACACACAGAGAGAAAGAAAGAGAGAGAGAGAGAGAGAGAGAGAGAGAGAGAGAGAGAGAGAGAGAGAGAGCCCTATTATGTAGCCTAATGTGTCAATTTCAGGGTTGAATCAACATCTCAGCCCAGTAGTATTCTTAAATAGTAATAATAAAAATAGGAAAATAATAATAAAATATTAACAGTGTATTAAGAAAAATCCATTAAGCATAGTAGATATTTTTAAAATGTAAGTTTTAAATATTCTGCCGTTAATTTTTCCTTCTATATATATGATTTATTGAATAAAAATGGCAAAATAGACACCAAAAGAGAGATTGAATATAAGGAGTAGAACCCTGAAAATAGGGCTATATTTTTATGTAAGTTCAGTCTCAGGTAAAGACAGTACAAAGTTAGATAAACTGTGCACTCCACCACTACGGTGTTGTATCAAAAGCCTCCTTTCCCATAAAAAAAAAACATCTAAAAAAAGCATTTTAAAAATGTACTAAAGTTAGGTAAATAATTGAGAAAGTGCATAATGCAATAGGCTAGAACATCATTAAGATAATTTCTACTGTTTATTTTCAAATTTGAAGATGCAAACTATTTTTTTTTGAAATTCCTGCTTTTTTTTATTTTTTTTATTATTTATTTTATTTTATTTTTTTAATTTACATTCCAAATCACTTCCCCTTTCCCGTTTCCTCCCTCCCCGAAAGTCCCATAAGCCCCCTTCCCTCCCTCTTTTCTCCATTCAACCCCCTCTCATTACTCTGTCCTGGCGTTCCCCTACATCCAGTCTTTCCAGGACCAGGGGTCTCTCCTTCCATCTTTTTAGAAATCTATTGATATGCGGATTGTGTCTAGGGTATTCCGAGATTCTGGGTTAATATCCCCTTATCAGTGACTGCATACCATGTGTGTTCTTTTGTGATTGGGTTACCTCACTAAGGATGATATTTTCAAGATCTGACCATTTGCCTAAGAATTTCGTGAATTCATTGTTTTTAATTGCAGAGTAGTATTCCATTGTGTAGATATACCACATCTTCAGAATCCATTCCTCCGTTGAGGGACATCTGGGTTCTTTCCAGCCTCTGGCTATTATAAATAAGGCTGCTATGAACATAGTGGAGCATGTGTCCTTATTGCAAGCAGGTAAAGTCTCTGGGTATATGCCCAGGAGTGGTATAGCCGGATCCTCTGGGAGTGTCATGCCCAGTTTTCTGAGGAACCGCCAGACTGCTTTCCAGAGTGGTTGTACCAGCTTGCAATTCCACCAGCAGTGGGGGAGTGTTCCTCTTTCTTTCTTTTAATAGATTCACTGTGTCTTACAGTTTTCTCATTTTGGGAATGGATTTTGTTGAACGTTATTTTATCAAAATGTAAGTATAACAGGCTGGTCCAAGGATGGCCTTGTCTGGCCTCAGTAGGAAAGGAAGCACCTATTCCTATAGAAACTTGAGGCCACAGGGAAGGGAGATGGGGGGAGCACCCTCTCAAAGACAACACTGTGTGGGAATGGGATGAAGAACTGTGGGAGTGGGAACTTGGAGGGAGCAAGACCTGGAATTTAAATAAATAAAATAATTAATTGGAAAAGGGAAAAATGCAAGTATAATGGATTTACTGTTTATGATCTTTATTTTCAAATAAAAAAGTAAATTTTCTATATACTATTTAGTCATGCATTGTCACTGAACTGTGAAGTGGTGTGGCCAATGCTTACACAGTTTCATGTAAGATTTCACAATGTAATATTATATTTTCCTCTGAACTTCAAAGTTCCCTCTAAACGGAAGCATTTCATCCAAAGAGGAAAGGGAGACACATAAAATAAAAAGAAAGCCACATAAATATATGTGTGTGTGTGTGTGTGTGTGTGTGTGTGTGTATGTGTGTGTGTGTGTGTGTGTGCCAAAGCTCTGGAAAGCCTAACTATGACATTCTGAGTGTGGGATTGTTTCTACCCTCTTGAGAGAGCTCCAGGTCTGCTGCTTTCCAGACACATCACCATGTTGTGATGGCATTCTAGTGATTCAACTGCTTTTTAGTTATCTGGGCTCTTTGTCAGTAACCTCTAAGTGTCCTTCAGTTAGAATGTCTGACTCAGAAATTAAACACTGGTGTAATAATACTCTGGAATGGAACAGGTCCCCTTTGTGGGGACAGCAGGAATATGTGCAGTAAGTCTTCCCAGGAACATTTATCACACAAAAGTTGTCTGTGATCCTACATTTGTAGAGAGTAGTAATTTTAAGTTTAAAAAAATGACAGTGCAAAAAGAAAAAGATAAGTAAAGCAGAGGCCTTGATCATATATGGGAGACAAGTGTATTTGTTGAGATTACATTGCAGAGTTTGTAAAGGCAATGAAATTAGTAATTTAAATGGAAAAGTTCTTCTTTTCTTTATGTAATGACTGAAACTATGCATTGGTTTATATATTTTTGCCATGAAAGTGTAAAATGGAGTAAGAACTTTACTATGGACTGTAGATAATCTTTGAGAATTACTACAATTAAACGAAGAAAAATCCTGAAACTAGACTGGAAGGGCATAAAATCATGTGTGCTATTTCTTTTTATAGGATTCTTAAATTGTATTAGTAAGCAGGATAAGTGTCATTTCATCATATTTCTGAAATAACATGAAATTTTGGGTTAAATAATTTTTAAAAGTCATTGAAACCATTTTTTTAGTAGTTTCAGTTCAAATGATAAAATAGGGAATAATGTAGATTATTAAATTTTAAATGAATGAGGAATGTAATTTACTACAACTATGTCATGGATGTTTTAGTAGCTATACTTATCCTCCGTAATTCTCTTGTTTTTTAATCTAAATATTCAGATTTGGAATTTTTCCCAAAGAAAATCCAGTAGCTTTATAAGACAAACAGAGAAGTTCTAGCTGTATAACTAATTTTTACATGTCCTTGAAACACTACAGTTGGCAAAAATCACCATCCAAGTGTAAAATAAGCTAAGCTTCCAATTAAAATGTTACAAGTTGGTACTAAATCTAACCAACATTCTCAAATCTTCAGTAACACAAAAGTTGTCAGTGTTTTTTTTAAAGGTGGCAGACAATGCCTCAATAGAAAGGGAGAGTTTTAAAAGTATCTACTCTGAGATCAAAAGAATTCAAGAATAGAATAATGAGGAAGTTAAGAGAGCAGAATAAAATATGTTCTTAGCAAACACCATTTACTTCCTGATGAACCAGAGAATAAAGACCTTAGGTATATTTAAAATTAAGTTGACTACAAAAGGTGATAACGTGTATTTCACTTTTATTAAAAGGAATAAAGACAAAACAGTATTAGTTAAGATTTTGAAAATTCATTTTGTTCATAAGAATACTTTTTTCATAGACCTAAACTCAAAATTCCTGTATCGTTTCTAGTTTTCATTTTACTAATTTTATCCCAATATTTTTTCATTTTATCTCAAAATCTTTCAAAAGGAATATGACATTTATCTTCTTATATAGATATTATCCATTCCATTTAAATAGAATACATTATCTCACTTCTTAGTATTGCCAGTAACCAACTGGAATTTAAAATGCTCCCTTAGTATGCTGTTAGTTTTAATTTCAGAATGCTTATCATCAAAACGATACATTGATGTTCTATAAAGTCTGACTTTTAAATCTCTACAAACATTACATCCCAACAACATTTTACCATATTTCTACTCTTCCCAGTCTCCACCCAAAATCTAAATATAACAATGTCTCTGGGATTTAGAATAATTTCAGCTAAAAATACTTAATTCAACAGTAGTATCCAAGTTCGTCTTCTTTTGCATGAACTACCAAAACAATGGTACCATACCAATATCAAGAGTAAATATAATGGATACAATTTACAGTAAGAATGTGACCTAATTAGTCAGAAGTTAAAAGGAGGTTATATGCTAGCTTCAAATTTTACCCTTGAGGGAGCATTGTTTTCCAAGAAGCAATACAAACTGTTACATTTTATCTCTCTCCACATAATGAAGAATTATCATAGAGAATGGAATATCCATATGATCTTAGAATTTGTATAACTAGAATGCTGTTGTTTAGATATAAAATGCAGTTGGAAATACTTGTAACATCACTAAAGGACACTATTGATAGCTTGCTCCAAGTAAAGGATTTTTATAGACATGTTAATCCTGTTTATAAAAAAGTAACAATATCATTTTTCTCTGTCATTAGTTTTAAAGTGTATAGAATTCTTTACAAATGAACAAATAATGTAGCATGTAAATTATATGTGATACACTTCATTTCTGTCCAATAAAAGAAACAAAAGTTAAAAAAACAATAACAAAATAACAGTATTGCATAATTGTTATCAGCAGTTAAGTACAAATTCATTTACCACAATCTGTACTGTGGATTTATTTGGCTTTAGTTTTTTTCTTTCAGATTTTCTTTAGTTTGCTTACTGAACATTTCTTTTTTCTACACTAGTGTTGAGTCCTCATTGAAGATGGCTATCATCCTCATGTGTATGTCTTCTACACTTTGAACAGAATAAAACAAGTAGGGGTTTATTCTCTCATCTGATCCTGGTGATCAAGCATATTTGCTGAAGCTGATATTTTCTATTGTCTGCTACAATTAATTCACACAATTATTTCTATGTACAAATTATATGCAGTGCTACAGAAGTCAAAGAATTATTGCCTTTAGAAATGATGAATGAATGGTAACATCTCTGATATTGGCAGAACATTATCTGATTTAATGTCCACATTACATATTTCCAACCTATTGATCCATATTTACAACCTATTAATATTTCTAAGATGCCCTGGGGAAAAAGATTATGAAAATTCAATGAAGATTGATTATAATAAAAATCTTCTCTAAAGGAATTTTTCTGGCATTTCGTGGGTGGATCTAGTGTGATCGTTGACTTTATAGGGTAGGGAATGTTATGATTATGTAGCACTGGTGGTGTTATTGAGAGTAATGGACAATGAGTGCACTATGAGATAACTATTTCTAGTTGGAGGTATTTGTCACTAGAGTTGTGCCTAGAAGGGTATATCTTATGATGCTTCTTATACTTTTCTCTTTCTGCTCACTGGTTCCAGAAAGTGAACATATTTCTATCACTGATGCTTTGCCTTGCTGCAGCCTCAAAGTATTGCTGGCAGCTGGCCATGAACTGTCAACATACAAAACCATGATGCACAGTAAATCTTTGCCTTCTTAATCTACTTTCTCTGATATTGTGGCACAACATTAAAAGGATGAGTAATGTAAGAAGACAGAGCAGGAGAGTCAGAAAGAGCAGACTGACCAGAAGGAACAAGACCTAGGAAGAGAAACAATGCAATGTATCTGGAGTTTGAAGATAAAGTAAAACGCGCCACACTGATACCTTTACGTGCTTTGTAGATTATAGAGAGAAGGTAAGCATTCTCATCTGGAAATTCTAGAAAAAAAAGTAAATTTCTCCCAGTTCTATGATTTTATGATTTCTGACATTCAAACTGTTTTTAGTACGATGATTTAAACTAACAGTTTTATTTTAATATGTAACAACAGCAATGGATTAAAATCTCGTTATATTGGTATATTTGATGTTTGACTAAATACATAAGTAATCATGTGTAAACCCTGATGAAACTTTGTCACGCTTAGGGATGAGAGTGTTCAGATAAAGCTTGAGCAGGAATTTTTCTTTTAGAGTTCTGTGTTCAACTCATGGTAAGAAAAGGAGAAAGACCTATCTCTACCAAAATAATAGAAATGGTAACATGAAAACAAGAATTTAAAATATGCATGTATAATATTTTTGTACCAGAAATTAAGATAATCAACCCAGTTGGCATAGCATTAAAGATAAGAATCCATGCAAATGAGGTGGAACTATAACAAGAGTCAAAAAGGTAATCATAATCACATTAAGATTTGTAGGCTTCAGTTATGTCCTTGTATTTTTTAGAGTTTATCTTTTTTGTATTCATTTATGTGTGTGTGCATCCGTGCATATGTGTGTGTGGGTGGGTGTGGGTGCGGGTGTGTACCAGAGGGAGGAGGGGTGATCTTGTGAAAATATGAGGATCAGAGAATCATTAAGTGTGTCAGTTATTAACTTTCATCTTGTTTAAGATAAGGTTTTTTTTCTTCTTGTTGTTACTACATACAGTAGTCTATTTAGCTAGAGAAAACCTATAGTTTCTTGTGTCTCTACCTCCTGTGATTATAGACAAATGCTACCATATTAAGTTTTGTATATGTTCTCTGGATTCAAACCCAAGTCATAACTTTGTGTTGAAAGACCTTTATTTCGGAGCAGCCTACGTAGTTCCAGATCTGATGCATAGTGAGTATATATGGTTAAAGTTAGTAGAACTTTTGACTAAATCATACGAAAGATGCTGGGACTTCAAGATGGAGGTGTCAGTAAAGGTTTGAAGGGAAGAACAAAGAGTAGGAAAAATTTGATAACAGAATGGAATTTACTATGCAGATAAGAGAAAGATAAGTGCTTTACAACCCACAGGTTACTAATTAGAGCAATGTTGAGAGTACACTGCTTTTACAAACACCAATAGCAAAACATTAGAGCAAAACCAAGATTTATAATAAACAAGCTAAGTAATCCAAACTATTTGAATATTTTAGATTGAATGAGTGACAAGGGATTTTTTTTTCAGGCACATAATGCATAAGAGAATGTAGAAAGTTGTACAGACTCTAACTATATAAGAAGCAGAAAAGGAGAGAAAACACAGGTCTCAATATTACAGATTAAAAATAATGCTAAATACACTACATATATTCTATGGATAAATATGAGATTTCATCTCCTGAGTGACATGAGTAAACTAGTAGGCTCTACCATAGGAGTAAAGAACCAAAATCACATTTTGACTACACTATTCACAATGGATTAATAGAAACTATGGAAGCCAGGAGACCAGTTATCAGTGCCAGAGACTTACAGATCTAATACCTATTATAAAAGGCACAGAAAACAGTGGAATTCTTAGTCCGAGGGTGAAAAACTCAATTTTGGACCTAGAAAATTTGAGAAACCTATTGGATATGAGTATGGGATATCTAGTGGATTGTAGGAAACAAACCGTAACTGCCTAAATGGTTACCAGGCTGGAGAGCTATATTAGAATTGACTATCAGACTATAGATTTTTTTTTCTTTGAAACAGTATCACTATGTGGTCCTTGGAAGCCTGAAATAACAAGAAATAACCAGGTCAGTGAGCACATATTAAGCAGAGGTAAGAATGAAGAGCTATATCCAGAGGCTACCCATAATTTGATAATTGGAGAAATAACAAGAAAGTAGCAAAGGGAATAAGAGAAAGTAGCCAGATGTGATTGAGTCTGAAGTCATCGGAAACTCTGTAGATTGCTTCCTGAATGAGAAACAAACGTATTGATGACTGAATGCATCTTCCTCAGCATTCCACAAGCAGTAGAACGTAAAACCACTTCATTACCTTGTATCAGGAAGTTGAGAATATTTTTGTTCTCATGGATTTCAGCACCGCTTCCCAGATAGTCTAGACAGAACTAGGATACATCTTTTGATTATCTGTCTTTTCTTGAATTCTGTGGTAAAATTAGTCTATCATGTATTCTCTGCTTCTGAAAATTCTCTTCATCCATCACACAGTTAGTTAAGGAATCAATTGTTGAATTGATCAAGGTATCTGCTTGAATTTCCATTGCATATTGCATTAATATTTTAATCAAATTTCCATTTTAATTTCTATCATCACTTCACACAGATTATTACAGATAGAAAGGATGATCCTATTCATTCATAGGCAGCTGAAACAGAGTAGCAGCCATTGATGAATAAGTTTCACAATGCCTATCTTTCAGCTGGTCTCTTTTAAGGAATTCTGATACTCTTCTTTGCCTTAAACATTTTTATTGTGTTTCCTCTACTCAGTGGGCCTCATTGTTTCCAAGATAGATATTATTCTTATTTGACTTTCAAGAGGTTTTATCACCAGACCTTAGTTTACTCTTCTGGTTTTATCACTTGACATTTGTTTACCTTATGCAACAAACACGGAAAGATCTTATATAGTTCACAAAATGCAATGTGCTCTTCAATCTACGTGATAGTAATATAAAATTCCAACATTTTCAGAGTGTCCTTTTCTTCATATTCCTTTTATAATATTTTTCAAATATTAATGTGCTGAAGCTTTGTTATTTACTGTGTATTGTAAAGCGAAGTGTGGGCCCCCAAAACCTAGAATCTGCATGTAGTCCCTGTTACCCTGACCCAAAATTGATTTTCTGATTGCTGAATAAAGATGTCAATAGCCAATAGCTGTACAAAACAGACATAGGTGTGGGGTTTAGGTTTTGCGAGCTTCAGGGGAGAAGAGGAGCACAAGGAAAGAAAGAACAGGAGGGAAGGAAGGAGAAGCCACTATGGTTTAGGTGAACCATAAAAACATGACTGAATTCTTTCAATATTATTCAACTTTATTTTGGAACCTGTATTGGAATAAATACTTCCATGTATGTTAATTATTTACAACACTGAATTTGTTAAATTTCTGTCATACTGACAAAATATCAGACATCAAACTTATAAAGAGGAAAAGCTTAAAAAAAAAAAAAACATGACCCTGAGAGCTGGCCAGTTGAAGTTAAGAGCAGCCCAGATGAAACATCGTAAATTGTAAGTAATAACTCAGGGTTATCAGTAGGAAAGTAGACTCTAACAGCATGGAGTTAGGAGAACAGCTGCCCAGCTCTTGTGTTGTTTAAGGCTTCCTGTAAATATAAAGTCTGTGAGTGTGTTTTTAAATTGGGAACTCAATAACCAAACCAGGGTAGAAACCTTGAACTGAATTCAAATGTCAACCACATTAATGAGCTTAAAAGTGTCTACTGCAGATCATGTAAAGTTGTCTTCTCTCCTAATCTTCTCACTGCATTCTGGAAATTAACTACGGTTATTGAAATACATCTTTGCAGCAACTTTTGCAGTTTGTCTTCATTTAGTAAATGGATAATACTAGTTACCTCCAGGTTTATAGCTTAAATAATGGTGGGTGGGGAGAGAGCTCCAATTAGAATACATGCTCAAGTCAGGGTCTGATTCTTCCAATGACTGGGAAAAATACTGTGGTGTCACACATAGGTCAACAATGAAAGTTTGAACAAGGGAGAAATTGAAAGAAGAGGAATCTATGCAGGAATTAAAACGAACATTCTATGAATTGTTCAGTCATGTGTGGCAGTTCACACCTGGAATCCAACACTAAATAGGTGAGGCAGGATTCTGAGCTGAGAGACATTCAGAGCTACCAAATAGTGTGAATGAGAAAATATCTCTTTCTTTCTCTCTCTCTCTCTCTCTCTCTCTCTCTCTCTCTCTCTCTCTCTCTCTCTCTCTCTCTCCTCTCTCTCTCTCACACACACACACACACACCCTCTCTCCCCTCTCCTTCTCCCTCTCTCTCTCCATGTGTGTGCATGTATGTGTTTCTGTTTGTGTTGAGCATTTTCTGTATCTATTAGTGATTCTTCCATTTGAAATATGAATTTCATGTTATTTTCTTTCTTTAGAATTAGATATTGAATATTCAAGTTGATAAAAACTTGTTACTTAGCCAGGTGGTGGTGCGCATGCCTTTAATCCCAGCACTTGGGAGGCAGAGGCAGGAGGATTTCTGAGTTCGAGGCCAGCCTGGTATACAAAGTGAGTTCCAGGACAGCCAGAGCTACACGGAGAAACCCTGTCTCGAAAAACCAAAAAAAAAAAAAAAAAAAAAACTTCTTACTTGTTTTATTTTTTTTAATTTTATTTTCTAAGTTTTTTTATTTACATTCAAAATCATTTCCCCTTTCCCGTTTCCTACCTCCCTGAAAGTCCCATAAGCCCCCTTCCCTCCCTCTTTTCCCCATTCAACCCCCTCTTGCTTCTCTGTCCTGGCATTCCCCTACATCCAGTCTTTCCAGGACCAGGGGTCTCTCTTTCCATCTTCTTAGAAATCTATTGATATGCGAATTGTGTCTAGGGTATTCCGAGATTCTGGGTGAATATCCCCTTATCAGTGATTGCATACCATGTGTGTTCTTTTGTGATTGGGTTACCTCACTAAGGATGATACTTTCAAGTTCTGACCATTTGCCTAGGAATTTCGTGAATTCATTGTTTTTAATTGCAGAGTAGTATTCCATAGTGTAAATATACCACATCTTCTGAATCCATTCCTCTGTTGAGGGACATCTGGGTTCTTTCCAGCTTCTGGCTATTATAAATAAGGCTGCTATGAACATAGTGGAGCATGTGTCCTTATTGCATGCAGGTGAAGCCTCTGGGTATATGCCCAGGAGTGGTATAGCTGGATCCTCCAGGAGTGTCATGCCCAGTTTTCTGAGGAACCGCCAGACTGCTTTCCAGAGTGGTTGTACCAGCCTGCAATTCCACCAGCAGTGGAGGAGTGTTCCTCTTTCTCCACATCCTCGCCACCAACTGCTGTCTTTTGTGTTTTTGATCTTAGCCATTCTGACTGGTGTGAGATGGAATCTCAGGGTTGTTTTGATTTGCATTTCCCTAATGACTAAGGATGATGAACATCTCTTTAGGTGCTTCTCAGCCATTAGATATTCTTCAGGTGAGAACTCTTTGTTTAGCTCTGTACCCGATTTTTTGATAGGGTTACTTTCCTCTCTGGAGTTTAACTTCTTGAGTTCTTTGTATATATTGGATATTAACCCTCTGTCGGATGTAGGGTTAGTAAAGATCATTTCCCATTTAGTTGGTTGCGGATTTGTCTTTTTGACAGTGTCTTTTGCCTTGCAAAAACTTTGTAATTTAATGAGGTCCCATTTGTCAATTCTTGATCTTAGAGCATAAGCTATTGGAGTTCTATTCAAGAAATTCCCCCCTGTGCCCATATGTTCAAGGTTCTTCCCTAGTTTCCTTTCTATTAGTTTCAGTGTGTCTGGTTTTATGTGGAGGTCCTTGATCCACTTGGAATTGAGCTTAGTGCAAGGAGATAAGAATGGATCAATTTGCATTCTTCTGCATGTTGACCTCCAGTTGAGCCAGCACCATTTGTTGAAAAGGCTATCTTTTTTCCACTGGATGGTTTTAGCCCCTTTGTCAAAGATCAAGTGACCATAGGAGTGTGGATTCATTTCTGGGTCTTCAATTCTGTTCCATTGTTACTTGTTTTAAAACAGGTGAGCAGTAAATGTCATGTGTGAGACACACACACACACACACACACACACACACACACACACACAGAGAGAGAGAGAGAGAGAGAGAGAGAGAGAGAGAGAGAGAGAGAGAGAGAGAGAGAGATCATTTTCTTTATTCAACAACCTACTTACTTTCAAGGGAGTATGCTAGCATTCAATCAGAATAAGTACACTCCAGAGTGCAGTGTTTTGCATATTTCAGCTAGGTTTACTACCAAAGCTTTGTTAGTCTTCATGATAAATATTAGACATCTTTTTAAAGTTTTCTGTCAGCCCACTAATTATCAAAATATGCTTTAATATACTAATGAACTATCATTACTATGCTACTGTTATTCAGAGCATATGGAATTAGCTACCTTATTTTGACGACACTTTATATACTTGTTAATGTCTGGCTTTTTGCGTATTACAAATAAGGATTTATTTCCAAAGGTTTAAATCTATTGACTCATAGGCTTCTAACTCCTTCATGTCATTGTTTAAGCACTGCTTGCACAACTAAATCATGTCTGAAGTAATCATTTTATGAACTCTTTTCCTAAAAGAGAAGGAAACAACCAAACGTGGTTCATCAGAATATTTAAATTATGCAAATAGTTTTGCTAATTGTGGAAGTGGTTCTGCTAAATAAATACATTATATGTAGCCAAATTACATTGCTGATAAGATCTTAGTGAAACAACTATATTATACCCAACTCTAATTTTGATCGACACTAGTTCTTATGAGCTACTGAAATTAAATTGGGAATGCATGTATGTTTCTGTACAACAGTTCAGTATGATCTTGTATAGTAAAAGAAGAAAAGGAGATGTCAGATTAGGAGATAAAGTGTTGACTGTCACTGCATCTGCTGATGAAGTCAGGTGCATTTGCCAAAGCTCTTTTACAAATGTGTTGAGGTGTTCTGGATAAGACAAATCAAATGTTCACAAGGTGAGGTGAGATAGAAAACCCTTTGCCATAAATAAAACATGTTCTGATAATGTTGGCCATCTGCTTTTCTTTCAAACAAACAAACAATATAGATGAAATTGTTCAAATTAAAATAGACCAGAGAATCTATGAATTATTTATATCGTGCCTGCATCATTTCTTCCTCTCAGTATTTCTCAAAGTCAATGGCATTATATCTGGTGATATATTAATATTTTTATCATGGTAAATCACTATAGGACATCTCCCAGATCATGTTGGACTCCTCAGATGTAGGAGCTTGGACATCAGAAGGACTTAAACAAAACCAAAATTAAATTAAAGATTGGGATAATGATCTCTCAGTCTCTATTTCTCAACCTCTCCAGGAACAATTCTTTCTGAAATAAAACACAGGGGTCTCCTAAGGTAGCACAAATAGAAACCACAGTTAAGCACTCCAAATGTCCAAATTCAGTGTTGTCTGCACCATGAGGCACGGGTAGTCTTCCTTTACCATAGCGATCCTGGTCTCTCTTCCAAGGCTCCTTCACCTTCTCTCTCTACCAGGCTATTGCCCAGACAGCTCTAAGAATTCCTCATCTCTTTGAACTTATGCACTTCAGTTGTCCAGAAAAGAGAAATTGCAAAGTTTTAATTACTTATACATTATGAGGTATGTCATGAAATTAAACATTAGGACTTTGTTCTAAGCATGTCCTGGCAATGCATAACATTCCTTTTTTTTTCATGCAAACTTTCATTAACATGCAGCAGTGACAAAATGGTTTTCAAAAACAACAATAGCAACAATGACAACATCAACAAACAGACCCCTTAACATATGTGGAAAGCCTTTCATGTCTAATACTTAATATTTGTGGCTCTTGTGATTCATGCAGTATTGTTGCAAATCATGTTTGGTGCATTGATAATACTCATGACCCTAATTTTGGAGGGGCTAAAGTATGCTCGTGTTCATTGTGGAAACTTTCAGAACAATTTCTCTTATGGACATTGATGCAAAAATACTCAATAAAATACTCAATACTGAACCCAAAAATCATCACTAAGACAACATTCAAAACAATGATGATTCTTTTCTCATCCAATATATCTTGAAGAGTTTCCATTCCCTCTATTCCTCAGCTCCTCTCCACTTTTCATCCCTTCTGGATCAAATCCCTTTCTGTCTCTCAGTTGAAAAAAAAATCAGATACACACTCATTGACAAATCTGCCACCAAAACCTAAGGTAAACTTTATATTATATACCAGAGGACCTGGCACAAAGCTATACAGGTCCTGTGCTTACTGCTTTAGACTCTATTTCACATGAACCTGGTTCAGTTGATTAAGATGTCCTTATCTTTTTGTGTCCTCCATCCCCTCTAACTATTACACTTTTTCTCCCATGCAGTTGCCTGACCTTTTTGGGGGAAGGTTTGATTTCAATGTCTGTGTTCTAAGGACTCTGTCTTTTCTCAATATCTGCCAGTAGGTGTCTGCATCTCTTACTGCCTTATGTAGGAGGAAGCTTCTCTGATGATGACTGAATAAGATATTAGTCTTGAGTATAGCAGAAAATCATCTGGAATCATATTATTGATACATTTTTTCCAGAGTGGTAGTGTTTGATTTTCTCCTGGGTCTTTATCTACTGTCTGGTTCTTAGCAACTCATGCAGAGTTGCATATGAGTTCCAGCTTGCAGAGAGGGACTTAAGGCAAATGAGACATTGGTTAGCTTTTCTTATAAGGTTTGTACCATCATTGCCCTAGCATATCTGGCAGGTAACTAAAATTTTAGCCAAAGGTTTGGAGGTTAGGTTGCTTTTCATATTTCTCTTTTGACAGCCTGTTTAGTAACTTCTCATTCCAAAGATAATATCATATAGGCAAGAAGGTTCAACTTCTCCATGTCCAATGAGTTCTCAGATGATATGCTTGGTAATGGAGAACTGCTCTCAATTTTAACAGAGAACAGAGTTATCTTAGCAACTGCCTGGGTTTAGTAGGATCCAAGGGACACAAGTAGCCAACAACTTAAATAAAAGTCAGCTAGGAAACTAGGAAGTTCATTTGAAGCAAATACTGATTTGCATTTCCCTAATGACTAAGGATGATGAATATCTCTTTAGGTGCTTCTCAGCCATTTGATATTCTTCAGGTGAGAACTCTTTGTTTAGCTCTGTACCCCATTTTTAATAGGGTTACTTGGCTCTCTGGAGTCTTAAATTCTTGAGTTCTTTGTATATATTGGATATTAGCCCTCTGTCAGATGTAGGGCTGGTAAAGATCATTTCCCAGTTAGTTGGTTGCTGCTTTGTCTTATTGACAGTGTCTTTTACCTTACAGAAACTTTGCATTTTTATGAGGTCCCATTTGTCATTTCTTGATCTTAGAGCATAAGCTATTGGAGTTCTGTTCAGGAAATTCTCCTCTGTGCCCATACGTTCAAAGTTCTTCTTAGTCATTAGGGAAATGCAAATCAAAACAACCCTGAGATTCCATCTCACACCAGTCAGAATGGCTAAGATCAAAAACACAAGAGACAGCAGTTGGTGGCGAGGATGTGGAGAAAGAGGAACACTCCTCCACTGCTGGTGGGATTGCAAGCTGGTACAACCACTCTGGAAAGCAGTCTGGCAGTTCCTCAGAAAACTGGGCATTATACTTTGGGAGGATCCTGCTATACCACTCCTGGGCATATACCCAGAGGCTTCCCCTGCATGCAATAAGGACACATGCTCCACTATGTTCATAGCAGCCTTATTTATAATAGCCAGAAGCTGGAAAGAACCCAGATGTCCCTCAACGGAGGAATGGATTCAGAAGATGTTGTATATTTACACAATGGAATACTACTCTGCAATTAAAAACAATGAATTCACGAAATTCTTAGGCAAATGGTCAGAACTGGAAAATATCATCCTTAGTAGGGTAGCCCAATCACAAAAGAACACATATGATATGCAGTCACTGATAAGGGATATTAACCCAGAATCTCGGAATACCCTAGACACAATTCGCATATCAATAGATTTCCAAGAAGATGGACCCCTGGTCCTAGAAAGACTGGTTGTAGGGGAATACCAGGACAGAGAAGCAAGAGGAGGTTGAATGGGGAAAAGAGGGAGGGAAGGGGGCTTATGGGACTTTCAGGGAGGTAGGAAATGGGGAAGGGGAAATGATTTGGAATGTAAATAAAAAAACTTAGAAAATTAAAAAAAAAAGAAGCAAATAGTAGGATACTGAATTTGGAATGCCTTTATAATATTTAGGATTTATATGCAACAGTAGGCTTCCATGTCATCACTAAAATGCCCCTCTCAATTCCAATTCTCTCTCAGCATTTTCTCCCTAAACCTTCCCTTCCCTCCTACTCTCTACCTCATTCTCCCATTCACATCCCAATCTGCCCCCAGTTCATCCATGAAATCTATTTTATTTTCCTCTACTAGCGAAAATATGTGCTACAAGTCCCACTACAGTCAAATCTTTTATACTTATTATCTCTTGATACAATGGATCTATAGATTGTCAGTTGATTATCTTACTATTGGCTAAAATCCTCACATACGTGAATATATTCTGTATTTATCCATCTCTGTGTGGGTTACCTCAGTGGATAATTTTTTTTAGCTGTATCTATTTACCTCCAATTTTTTGATATTAATAACTATCTATTTGTCTATCTATCTATCTATCTATCTATCTATCTATCTATCTATCTATCTATCTATCTATCTATCTACCTATTTATCATCTATCTACCTATCATCAAAATAATAATAAACATCTGCTATTTATTAGCAGTTTGCTTTTCTTTTTTTTATTATTTTCTATATTTTTTTTATTTACATTCCAAATGATTTCCCCTTTCCCGTTTCCTCCCTCCCCGAAAGTCCCATAAGCCCCCTTCCCTCCCTCTGTTCACCATTCAACCCCCTCTCGCTTCCCTGTCCTGGCATTCCCCTACTTCCAGTCTTTCCAGGACCAGGGGTCTCTCTTTCCATCTTCTTGGAAATCTATTGATATGTGAATTGCGTCTTGGGTATTCCGAGATTCTGGGTTAATATACCTTATCAGTGACTACATACCATGTGTGCTCTTTTGTGATTGGGTTACCTCACTAAGGATGATATTTCCCAGTTTTGACCATTTACCTAAGAATTTCGTGAATTCATTGTTTTTAATTGCAGGGTAGTATTCCATTGTGTAAATATACCACATCTTCTGAATCCATTCCTCCATTGAGGGACATCTGGGTTCTTTCCAGCTTCTGGCTATTATAAATAAGGCTGCTATGAACATAGTGGAGCATGTGTCCTTACTGCATGAAGGGGAAGCCTCTGGGTATATGCCCAGGAGTGTTATAACAGGATCCTCTAGGAGTGTCATGCCCAGTTTTCTGAGGAACCACCAGACTGCTTTCCAGAGTGGTTGTACCAGCTTGCAATCCCACCAGCAGTGGAGGAGTGTTCCTCTTTCTCCACATCCTCACCAACAACTGCTGTCTCATGTGTTTTTGATCTTAGCCATTCTGACTGGTGTGAGGTGGAATCTCAGGGTTGTTTTGATTTGCATTTCCCTAATGACTAAGGATGTTGAACATTTCTTTAGGTGCTTCTCAGTCATTAGATATTCTTCAGGTGAGAACTCTTTGTTTAGCTCTGTACTCCTTTTTTAATAGGGTTATGTGGCTCTTTTATGCTAGATATTCATATATCATTGATTCATTCCTTATTGTAGTACCTCAGTCAATTTTGAGAGGTCTGATTTCTATAAGTGTATAACAAAAGAGCTCAGGGTTAGAGTGTATATTTATTCCATGAAAGCTGAAGAATAATTTCCCTCTGTTAATGGACCAAGAATGCCTCCTCCACATATATAAACTTAGTGTGGTCATAACTATGTTAGTGTTTTGACCATTGATCAGAAAGCCAATGATTTCTGTTGTATTAAGTGACTGTGTCTATGGTAACCTATAAGAGCAATTAAAAAGTATTACAACTGCTAGCCTGTGGTAGGAAATATATAATTATTTGTGTAAAAAAATGATTGAATCTGATACAACTGGAAACTTAAACAAATTTATAGTCACAACCCAAAGTCTAAAGCAATAGAGTTTTGATTTATAATTGTCTAATGTTTTTAGGTAAATTCATTTATCTAATTTATACTAGTTAAATATGTACTATAATTGAATTATGATTTTATGTAATTATCTCATCTCCAACCAAATGGACTGTTTCTTGGCTGCACTTCAAATATTATTTTTCTTCAAGCACGAAACTAGTCTTTTATTATGACTTGACATAATTTTCTCTGAATGAATTTGCCAAAACACAATGCTAGACACACGAAAACAAAGTATTGAGTGCTGCATACAAAAATTGACAGAAATAATATTTGAATTGCGGAATCATTTTATAATCGCGTTTGTAATATAAATGCGACCTGTTGGCCTCTGTGAAATGTCTCTCTTCTCACACAGGCAAATCCCAATCCCATTTAAATCTAACTGCCCCTCAACATTTATTTATATATTTGCCTCAATAGAACTCTTATCATTGTTTTTTGTTAAATTTGTAATTATATTTATGTACAGAAAGCTTAGCAGACTTAGCTTTAGCCTTTGACGTTTCTAGCTTGACAATGGGAGCCACACCCTTAGGACCCAAGATTTTACCTCCACACTCATAATGGATAGCAACATATCTGTCATTGTAATTGGTCTTAATAGCTTCCACCAGCTTATCCAGAGCACCCTCCTTTTCCGAGTTAACCTGTGTGAGAGCAACAGTGGTGCACATCTTCCTCTGGACCAACTGTCCCAGACTGCCTTTCCCTTGATGATGCAGTAGGGCACACCTATCTTTTGTCACAGGGCAGGCAGGAAAACCACCAGCTCAGTGGGATCTACAACATGGGCAATCATCACCAGCTGAGTCTTTTTCTTCTCCATCAAGGTAATGACTTAATGACCCCTGCTCCAGGGACAGGCGATCTCTTAGTTGGGATGTCCCCTTTGTCAGCAGCTTTCTTCTCAGCGCGGGCCAGGAGCCTTTGCTTCTTCTCCTGCTTTGTTTCTGGCCTGTACTTGTTCTTTAGCTTGAGCAGCTGAGGTCCAGGGCCTGGATGGATGAACTGGTGAATAGCAGCTGCTTTGAGCTGCTTCTGGAGAATGGCCCTTTGCCACTGCAGTCTGGAGTTGCAGGGCCATTTGACAAAGCATGTGAGATCTCTTTTGCGCTGGATGTCCTGTACAAAGGCGAAGTTTTTGGACTTTTTCTCAAAGGATTGACTGCTCATCTGGCCTCCTGTTTCTTCACAATGGCAGGGGCGGGGCGGTGACCATCTTCTTCCCCTTGGCCTTCTTTCCTTTGAGCAAATTGCTCGGCTGGAGGAGAGAGCTCTTACAACTGTTTTTAACGAATATTCTTTCTCCTCAGTGCATTTTATCAGCCGCTTGAAAATATAGTTCGTCCTTTTTTATTTCTCTGAAACTACTCACCATCGCATCGATTTTCCTTACTCTCAACTGAAAACAGTCTTTAACTGAAAAGCAAAACAGAAGAAGAAGAAACAAGCTTCCACCCACTGAAACAGGTGAGCATGTGAACACTCAATGACGCTTCTGCTTTCAGTGGTGAAATTTTGCTGAAAAGCAGATCCTGAACTTGTGTGCTGGATCATGTTGTCTCTTATTAATACTTCACCTTTCATTCTTTTTCAATTTAACTGTAGAGGATAGAGGGAATGTGGAAAGAAAGAGGGAGGAAGAGAAGTATGAAGAGGGCAGGGTAAAAGAAATAGATGAAGACAAATGGAGGGAATTATTTAGAAACTAATATCACCTAAACCTTGTCATTCTTGACATGAGCTTCTGATTGTTGCTTCAGTCACATCCTCCCCCATTATAAATGGCAATGACATCCTTATGGATAATCAGTCTGCTAACTATGATGTTAATCCTCTATTCTCCTTAATCCTTATATGATCAGTCTAAAATCTTGTTTTCACTTAATCCAACTCTATACAGAATTGACCATCTTTAATTAGGCCACCATTCTTTCTTGCCTGATTAGTGAATTACTCCCACAACTTTTTTCCATTTTTCTTGTTTTTTTTTTCTCTATATTCCTGTGGGGGGAGTGCTTAACAACAAACACCCTTTGTCACATTGCTTAATGACAGAATTACTTTTATTCACAATATTGAAACTGAAATGATCTGTTGAAGTTATTTAAATTACACTCCAAGCCTTTCATTCTCTTTAGCTTTTACATGAACAAAATCAACATCAACCAGAATCTAACAGCATTTACTGGTTTTCTTTCCCTGCTACATCATTTTTTCTTGGTCTCTTCTTACCAGTTCTTTTGTCTCTGTTTGCCTTGTTCTTCACTAAAACCTACGATCCATCACATTCCTACATCTTCGTCTTCACAATTGCAGTTTCTTAAGTATGGATGGTTCATAGTCTGCTCTAGTTCCTAACTATTCTTAGTGTTAGATTGTTCAATGAACCTTTCCTTGAAAGGTCTCTGTCTGAGGCCACCTGTTTCCTGCATGTCAACCCTTTCTCTTGCTTTATTTATTCAATAATAATTATCATGATCTAAATTTGTATCCAATGTATCTTTCATTTGTTCCTGGTTCTTCTCTTCCAACTACAGATTATAGTAAAAGCTCCTTAAAGACTCTAGATTGAATGAGTGAAAAGGTAGACAAAATAAAAGCTGTATGTTCACATCATATAATGATAGTCTTTAAATGACAAAATAAACAAAGAAGATACGGCTCCAATATTCAATAAATAAAAGGAATATTTCAATAGATCACCTTAACTCTAACCATTAAAGCTCTCTCTCTCTCTTTCTCTCTCTCTCTCTCTCTCTCTCTCTCTCTCTCTCTATATATATATATATATATATATATATATATATATATATATATATATACACACTTCCTATTTGAAGGCTTTATATTTGGAAATATTTTATTACAGTAAAATACATATTATTTTAAAGCACTGATTGTGAATTTTGAAAACCACTATTAAATTTTAAGGTCTGTGATGTTAATTTAAAGCAATTTAAAAGAATGCCGAGGAAAAGGAGAGTAAGATTGTTAATGCCATGCACAATTGTCATCATATACAGAACATTAGCATTGGAGGCCTGTGAAAAGTCTTTTATCCATACTTTATAAACATGGGGTAGAATGGCAAAGGTCAGACAAGAATTAAACTGTTACCTTCTACAGGAGCTTCAGAAGCTGTGGCTCTAGACTCCTTGATCTCATTCCCCAACGCAGAACATAGCTCCAGTGCCATGATAAGATACTCTGTATACTATTCTTTCACTGGGACTATTATAACCTATCTTTCTTCAATAAAATATTTGTTCATCCAAATTATTTCTCTAGAGTGAATCTTTTATGTTCTACTTCTCAAAAAGAATGTAGTTCCAAAGACATGTTTTATCCATATTGGCTTCATCAAAAGCGTGAAAGTTAACTCAGAAGTGTCTCCTCTTCTTTGAACCCTTTCTTTTATACAGTTTCCTTCAGAGACATGGATGTAACTTCTGAGCCGATATTATTTCCCATACATTCTCATTTACAATTCATTCAATATTTAGAAAACTGTATAAAACATAACAGGAATAGGTTCATGTCTGATTCTTGCATAAACATCTATTCCCTACTTTTGAATAAAATGCCTTTCCTAATTTCAAGAGGCCACAGTGTAGTGGTGGTATATGCTTTTAATCCACAAAGTCAAGAGACCTAGATAGGCAGATCTCTGTTCAAGGTCAGCCTGGTCTACAGACTGAGTTCCAGGACGTACACAGAGAAACCCTGTTTCAAAAAACCAAAATCATCATCATCATCATCGACAAAGAAGATATGACTTCAACATCCAACAAATAAAACAAATAAAAATTATTATGATTATGATTATTATTCACTCAGGGGCCACAGAAATGTGAGCAATATTTAATATTTTCTATATCATATATAATTTCAATTAACACTACTACTTCAAAATAATCACATTGACTTAGTAAAGTAAAACATTTTTACTGTCAAAGAATATCAACAATTTACAAAGTGTTATAAACTAACTGTAATTACAATGAGGAATTATTATTATAAATCAAAAGTTTAAAACAGGTCATTATTAGTCCAATATAAGATTAATGTAAACATAAACATTTTGAAATATGACTACGAAATCTAAATCTATTTATATATGTGGATAATCAGGACATAGAAATACTAAAAAATAGACTTGTAGGTTAAATAACTGATGAGGTTTCCTTTAAAGAAATTGTGTTTTTGAGCATGAGTGATAAGTACTACATAAATATATAGTATCATAATGTCTATAAACTTTTTAACATAGTTGAAGAAATAAAAAATTTCTACTAACTGGGCTGCCTTTTCTAGCCTCAATGGGAGAGTATTATGCAGTCCAGTCCTGCAGTGACTTGATATGCCAGAGTAGGTTGGTACCCAGGTTGGGGGTGGCTCTCCATTCTCAGAAAAGAAGGGGATGTGGATAAGGCTAGGGACAATGGGAAGGGGCAACAAGGAGGAAGGGGGACTGAAATCAGAATGTAAAGTGAATATATAAATTAACTACTAGAAAAAAGTATTTAAGATCACTTTTTAAATAAATGGAGATATAATTAAGTTGATTTTATTTACACTATGTTAAAATGTCATATAAATGACTTTATTTTTGTTCAATATCTCTAAAACATCTGTGAAAATATTTTGTGGCTCTATTTTCAAATTATTATTTGTGTCAGTCTTCTTTTAGCAAAATCATTTTAATTGTTCAAATATTATTTCATATGCTATTCTGAAAAGTAGATGAAAAACTATAATTTGTACTTATATCATTTTTCTTTTTTTTTTCTTTTTAGATATTTTCTTTACTTACATTTCAAACGTTATCTTCTTCCTGGATTCCCCACCAGAACCCCTCTATACTATTCCCTTTCCCTCTGTTTCTATGAGGGTGTTCCCTCACCCACTCATTCAGTCCTACCACCTCTCCTTCTCATTCCCCTACACAGGGACATCAAGCTGCCACAGGACAGAAGGCCTCTTTTACGACTGATGCATTACAAGGCCATCTTCTGCTACATATGCAGCTGGAGCCATGGGTCCTTCCATGTGTACTCTTTGGTTGGTGGTTTAGTCCCTGTGAGCTCTGGGGGGCGTGGGGTTCTGGTTGGTTGATATTGTTAGAAAACTGACATTTTATACTTTGTCATGCTTTTAATATATAGAGTCACCAAATTTCTCATGTGAATACATGTTATCAGAATATAATTTAAGCAACCAAAGAATATTAAAAAACAGTGTGTATATATATATATATATATATATATATGTATGTATATGTAACATGTATATATAAAATCAGTATATATTGATCATATATAATTATGTATATGTAGTATTATATACATATATATCAATCATATGTGTGTATAATTTAAAGGGTGCTAATGCACTCCATTTCAGAATGAGTGTTACTAATACATTAGCAAACAGACTTGCAATAGTTCTATACTCTGTTTGATTTAGTTTGGTCATCTAATAAGTCTGAATTGTTGGAAGGTATTTTCTTCATTTCCTTATTTGTGTTTAATTATTTGTGTTTCCCATGTAGAAGGACAGAACTCATCAAATGATGTCTGAATTTCTTTCATCCACAGTCCCGAAAAGAACAATGCTGTCTGGAGAGCATTCTCTTTGGTCAATATTAGTAAGGCAGAATGGATGTAAGTGTTCAACTCATTTTCCATGCACAGATTGAAAATCATGAGTAATGAATACTAAACTCACATTTCTTATTTATGTATTTCTTCATCTCATCTTGTGGATGTTCCCTTTGCAGTAGCCTCCGGGCACATTTACAGGATTTAATAAGAGGAGAGGTGATATCTGCAATCTTAATTGTAGAGCAGGATGATAAACTCAGAGACAGAAAGCTTGTCTTGTAAATTTAATTTCCTCTAAGCTTGTTAGGAAGAATGTTCTAGAGGATATAACATCTCTCATTCCAAACCATTGTATTACAAGAACTTTTCAATTTCCACCACAACTGGTAGAAGTACAGTTAAAGTCATATTGTTTATTTTAGAATATTTATGAATGCATTTTTGTTTGACTCAAGATAACTGCATGGTTTACATATTCTAAAGACCTATCTCACCCATCACCATTAAGTGGCTTTTAATATGTTGGACCTAGAAAATTCCTGATTGGCATTATTGTTTGAAGTCCAGAGGACATAATGTATAATTCAATTTGCCTTTACTTAAGGGAATTGCCTTGTCCCTAAACTAAGCTTAAGGTACGTGAACCAAATGTGAATCATTGGATCATTTTCCTGTATCAGAATAAAGCATTATTTTGTTCTATTCAAAATTATTATTGCCACCTACCTAAGAGAATTCCTTACTATAATAATTGTGAAGCTAGTATCTGAATATAATTTAAAAGCATAATAGTATAAGAATAATATGATATTTATTGGAAATATAAGTGACTCATATAATTATTGAAATCTGAAGAGGCAAATTGAGCAAAGTTTTTTATCCCAAATGATAATACTTGAAATAATCACATTCCTATTATTGGAAAATTACCTTAAAAATCTAGCTAACATGGAAAAATCTAGTTCTGTCTTGAGAGACTAGAGAAGCCTACTAATTTACAGAAATTAAAAATAAGTGAGCACATAGAGACCTCCTATTAGATATTAATCAGGCTAGTATGTGACATTGACTTGGAATATACAGATAACCTAGTCTCCAACTGTATAGTACAGTGACATAATCACTGCCATATGGAACAGTATCATTACTCTGCTAAATCTGTCTTGATTATCAAGAACAATAATGACACAGGTACTATAGTTTGAAACCATTAAGTAAGTAATATACAGTTTTCTTGGCAAGAATAAACAGAAGAAAAATAGATAAAACCATCTAAGTTATTCAAGGCAAAACTTCACTATCTCTGAAAGAGCAAAGGTATTTATTCTTTTTTTTTTCTTTTGACTTTTTTTGGGGGGTACAAGTTCTGAAGAAATTTGGGAGGCCTATTCAGGGATTACAAACATGTACCTGCATTCCTAGCTCCATTTTTTTCTAATAAAAATATTTTTTTAAAAAAGTGAGTGAAAACCAAACACACTGAAACTAATAGAAGGGAAACTAGGGAAGAACCTTGAACATATGGGCACAGGGGAGAATTTCCTGAACAGAACTCCAATAGCTTATACTCTAAGATCAAGAATAGACAAATGGGACCTCATTAAATTACAAAGTTTTTGCAAGGCAAAAGACACCGTCAAAAAGACAAAGCGGCAACCAACTAACTGGGAAATGATCTTTACCAACCTTACATCCGACAGAGGGCTAATATCCAAGATATACAAAGAACTCAAGAAGTTAAACTCCAGAGAGGCAAGTAACCCTATTAAAAAATGGGGTACAGAGCTCCACAAAGAGTTCTCACCTGAAGAATATCTAATGGCTGAGAAGCACCTAAAGAGATGTTCATCATCCTTAGTCATTAGGGAAATGCAAATCAAAACAACCCTGAGATTCCATCTCACACCAGTCAGGATGGCTAAGATCAAAAACACAGGAGACAGCAGTTGTTGGCGAGGATGTGGAGAAAGAGGAACACTCCTCCACTGCTGGTGGAATTGCAGGCTGGTACAACCACTCTGGAAAGCAGTCTGGCGGCTCCTCAGAAAACTGGGCATGACACTTCCGGAGGATCCGGCTATACCACTCCTGGGCATATACCCAGAGACTTTACCTGCATGCAATAAGGACACATGCTCCACTATATTCATAGCAGCCTTATTTATAATAGCCAGAAGCTGGAAAGAACCCAGATGTCCCTCAACGGAGGAATGGATTCAGAAGATGTGGTATATTTACACAATGGAATACTACTCTGCAATTAAAAACAATGAATTCACGAAATTCCTAGGCAAATGGTCAGAACTTGAAAATATCATCCTTAGTGAGGTAACCCAATCACAAAAGATCACACATGGTATGAAGTCACTGATAAGGGGATATTGACCCAGAATCTCAGAATACCCTAGACACAATCAGCATATCAATAGATTTCTAAAAAGATGGAAGGAGAGACCCCTGGTCCTGGAAAGACTGGATGTAGGGGAACGCCAGGACAGAGTAATGAGAGGGGGTTGAACAGAGAAAAGAGGGAGGGAAGGGGGCTTATGGGACTTTCGGGGAGGGAGGAAACGGGAAAGGGGAAGTGATTTGGAATGTAAATTAAAAAAATAAAATTAAATTAAAAAAAAAAGTGAGTGAGATGGATAACTGCTATAAAAATTAAAAAAAAACACAAAAATGCTACAAGAATGAACATAAAATAGACAAAGCTCTAGTGATAGAATTTGTATAAGCTGCTCGTCCTAATATTACCACAAACTTTGGTACATAATATTGCCTGTATTCCTTTGTCAAATACAGTGCATTAGAAAATTAACTTATTAGACAAAGAAAATGAATTAAAATGCATAAATTCCACTTCGTCTTGATGATTAGGTAACTCAAAGACCCCCACTAAGCTCATACCAATCAGATCTCATGTACCCAGCTTCCAAAAAAATTCACAGAAGGTCAGTTCTGATCATGTCATCAACCTGTCCAAAACCTTTCTACATTCTCCATTGGTGTTAGAATAAGAAAAGTACCACCCCACAACAATGGTATCTGTTTAGAGGTTACTTTCTTTACTTATTTGACAATAACTGCTTATATACTAAATATTGAATATTTCATTTACTTTCCTCCATATATATATATATATATATATATATATATATATATATATATATATGTATATATATATAAACTTAATATTCAGTGTGGCCATAGTGGTATGACATGCATTATGTATTTTATAGTTAACTTCCATCTAAAACAATTCAATGAAGAAAGAGGAGTTGGGGAATAACACCTGGAAAAGCTCTTTCTATAAGAAAAATTGAACCAGACCCTGTTCCTCCATTGCCAGTCTCTCTGTGTTTTTCCTAAGGATTGAAAGTGGATAGAATTAGCTTATTAGATACAGAGTGTACCAGAATAAAGGATCTAGGATGGCCATATTGTCCTTGGCTCAAACTTAGTTAGGATTCTCTTTATTTGTCCAGGACTAAACCTGAAGTTATACTTGATTTCTCTGCAAGCAAAGTTACTTTAATAGGCCACTCTTTACTGCTGCTTGTGCCCTGAACTGCCCTCTGCCCCTGACCCTGGTTGTCATTAGGGGTTGGAGATTAGGTGGCACCGAATCAATGGCTCAGTCTCTGGGAGCAGGTAAGAATGCCACAGCAAGCTCATATCAAGCATCTCTTCCAGGCCTCAGTTCCAGATTGGCTGGCATTGTCTGCATCACTAATGCTTAGTCTCTCAGGCAGGCTTCAATTAGATCCTCAGGCAGGAGTTGTCTTCATGACTGCCTGGTTTAGCAGAGGTGGGCACCACCGTTTCTCCTACACTTTACAAAAAAGAAGATGAGATTTCCTGTGACTCTTCAAGAAGTCAAAATATCATAGCTTAAAACCTTTTTTAACTTAGACTCACAATGATAATGCCAATAAAAGAAGCTGTAACACTACATTGTGTGTGTTGGTTACATATGCCTGGATACTGTTTTCACTTTCATCTCCCTTCACCCAGGGCTGCGTATTATACTCTTTCAATTTAATATCCTGAATGTGTCTGAATTTATAGGCATTGGTAGGAAAAAATAACTTTTGAGTTATTGATGTGAATTATAAAAGCCTTAGGGAAAGACAATGAGTTTAGGAAGAAGGGTCACTAGGTAAATAAATCATTTGAATAAACATCTCATGCAAATAATAAAGTCAACAAATATTTGATCCGGGACAAATAGAATACATCTGAAACATAGAAAGCACTATATAAGCACATTTAGAATTCAAGGGTACACCAAAATGGAGGAAAATCAACAATCAGTAAGGCTGAAATATATTTAAGTCTATATAAGAGGATAAACCTTCAATTCATGTTACTTGGGCAAATTACTTTTAGGATACACTAATAAATATCTGTAAAAATAATAAGGGTTACTCCTAAGGACTTGTTTCTAAGCCTTCTGTCTAGGAGAAATTCCCCTGACTGTGGGCAGAAAGGGTTGAGTACACACTTGTATACTTTTTCTGGTGGTCTCTGTTTGTCCAACAAGATGAGATGCCAGATGTTTTATTTGATTATGTTTTAATGTAGCATTTTAGTTCCTGTCTTTGCTTTGTTGTAAATTGGTATAAGAAACACTTTGGGTTAAATCATTCAATTTCTAGAATTAGAACTAATATGTTAAATGCTTTGAAAATTTTCTGTATATATTCTTTGTAGATTTAATATAGGGATGAAAAGCTTCTGTGACCAGATGCTTCCAGAAAATAAACACATATTCAACTGATATTTTTGCAAAGTCATATATTATTTATTAAACAGTGTTCAGTCTAATATATAATTTATTACATAACATATTTTCTATAATTTATCATATGGCATATAATTCATACATAGTGTTTATATATTCTGTATTGATCTTAGATTTTAACATTATTCTACTAAGAATTTAATAAAAATTCTTTTCTGTTAGAATTATTGATATAGTGACATTTAGATATTTTTGTCTTTACAATGAATGTTCAGTGGGATGTCTTTGTAGACATCCATTATCTGGCAATTTTTGTAAGGAGAACCTATTCTCAACTCAATAAATAAAGTATGGTTTTGTTAGGCAGTATTCACATAAAAATCTTATTGTATATTAATTTTGTAGTAAGAAATTCAAATCAGTAAATTGCATCCAAGTGATGTAATATTTCATGTCTACTTGGGAGGACACTCACTTATTTTATTTCTGAAATTATCAAATACCTCAAATGTCAGTATGCTATGACTTACTTTACCTTATACCATGGGATGAAATACTTATTTTAGTTATTCCAAACAATATGACCTCATTTGGCTAGATAACATATTCATTATCTATATTTGTTCTCTCTGAATGTAATAAAATATTATTTAATATCTAAGAGTTAAAGTACATTAAGTAATTTTAAACAAAATTTAGGAAAGCAAAAGTAAAAAAAAAATCAATAGTAATTTATATTTTCATCAATGAATTAAATATTTATGTTCAAGAGTTGAGAAGACAAAATCCATACATCAAAGATGATTGAGGTGACTCAGTTATGGTGGTAGTATTTTGGCATATATTGTGCATCACAAAGACTCCCTTTTGCTACATGAGCTCCTTAAACCAAAGATTTTTCTATAACTAAATCACCATGGCCAAGTAGGAACCAAATACTACAACATGAGAAATTGCGGAGACATTTACGGTTTAAGCCGTTACAACTACTGAGTAAAAATATTTCTATTGACATTTGTCTATATTTTTATATTAAAGAGAGTAGTTGCCTAGCTCTAAAGATATACGGACATGTATCATTTATTCTGAAGATCCATTGTAGCTTAGCATTATGTCCCTGTCTCACTTTGTGTCTTTTCCTTAACCTTGTTCACAATGGCACATAAAGTAGTTATTTCTTTATAAAATATATCATGAGTAAGCCTGAGAGCAGAACAAAAGTTATGTTATTACTGACATAACCCAAGATTTTTTTTTAAAAATCACCAATTGTAATAAATGCAATGAGCAAAGCAGCTTAAGGAAGAAAGACTTTTGCTGTTTATCCTTGGTTGGTTGGTTGGTTGGTTGGTTGGTTGGTTGGTTGGTTGGTTAGTTGGGTTTTTGTTTGTTTTGTATATGTTTTCTGTTTGCTTTTTTTGTTTGTTTTAGTTTGGCTGTTGTTATTGTTTTCTTTTGCTTATAGTTTTGGAGATATATAGCCTACCATGGCAGGGGATATCTAGTGTATCAAGAGAAATAAGAAGGTGCTGAATCATTCACATACGAAAAGTGAAGGAGGGAATAGAGAGTATGATAGGGCTGCAATCCCTTAAAAGCAAATTCAGTTGACATACTTCCTTCAGAAATACTCTATCTCCAAAACGTTGCATAACTTTCATAAATGCACCATTATCAGCATGACAAAATGTTCAAATACATGAGCTTTCAGTGGATTTCATATCCAAATCACAACAATGGATGATAGATCTTCTAAGCTATTAAATATATAGGTTGTAAAACAGAAATTTTATTTTATATCATTGTATAGCTTGGATAGTTTGAAACATGTGACAATTCATCTAAGCAAGCCTCCTCTGTGCTGGGAATTTAACTTTGAATCACTATGCCCAATATCTTCGTCATTGGGGGAAAAATATTTTCCCCTATATATGCACAACGGTTCACATGCTTTGGATATATACAAAATATAAATTTGACATTTTATATAGTTGTATGTAGGGCACGTTTATTTGTGGCTGGAATTATTTCCTGTCAAGGAATGAAAGAATTAAGTTAGAAGTCAGTGCTCTTTATCTTTGTCACTAGACTGTGACTTCTTAGTGGCAGTATGAATATCTTACTCATTTTCCTCTAAGTATGCTCATAACACCTTGCAAATAAGAAGCATTATAGCTATACTTTTGAAGAAGAAAGAAAAAAGATAGTTGTCATCTCTGAGATTTTTCCCAATTGCCTTGTTGCACTTGACAACTCATTATTAATTGGGGGATTTACATACTTTTATAAGATATAGAATTTCAGAAATCATCACAATTTCGGAAGGATATTCTCCATAGGCCTCTGAATTTATACATATACTTCGAACAAAGACAGTACACAAGCTGCTGCTTGTATGGAATAACTCTATAGAGTTTGTAATTTAAAAGAAAATGCACAGGCCATTGCAAACATTAATTGTAGTGACTGTGACTACATGGCCAAAGTCCACACAAGACAAGTCAGTCAAAATCCTGTTATGGCACAAAGAGGAGCTTATGAGGCCTCACCATTATCTGAGGAGACATTGACAATGAAGCTCTGTGGAAGAAGGCAGAATACATTTTCTCCAGGAATACCCTAAGAGGCTATCTATGATCAAGTTAATGTTCCTATACTCATGTACAACATTAAGTAGACTATGTGGCTTTCAGGAAAAGAGAATGCATGAATTGGAAAAGAAGAGTGGATTTAAAAATAGGGGGGAATTTGAGGGGAGAGGATTTCATTTTTCAAAACCCATTTCATGCATATATGAAATTATCAAACAATAAAAGTGAGCATACAGTCATTCTTCAGTAACAACGAAGTTCCAAAAACACATCATAACCTATCAATAAATGCCCAAAGCTAATTTTCTCATAAGAAAGGATAAATTACTGGTATGAATACTATGCACACCTGGCCCTATACTTTAAATAATCAAGGAATTATTTTAAATACCTACCACTATTTATTATAATGTAAATAATTAGTATAATATAAAAATAATATTTGCAATATAAACACTAATACTGTCCTTGTTTAGAACATATAGGATATGTTGTGGATAGCCCTGGTGTTGTCTGCATTTTGATCCCAATTCTGTTTCCCCAGAAGGGGATGCCTGGGATAAGGAGTGAATCATGTACACAGATGACTTCCTATGAACCTTCCCCTAATGAATAAAGATTTCAGGGGACCAATCACTGGTCGAGGAATTGGCAGGACTTCCAGATCAGGGAGGGAAAATGGAGAAGCAGAAAAAGGAGTCTTGCTTTTTGACGGGGAGAGCTTGGGTAAAAAAATATATTTAGCATTGGAGGCCCCTGGATTAGATGGCATATCTGTCAGGAATTCTCCACCAGAGCATTTAATTTAGAGTGACTTATAAGTTAGGATGCTGGTTGTTGTGCCCAGCTATTGAGTTACCTATTAATTCTGAACTAAGGTTTAAGGGGTGTTTTCTTTCAGGCAGTGACTCAACTGGATTCCAGAGAGAAAATTATGGAGGCAAAGCATAGATTTGTGAAAAGTGCACCCCAAAAGGCTGTGGGTATTTGGAAGAGTGGGACTGGTATGGTAGTGACCTGCCAGTGGGAACTTAGTGAGCTGGGTGGAGAAATTTCGGAGCTCCAGGTCAGAGAGTTAGCCAAGAAGAGAACAAAGCCCTCCAGTGCATTGACAGAATCGTGTGGATTGCTTTTTAATGTTTCATACTACAATGATATATTTTCAATAATTTCTGTCTATTGTTGGTTGAATCTCTTGGGGAGAAAAATGATCATTTAAAAGGTATAATCCCATCTTTGCTATAGATTATAAAATGAGGAAGAGATTACCTATGCTCTCCACTTAGGGTTAAATGAAGTTCTGATCATGGTTTTTGTCAGCACGCTGGATAGTCCTCTGGGAAGGATCTAGTGCTATAGTTCATCCTATAAGTTTTAGATCTTACAAAATTGTTATAGACAATTGATGTAATTGATGTATGTTGTGGATGTTTGAATGAGATCTCCAAGTTCTTAGCCATTTGAGTATTTCATTGAGCCATAGTCAGTGACACAATTAAAAGAGACTTAAAAGGTATGGACTTGAAGGAGAAAGTATGTTACTAGATGGAATTGTGTGTTGAAGTTCCAAAAGCTACATACCTTCCTCAAGTCTAAGTGAACCCCTGTAAATGTCACTTTTAATTTCTCAGATGATGGGATGAGATGAGAATCATACCCAAGCTTCAGAATGAATACATTGTCTGGTCTGAGACCTGAGCTTTTCTATCTATAGGCCTATGCATAGAAGCTTCTATCCTCCAAATACTCTAATTTTCTACAAGCTCAAAACTTGAAGGCTTGAGCTTCTAGTCTCCATCTACTAACCTAGGCATGCAATGTTTCAGCCTCTGAGGCTTACTACTGAATAAACTCATCATTCTGAGCTGTTTTTGAGCACTGGCTGACTGGTTCAACTCCATTGTTCTGACTCAAACTCCTCTCCAAGATGACTGATTCAAATTGGCTTCTATTGGCCTCTGACTGAATTGTTTTACTTTCTCTCAAATTAACTCTGGCAATCTGTTCTAATATTCTGACTCCTTCTCATTCTCTGACTTGTTCTGACTTCACCTGAAAGCCATCTCTGTGAAACCATCCCAGTAAAACTGCCTCTTTCTCTCTTTCTCACTTTCCAATGCTCTCCTTCCTGTGCTGTTCTCCTGAGAGTTAGGCATACCCTTTATCTGACACATTCTGTCAAATATTTCTCTGATTCATCATTTGTGTGCCCATCATTTAGGCATCACTTTCAAACATGGCTGCTTTCTTCTAAAAACTAACATTATCTTCATTGTTAGGGATTAAAAATGTATATTAAGTGTGTGTTTGTATTCCAGACAGAGAGTCAAAGGTGTATCATTCCAGCCAGATTGTTGGACTGAGAAAGGCAGTCTGTGTTCTAGTTGAGTGAGGCTTAACTTCTGGAGACCCAGTAGTTTAATCTACAAGGGACAGACCCTGTTAGCTATGCTCCCAGACACTAGGCTCCTTCTATCAGCAGGCCCTCAACTCCGTAATTCTGTGGCCATCAGTCATGTAGGGCAATGCCCCAAGCCTGTGGTATTCTGGCTGTACTCCACCCCACAGTTTCCTGGTTACAGCCAGGTTTGCTCCGCCCCATAGTTATCGGACAACAGCCAGGTAGCCCAGCCCACTAAAAGAGGGACTGTTTGCCCCTTCCCCTCCCTCTTGCTCTCTTGTTCTGTCTCGTCCCCTTGCCCCCACCTCCCCATTCCTTTCTTCCTCTCTCCACGTGGCCATGTCTGACTTCTACTTCTTCACCTTCTCTCTCTCTCTCTCTCTCTCTCTCTCTCTCTCTCTCTCTCTCTCTCTCTCTCTCTCTCTCTCTCTCTCTCTTTACTCTTCTACAATAAAGTGCTAAAACCAATAGATTGCTTCCCAGCATTTCCAGCCACCAGACCAGACCAAGGTCTCACCAGTGTGGGAACCCGCTCAGCATGTCTTTCCTCCACCCCTTTCCCCTAGGGTCCTGTTCTCAGCTCTTCTGCTGTATCCAACAGAGTCCTGCAGATGCCTTAGAACTAACCTGTCGTCCCTGGCCTCCGTGAGGCCTAGGGTGCCCGAGATTGGCTTTCCTCACCCCCCGGGATTGTGTTCAGCGGCCTCACCAAGTTCAAAGTCCATCCCATGGCAGCCTGTGGGTATCTGTCATGAGGCAGTTTCCCGAGTCTGTCCTGACAGAGCCAGTGAGTTCTGTCACGATTCGGATCTTTCTCCTTCCCCCTTTCCCCATGCTGTACATCCTACAAGCCAGGGTGGAGCCCTACACCAGAAAACATAGACCTAGATGGACTTAGCATGTGTTCCCTTGCCAGAGAAGCCATGCTGCTGGATTAAAATTTCTCTACAAATGCCAGATTGCTGTACTATTTCTTATGTTTGCCTTCTTGATGCACCTTTGGACAGGGATCATCTTATACATTTAGATGTGACAATAGGCAAACTAAAACAAACAATAACAAAAACATTTATTTAAATTGATGTTATCTTGAATATTTATGTCAGGATAACATGAGATTTCTGTAAGACTAAGAAGTGTTCCTTGGGGTATCTCTTACTTGGATCCAAAGAAAATACTTTTACATAAAATAAAGTAAATAAAACATGGTAGATCCAACAAACTTACTTTATTAAAATTATTTTAAAATTTTATCTTTTCCATATCAAAGATCAGAATAATAATATACATATATGTGTATATTATGCATTAAAGGAAAATCAAATCAAAATATTAAGGGGATTGTGTAAATTTCTTTTCTGGATGTCATGAGAGAATATTCGGACAAAAACAATTTAAGATTAAAAAACGGGAGCTCTAACCCATAATTTGGGGAAGCAGTACATCACAACAGGAAAGTCATGGTGACAGAAAATTGAGCCAGCTTGTTACATTACATCTACCATCAAGGAAGACACAGAGGTCAATTTACATCTGCAGACAGTTTACTTTCATTTTATACAATTCAACAGTTGGTGTTCCATTTCAATAAATTTAATCAAGAAAATTCTGACAGACATCCCTTGAAGCCAATCTTCCAGGTGATTCTAAATGCTGCCAAGGTGAAAATTAACACTAACCACCACATTGATAATAACACAGGCTTTGATTTAGGTATGTTTGATGAGAAATCTGTTTTATCTTAAAATTTTATTATTGATATTTTGCCGGAGAACATAGCCTAACTGTACTATTACTAAACTTAGGAATACCGAAATAGGCAATCTAAATACAAGTTTTATGATTTATGTATTCTGGAACTCATGTTTTCAGAATTCATACCCATAGATTTAAGGACTATACTTAAGGTCTCATGTCACAGAAGCATATTCTTGCTTCCTGAAATTGTGCTGTTCCTAACTAATATTAATCTTGGCAAAGAGGACATTACCCCAAAGAAGGAACATAAAGTAAATTAAGTACATTATTATACAATCAAGCCTTATGCCTCGCAACTGGCAAAAGTTTTGGAGGACCATGACCAGCTGGCTTTGCTCCAGGGGGAAAACCCTGTCATGTTCTTCCTTCTGCAGCTCTGTAGGACTCATCAGAGTGGAATGGTATGTGGGGGATGAATGCATTCTATTGGCAGAGACTACTATGTTGGTGATGATCTATTTGCATGGGGAAGAATTCTAGGTGTTATGCTGTGTGGTTGACTACCAATGACCACGTGTTTTGAGAGCCACCTGGTTTCATGCTCCAAAGCAAGGAGGGAGTTACTCCCACTACTGCCAGTCTCAGAATTGATATTTAAATCTCAGGTTTTGAGATTGCTTGGGTTTGGACATGCTCTAAATCATTAGTTCCATGCTAATTTGTTGGTGGCATGGTCCATGTGCTCCAGAAAAGCCCATTCCCAGTGACACAAGTCTTTCAACAAGACCAGGTTTCTATTTTCTCTATCTCTATCTGTTTCACTCCTTGCTGATTTAGCAGTCAAATAAATGAGCCCATCGAGGACATTTTCATTGACAACAACAGCAGGCCTTAATAAATTAAAGAGACCACAATAATTTATTTATTCGCCATATAGGATAAGGAGTATTTGTTAGGGAGTTTATATTTTATATTTTCTTTGAATACCAACACCACTTTACTTTAGTCACATTCCTTAAGTCGTGATAAATTCATTTTGGTAAGTGCTTGGCAGCACTCAATCTATAATTTGTGCAAATATTTATCCTATAAGTTTTGTTCACAATGCCTATAAAAATCTGCTGTTTTCTTCACCTTGATTTGGTTGAAGTGCCATGATCTTATATGTAATCAGTCTATCTGCCTGAGGCTCTAGTCCCATCAGTTAGAATATACTCTTTATATTAATTCCAGAAATTTCTCACTCTTCTCCTCTCTATTGTTAACAAAACTTCCTAGAAGTTCAATGTCACTGTATCATTGCAATATACTAACTTACATCAATCATGTAGAAACTTCTCAATAGCATTTGAATTAGTTAATTATTTATTTCATATCTATAAAAGAATTTGGCTTTGTCCAGAGATAGGCCTAGAGTTTAAGGATATTAAATATGAGAGTGGTAAATGATAAGAGAGTACTGGCTATATATAAGGAGTCTCTGCTACCAAGTGTCTTAGTTTATTCTAACAGGATGACTCCTGGTGAGCATTGTAATATCAACTTAATCTACAGGGTAGTTAAACCTAACGATAGAGAGCAATCATGTGGGCAACCATAAGGTCATTTCCAAAGCATGAAAGTCCAGGCTAAATAGAATGAAGCTTTAGAATGTATAATAGCTGGAAGAATCACTAAGAATAGCTACTGAAACAGATAAGGTTGTATAAGATCATATGAAATCAAGACCAGCATGAGTTTATACACACATTTTTAATGTGAATTGTGATGAGCTTGTTGCTTTTATATTTTAAACATTTTTAAAGGTACTCTGGTATTTATGATTTAATTATAATAAATTTTTCATCTATGACAGAGGGACAGTAATGTCTGATTATTAGTATTAAAAGAAACTACAGATTTTATTGTCATGTGACAAGAAAATTATATTTATGATAATTAAAAATAACATTGAAATTCAAAAAACATGATGACACAATATATAAAAAAAGAAAGGGAAAGTAAGCATATAACAATGAAAGAAACTGAAATCAAATTATTATCTGATCAAAACAGAAGACATAAGTGTCAACAGCCAATTGTTGACACCTAAATTACAAAAACACACTGAACTTTAAATTGAAATTATGCTTAGATTCAGAAGGCATAATTTAGTGTAAGATCAAATAATTGTTTCCATTCGAGCTATATGAATTATTACATATATTTAGCTTTATTTTTAATTTTCATCAAAATCTGTGTTGACTCATCTAGTACCTCCTTTAGCACTTTTTCACTTGTGTGTCTTACTGGGTTAATTCATTCCAGTCATTTATATTTCTAAATCCTTTTTTCCAAGAGACTTATCTGATTTTTGGACCTACTTTGCATGTTTTTCAGAGTTATAAATTGTCTGACTTCATTTCTTAGTTCCTTCCTTCCTTCCTTCCTTCTTTCCTTTGTTCTTTCTTTCTTTCTTTCCTTCTTTTGTTCTATCTATCTATCTATCTATCTATCTATCTATCTATCTATCTATCTATCTATCTATCTATCTATCTATCCATTCACCCATCCATGTTCTGTCAAGACAGGTTTTCTTTGTATAATAGTCATGGCTGTCCTGGAACTTGATTTGAAGAACAGGCTGACTTTAAGCTTACAGAGATCTGCCTAGCTCTGCCTCCAAAGTGTTGTTTGATAGTTACCATGAAGATTGTGTGTGTGTGTGTGTGTGTCTGGGTGGGTGGGTGTGGGTGTGTGTGTACACCCATTTAATGACATAAACCTATAAAACCCATATAGGTTATACTGGTCCCTGTGGCAGCTATTTAAGCTGAATAAATCTCTCAGAAGGATAAAAAGTAAGTGATGAAGTAGGTCAGGGATTTCCTCACAAATAGTGTTGCCACTCAATTGCTCCACTATAGAAAATAACAAGAACATGTTTTTATCTGATTTTGAAACATTTGACATCTTCTGTATACTTTCAAAGCTCCAGGCCAGAGTGAAATCAGTTGAATTAATCTCTTTAGGTTTAAGCTTATTTATCAAAAAGGAGGACAGCTGAATTCTAAAGTGATAGGTAAACCTTCTATTTTCAGTATGCTTTTCACTTTGTATGAAGATATGTGCCGTAATGATGTCTTTACACACTGCATGCTTCCTGGGCCTTGGAGTTGCAGAGCAAAGAATGCCATTGTACAAATGTTGAAAGTTATAATGGCCTTAATATTCATGTGAGTTTAAGAGCACCATATTTTGGATATACATTGTGTATATGTATGCATACTATACAAATGTATGTTTATATATTTAAATATCTGTATGTTCTTATATCAGTATTTTTATAATAGATAAGTAATGTAAAAGCAAGTTATTTCTTGTAAATTTAATTAAAAATTCCTAAATAATGCAATCAGATATTTGAGTAAATTTCTGAAGATGTTCAGTTCCAATTTCTTAATTTTAAGCAAAAGAGAGACTGCTGACTAATTGTGAGAAATCAGTTTTTTTTTTAAATTACAACATAGTTGTGGCTTCGGCAAGTTAGCAAGATTTATTCATATCAAACTGCCATCAGTTCAGACTTTCTCAAGGCTAAAAAATTCACCTTCCTTTATCTCCATTTCCAATATATTATCTGTGCTATTATTGATGCATTTATTGAAATATTGGAAAACCACTTAGGCATATTCCACATATAAAAACAACTAATAAAACATAATGTTTTCTTTTAAATCTAAGGGAGAGAAAGTAGACATTCACTATGAAAAACCCTTGTTAGTTGTTTTAATCCTAAATATTTTTAGACAGTGTACAAGTGAATAACCAATCTGACTAAAATGGTTCTTGAGAAAATGCGGATTAGTGAGAGCAAGAATGAAAAAGAAAGGAGGGCAGGGATGGAGAAAGGGAGGGAGGGAAGGAGAAAGGGAGAGGGAGGAGGAAGAGAGAAGTTGTAGTTATGTTTTGAATTTGTAGTAACTCTTCAGGCTTCATAGTCTATAGCACTCTGTTGGGTAACTGCATAACCTTAGAAAGTGAGTCGTGCAAAACGGAAGTCAGTCTCTGAATTTCATGTAATGCTGCCCTCATCCAGATTCTGTCTTTTCCTGTTAATCACAGACACGAGCAGTTTCCACTACATCATCCCATAGCAATATACTGATCTCTTGTGCTATGCCAGATCATTTCCCTGTCACACTGCACTGAAACCTCTATAAATATAAGTCAAACCAAATCTTTTGTCAACTTAGTTGTTCTGTGACCAAGTGGTCACAGTGATGCAGAGGTAAATAATATAGAAAACTGTTCTTAGAGACAAGAATCTTTCCTTTGATTAGAACTTATCTTTGAATTCCTAGGAATTATCCCAGCTCGATAAGAGATTAGCAAGTTTACAAGATGGAACCCTCCTCACACTTTCTGGTGACTAAGACCTAAAAATAAGTAGGGGAGAGACCTTGGGGAAAACTAAATACCACAAAGAAAAAATAAATGACTTCTAATGACATTCTTTTATACTCATAGACCAGTGTTTTGCTCAGAGAAGATTCCTTATGTAGTATATGGGAACAAATATAGAAACTCGCAGCAATACAATGTGTAAAGTGTGAGAGATTTTGGAAGATTCAGCCCTAAATGAGATGTATTTTTCAAATCATCCTCCTTCAGGGCTCAGGAAATACTGTGGAATAGGAGGCAGAAGGATTATAAGCACCAGAAGGGATGTAGGAAACCAAAGGAACAGGGCGTTCTAAACACAGTAGTACTGATGAAAATATTGACTCATAGAGACTACAACCACTGCATGAGTATGGGAGATACAGGGTGCCACCTTTGAGAAGGGAATGTAGATATAAGCCCTCATCTCTACCCCAGAAGCTATATACAATTGAGAACCATTCTTAAATGAAAAGTTCAATTTTCTCTAATGGCATTTCACTGGGTATACAAATTTTTCTTAAGGGCAGGCCCCGTGCCCAGAAGTAAATAGCACACAATGAACTCAATGGCACTTTTGGAGTTTCTTTGTCTCATAATGCCTTGTCAGGACTTTTTTTTTTTCCCTGTATATAGTACGGAATCTGTTTTGCATTTTTATGGGATTTCTATGTGTGCAAATCTGTATGCATCTGAATCTTCTATTGTTTATACATTTCTTTGGCTATATTTCCTCTTCTGATTTTTTTTTATCCTATTCTGGTTTGTTTTTAATTTATCATATTTTATTTTATAATTTTCTGATGTGCTTTTTTTCTGAGGAAATGGAGATAGGAACAATATGTGGGAGTGATTCTTAGTGGAGCTGGTGGAAGAGATTCTACATTCAGAATATATTGTATAAAAATTGATTTTCAATAAAAGAATGATTAAATTGAAAAATAACTCATTAAAATGAGAAACAAATCATGATAAGAACTCAGAAGACTAATTCAGACAGTAAATCCAGACAGTAAAGGCCACCCCAAGATAAATGAGATGGAAATAAGGATTCTATTAGGAACTAGACAACAAGCTATTTATGTCATGTCTACCAAATGTATTTACTTTACTTTATTTGTGTCCTAAGTATTCTAGTTAAACTGAATTGAAAAGTATTCCAGTTGTGCTGAAACAATGCCTCACAAGTTGAAATTACTTGTTTTGTGGAAGCCACCATTTAATTTCCCATGAACAACATAAGGGCTTTTAGACATCTAGTAACGATTTCCAATTATTTTATACATTCTTATGACTTCAATGATATACCCACCCACCACCATCCCCGACACACAGCAAAATACTCATATACCTCAGGTAGAAAATAAATGAATCTTTAAGATGGGTAACTCATTTTCCAATGAAAATCTCAAAACAGCTTTATAACTTGGGCATGGTTATTGCTAGACATTTCTACCTATGTGACCAGGTAAAAATAGAGAATATGAAACAAATTATGTAGAAGAAAAATAGATTTTTCACCAAAACCTAATAGTCAAAATGTGCTTTAATTATTAAAGATACCTATGTCATCAAGAAGATAAATGTCCAACAGTGGGGAGAGGGAACTGGTAGACTCCACCTCTAGTTGAAATACAGGGCATCAAGTAAGGGATGGGTTGCCATTCTACAGTCAAAAACTCAGACACAGAGTTGCTCCTGTCTAAAAGAACTGCAGGGACAAAAATGGAGAAGATCATGAGGGAAAAGGAGGTTCTGTGATTGACCCAAATTGGAACCTATCTCAAGGGAAGTCTCTAAGGCCTAACAAAAGGTCTAATGCTATGATGTACTTATACACAGGAGCCTAATATGGCTGCCCTCTTGGAGGCCCTATAAGAAGCTGATTGAGACAGAAGCAATGGTGTGAGGCCGGGGACCCCTATGGTTGAATTAGAGAAAGGCTGGAAGAAGTTGAGGAGGAGAATGACCCATAGGAAGACCAGCAATATCAACAAACCTGGACCCCCAAAATCTCTAGGCTAACAACCAGGCAGCACACACCAACTGGTCCAAGGCTCCCTGACACATATACAGCAGAGGACTGCCTGTTCTAGCTTCAGTGAAAAAGATGCACCAAACCCTCAAAAGACTTAGGGCTCCAGTGTGGGGAGGCCTGGGGTGGGGTGTGAGAGATGTGAGTGAGTGGAGACATCCTCTTGGAGACAGGGTGTGGAGGAAGAATGGGATGAGGAAATGTCAAAGGTTGGACCATAAGGTCATAATGACTGGACTGTTAAAAAAAAAGGATTAAAGATAATAATAATGATAAAGTAGTAGTAGGAGGAGGAGTAGTAGTGGTAGTAGTAATAATAATAGCAATAATAATAATAATAATAATAATAATAATAATAATAAGAAGAAGAAGAAGAAGAAGAAGAAGAATTTGTTCACAAACATCAGGAACTTGCGTTGGTGGAATCTTGGAGATCTTGTAGACTCCACCAGTCAAAGGCCCCAGGATCTCAACTCCAAAAACGTTTTCAAAAGAAATCTTTCAAAAGGAGGCAGCTCCAAAGGTTCCCTGTTCAAACTGTGCTATTTCTGTATTTCCCCAAGGTCACCTACCCACACTATTTAGAAATCACTGCCTCGGGAGTCTGAGAGCATCAGATTATTGCTCAAAGTTCAACAGAAACTGAAATTGCCAATGTGGTACTGTTTTTGTAAGCATGTTACATGAAGAAGTGATTGGGTTATGGATTTTTGAATGTGAGAATATCAAGGTGAACTGTGAATCAGGGTACAACAGTCTGTAGGAAACATCAAACATAATTTGGGAGTGAATATATGAAAAATGTTAAAGTGAATATTTCCTGGCATTTAAGTTACATAAACAACCATTAGTCTGCAGGATTGATAGGAAATATACATACTACTGATAATAATATATATTTATCCATCCAAGTTATCAATAATTAATGACATAATATCTGGTTAATTAGCAGAAAGTAGTTTGAGAGATATAGGCCTTGTCCTTTTATTATGAGTTTCAATGCCTTATATGAGAGCAAATAACAACACAGAGCAGATACAAGAAGAACAATATACAGAGAAGTATTATACCAGCGGATTTTTAGATCAATATCATAAGTATAAGTCAGCCTCTACTTTAATTGTATGATTGCGACTTATCCTTCCTCAGTCTGTTTTCCCATCTTGTCATACACACTGACAAGGAAGCTCTGGGGTTCTATATACAATTATTTTAGGCATCAGGCTTAAGGGACATTCATTTCCAGAAAGCTTCAAGTACTCAGAGCAATTAGGAAAGGGTCAAAGGACAAGTATAATTGCACTTTGTGTCCATTAAGCTCTGTCAACCTACTCAAATCATGTCAGAGGACCAAGGTCAATATTAGCTCAGTGGTATGAATATCAGGTTTGGTCAGGAGACAAAGCACACATCAGTTGGCCAAAGGTAACATAATAGAGTAGTGATATGTGAATTACATTGTTTATTTGATAAAATAGTACCACTGCTACACCCATGAAATAACAGTGTTTCAAATAATGAAAGAGATACTACATTGTATCCTTTCCAAATTGGATAGTTTTATAATAGTAGATAAGGTTACCTATAACAGACCAATTGTGTCTTCCCTGAATTAGAGGTCAAAGCTCTAAGCTCCAATGTTGAATGCATTTGGAAATAGAGCCCTTAAGGAGTTCATTAAGAACAAATGAGGTCATAAAATAAGGGTGAAATCCAATAGAGGTAAAGTCCATTAAAGAGAAGGAACAGAGGGTGTGCAGGGGAACAGATGTGTAAAGAACAAGGAAGGCAGTTGTTGCCACACAGGGAAGAGCAACCTCAAATAAAACAGCAAGAATACACTAATAGCCTCTGAAATATGTGAATAAACTTAAACTACTTAGCCTATGACACTTCATAGTGTGTTTGCGTCGTAGAATGCTTTCTAGATTCCTAATGCAGAGGGCCTGCTCAAATATCTGAAAAGCAGTTCCTAGTGCCTAAGACAGTTATATTTGATGGTGTAACTTTTTAATAACAAAAAACCAATCAGTAAGATGATTAATCATCATTGCTAACTTTATTGGAATCACTTGGGGTACCCAACTCTGGATTACTTTGAGAATTTCAAGAAAAGTTTAACAGAAAAAGAAAAAACTATCAACTGTCATTGGCTGTTTATCTGTTGTTTAAATCAGTGAATCTATGTCTATTTTGTCCCCTTTTCTGAGATTCAAGCATTCTTGCTTGTGTCTTCATTTTTATTTAGCTTCTTTTAGTCTGTGGAGTGTAACATTAACATGGGTATCCTGGATTTTATGACTCAAGTCTACTTATAAGGCAGATGGAGGGAAGGAACTAGGTGGGAGAGGTGATTGAGAGAGAAATGTGTGTGTTCAAGTGCAGGTGCAGGGAGGAATGGGAGGGATGGCCAGATGGCCATTTGAATAAATGGAAATCTGCAACTGACTTGGGTGGGGAGGTGGAGAGTATCTCCAGGACATGACAATGAACTGGGATAACCAAGAATCAATTGTAGTGACTTTATTACTTTAGCTGTAACTCACAGAATAGGGGATATGGAACCTGAAGAGACCATATCCTTTAGCTAGGCAGAAACAGCAGTGGAGCGATAGGGACACCAACATACCCACAAAACTTTCAACCCCAAATTTATTCTTTCTACAAGAAACGCAGGGACAGGGAATAAAACAGATTCTGAGAGAACAGCAAACCAATACTGTTCCAACTTGTGACCTATCCTATGGGCAAACACCAATCCCTTCTACTATTATTTATACTTTGTTATGCTTGCAGAGAGGAGTCTAGCATGGCTGCCCTCTGAGAGTCTCCACCAGCAGCTGACTCAGACAGATACAGATATCCACAACCAAAGAGTGGATGGAGCTTGGGGACTCATAAGAAAGAGTAGGGAGAAGGACTGATGGCCCTGAATGGGCTAAGAACTCCACAGGAAAATGAACAGAGTCAACTCACCTGGACCTTTGGGGATCTCAGAGCCTGAACCACCAACCATAGAGCATACATTGGCTGGACCTAAGCCTTCCTGCACATATGTGGCAGATGGTCTTCATATGGGTCCCGAACAACTACAGGGGAGCTATCCCAAAGCTTTTGCCTGTATGTGGGATATATTATTATAGCTGAATAGCCTTATCTGGCCTCAGTGGGAGAGGATGAGCCTAGCATCACTGAGAATTGATGTGGGAGGGTGTGGGGATACCCAGGGGACCACACCCTCTCAAAGGAAGGGGAAGAAAGATAGAGGTAGGATTGTGGGAGGGGGTGACCAGAAGGGGGGCAGTGAATGTGATGCAAAGTGAATAAAGAAACAAAGGAATAGACAAACAAACCATCAAACAAATGAACCTTTGGAGAATGTTTCCAATTCAAACCATAACATATAACAACATATAAGAAGGAGTATTCATTTATCTGTATTTTCTGGCTTTCCCTGTACATTGACCAGGCATTTCAGGGAACAACTACCATGACTTCCTCTCCATGTGGGGAAGAAACAGTGACAAAGATTTGGCTCTCCTAGAACTAAGTAAAATCTCTCTTAGTTACTTTGTCAGATAATTTTTACATCCAGGCAAAGCATTTTATTAATAATATATTTAACTTAAATAATAGGACAAAGTGAGAATATTTCTGGGAAGATTTAAGAATCCTAGATATTTTTTGCTGGTGAAATCTATAGATAGATTAATAACCCACTAGATTATAGATTGCTCTCCTCGCAGAAGTCTTATGAAGAACTCAAAATTTCTGCAGTGTGACGCCGGGCGGTGGTGGCGCACGCCTTTAATCCCAGCACTTGGGAGGCAGAGGCAGGAGGATTTCTGAGTTCGAGGCCAGCCTGGTCTACAAAGTGAGTTCCAGGACAGCCAAGGCTACACAGAGAAACCCTGTCTCGAAAAACCAAAAAAAAAAAAAAAAATTTCTGCAGTGTGAACAAGTCTAAATATTTACAAGAATATAAAATACCATTTTAAAATTTATCTTTATTAAAAATGTACAATCACCAGTATATGCAACCCATTAAAGGTTACATATAATATATTTTAGGATGCATTCTTCTATATGTCCAAGTGCACAAAGAAAATGATTTCAGAATATAAAACTTGAGGTTTAATGGAATGAATACCAAAAGCTTAAATATTTTAGAGAAATTCATTTATACAAACAAGTATGATTAAATGTTATGCAAATGTACTTTCAAAATGCAAACACATAATTTCTTATCCTATACCTGCTAACTTATTTTCTATTTCTTCTGATTCAACCTTCTTCTTCTCTTTCTATTCTTCCACTGGAAAACACAAGTAACTTTATATTCCCACTGGGAAGCCTCTACCATTATTTTATTTGGCTGGTTTACATTCTGTACATATCTAGTTCTTCCATAAAGTAAGTAATCACAAAGGTTTTCACAACATAACAATCTCTACTTAAAAGACAGGGTGACACTGTACAATGATGCTCTGGATCCAGTGCACAGAGACCTGGAAGACATATTGATCCTAGCTAGACATACCACTTTGGAAACTTTAAAATGGGTATGGAATGCAAAGGGGAAAGGAACCTGGGGATAACTGGGAAGTGAAATCTAGACTGTGTATTTTGCCAAGACACTGAGTGCAACATTGATCAATGTAGGACTGAACCACTCAGTGTAATAAAACCAATGATACTCACAATGAGGACAATAGCCAAATATGTAGCACTTTAATATATATGGATTTCAAATATACAGAAAAATAGACAGTAAAAGGAGTGTTAGTGAGACTTCCATTTTCATATTTCGTTTTTTTTATCTTGAAATGTGTGTAAAGTATTTCAGATTATATTTAAATAAATAAATAAATAAATAATCTAGGTTTTAGGGTAGCCACAAGTAAGATGATACATTTAAAAAGGTTCAAATGAGGCGCAGGGAGGGAGCCCGCCAGCTTCCCTTCCGCGACCTCTGTTCCCGCGGACTGCGCTGGAGAGACCGGTACCCAGGCTCTCCCCCCGATATAACATCACTTGGGACACGGCCTGTTGGGGCTTCCGTCTGTGCCCAAGGGCGGGTTGGCGCTGTGGTCGTCTGGGTGCCAGATCGGCGGGCCATCGTGACCACAGGGTGAGCGGCGCCACGGAGAGTGCCCTCCGCCATCTTTGCTCCAGTGACCAGGTAGTTGGGACCGCCAGGCTCAGAGACAGACAGGCATAATATCGCTTCGGTTTCAGGCAGCTTGGGTGTAACCTGCTCCCAGGTGCTGGGCTGATCTGCAGTAACCAGCGCGCCAGTTCCGCGGTGGGACCTTCTGCCTGGTGGAGGGACCCCGCGCAGGGAGGGAGCCCGCCAGCTTCCCTTCCGCGACCTCTGTTCCCGCGGACTGCGCTGGAGAGACCGGTACCCAGGCTCTCCCCCCAATATAACATCACTTGGGACACGGCCTGTTGGGGCTTCCTTCTGTGCCCGAGGGCGGGTTGGCGCTGTGGTCGTCTGGGTGCCAGATCGGTGGGCCATCGTGACCACAGGGTGAGCAGCGCCACGGAGAGTGCCCTCCGCCATCTTTGCTCCAGTGACCAGGTAGTTGGGACCACCAGGCTCAGAGACAGACAGGCATAATATCGCTTCGGGTTCAGGCAGCTTGTGTGTAACCTGCTCCCAGGTGCTGGGCTGATCTGCAGTGACCAGCGCGCCAGATCTGCTGTGGGACTTCTGCCTGGCAGAGGGACGCCCCCTCCCCCCCCCAGGAGAGATCACACACCCCTGCACAGGGCAGGAGCCTGCCAGCCTCCCTTTGGCGACCTCTGCTCCAGGAATCCACTAGGCTGAGCCTTTAGATGTGCAAGGCCTCCCCAATATAAGATCACTTGGGGCAAAGCACATTAGGGCTCCAAAGTCACTCAGGAGCAGGCAGGCCCCAGAAATCGGTGCCAGGGGAATCCTGGTAATCCAGGGGGGGCAGAAATAGCTTTGCAGGCTCACAGGAGGTCCAACCAACAGCCAGTGGCAGCAGGACCAACTAACACCAGAGGTATCCAGATGGCAAAAGGCAAACGTAGGAATGTTACTAACAGTAATCAAAGTAATGTGGGACCATCCGAACCCAACTCTCCAACAGCAGCAAGTCCTGGATACCCCACCACACCCGAAAGACAAGATCTGGATTTAAAATCACTTCTCATGATGCTATTAGAGGATCACAAGAAGGACACAAATAAATCTCATAAAGAGTTACAGGAGACCATGAATCAACGGTTAGAAGCCCTTACAAAGGAAACACAAAAATCGCTTAGAGAAATGCGGGAGAACATGGATCAAAAGATGGAGGCGCACAAGGAGACAACACAAAAATCGCTTAACGAGATGAATCAACGGGTAGATGCACTCACAAAGGAATCACAAAATTTGCATAAAGAAATGCAGAAGAATATGGGTCAACAGACGGATGCCCATAAGGAGGCAACACAAAAATTGCTTAAAGAAATGAATCAACGGTTAGATGCCCTTACAAAGGAAACACGAGAACTGCTTAAAGAAATGCAGGAGACGATGGATCAACAGATGGAATCCCATGAGGAGGAAACACAAAAATCGCTCAGAGAAATGCAGGAGAACGTGGGTCATCAGGAAGAAATCCTGAAAGAGGTAATGCAAAAATACCTTAAAGAAATACAGGAAAATACAAACAAACAAGTGAAGGATCTCAGCAAATCCATCCAGGAACTAAAAAAGGAAGTAGAAACAACTAAGAAATCACAAAGGGAGACAACTTTGGAGATAGAAAACCTTGGGAAGAAATCAGGAGTCATAGATGCAAACATCAACAATAGAATACAAGAGATGGAAGAAAGAATCTCAGGTGCTGAAGATTCCATAGAAAGCATCGACTCAACAGTCAAAGAAAATGCAAAATGCAAAAAACGCGTAACCCAAAACATCCAGGAAATCCAGGACACAATGAGAAGACCAAACCTAAGGATTATAGGTATAGATGAGAGTGAAGATTTGCAACTTAAAGGGCCAGTAAACATCTTCAACAAAATTATGGAGGAAAACTTCCCTAACTTAAAGAGAGAGATGCCGATGAACGTACAAGAAGCCTACAGAACTCCAAACAGACTGGACCAGAACAGAAATACCTCCCGTCACATAATAATCAAAACACCGAATGTTCTAAACAAAGAAAGAATACTAAATGCAGTAAGAAAAAAGGGCCAAGTAACATACAAAGGAAGACCTATCCGAATCACATCAGACTTCTCACCAGAGACTATGAAAGCCAGAAGATCCTGGGCAGATCTCATGCAGACACTAAGACAGCACAAATGCCAGCCTAGACTACTATACCCAGCAAAACTCTCAATCACCATAGATGGAGAGACCAAGATATTCCATGATAAAACCAAATTTTCACAATATCTTTCCACAAATCCAGCCCTGCAACGGATAATAGGTGGAAACCTCCAATACAGGGAGAGAAACAACACCCTGGAAAAAATGAGATAATAACCTTCTTGAATCAAACCCAAAAGTAGATAACCACTCAAACATAAAGATAGCGTCAAGAATGGCAGATGGCAATAATCACTATGCCTTAATCTCTCTTAATATCAATGGTCTCAATTCCCCAATTAAAAGACATAGACTAGCAGACTGGATACGTAAACAGGACCCAGCTTTTTGCTGCATGCAGGAAACGCACCTCAGTGTCAAAGACAAACACTACCTCAGAGTAAAAGGCTGGAAAACAATTGTACAAGCAAATGGCCCCAAGAAACGAGGTGGAGTAGCCATCCTAATATCGGATAAAATTGATTTTCAACCCAAAGTCATCAAAAAAGACACAGAAGGACACTACATACTGATCAAGGGAAAAATCCACCATCAAGAACTCTCAATCCTGAATATCTATGCTCCAAATGCAAGGGCACCCTCATTCGTAAAAGAAACTTTACTAAAACTCAAAGCACACATCGCACCGCACACAATAATAGTGGGTGACTTCAACACCCCGCTCTCTGAAATGGATCGTTCAGGAAAGCAGAAACTAAACAGGGACACAGTGAATCTAATTGAAGCCTTGGACCAAATGGAACTAACTGATATATATAGAACATTTCATCCTAGAGCTAAAGAATACACCTTCTTCTCAGCTCCTCATGGTACCTTCTCCAAAATTGACCATATAATTGGTCACAAATCAGACCTCAACAGATACAAGAAGATAGAAATAATCCCATGCCTCCTATCAGATCACTATGGAATAAGGGTGGTCTTCAATGGCAACAAAAACAAAAGAAAACCCACGTACACATGGAGGCTGAACAATGCTCTACTCAATGATAACTTGGTCAAGGTGGAAATAAAGAAAGAAATCAAAGACTTTTTGAAAGTTAATGAAAATGAAGGCACAACATACCCTAACTTATGGGACACAATGAAAGCAGTGCTAAGAGGAAAATTCATAGCCCTGAGTGCCGCCAAAAAGAAACGGGAGACAGCATACACTAACAGCTTAATGGCACACCTGAAAGCCCTGGAACAAAAAGAAGCAAATACACCAAAGAGGAGTAGAAGGCAGGAAATCATCAAACTCAGGGCTGAAATCAATCAAGTAGAAACAAATAAAACCATACAAAGAATCAACAAAACGAGGAGTTGGTTCTTTGAGAAAATCAACAAGATAGATAAGCCCTTAGCCAGACTAACCAAAGGGCACAGAGAAAGTATCCAAATTAATAAAATCAGAAACGAAAAGGGAGAGATAACAACAGAAACTGAGGAAATTCAAAAAATCATCAGATCCTACTACAAAAACCTGTATTCAACACAACTAGAAAATCTTGAGGAAATGGACAATTTCCTTGACAGATACCAAGTACCAAAATTAAATCAGGATCAAATAGACCATCTAAACCGTCCTATAACCCCTGAAGAAATAGAAGTTGTCATTGGAAGTCTTCCAACCAAAAAAAGCACAGGTCCAGATGGTTTTAGTGCAGAATTCTATCAGACCTTCAAAGAAGACCTAACACCAATACTCTTCAAACTGTTCCACAAAATAGAAACAGAAGGAACACTACCCAACTCGTTCTATGAAGCCACAATTACATTAATACCAAAAGCACACAAAGATCCGACAAAGAAAGAGAATCTCAGGCCAATCTCTCTTATGAATATCGATGCAAAAATACTCAATAAAATTCTTGCCAACCGAATCCAAGAACACATCAAAACGATCATTCACCACGATCAAGTAGGCTTCATCCCAGGGATGCAGGGATGGTTCAATATAAGGAAATCCATCAATGTAATCCACTACATAAACAATCTCAAAGAAAAAAACCACATGGTCATCTCATTAGATGCTGAGAAAGCATTTGACAAAATTCAGCATCCTTTCATGCTAAAGGTCTTGGAAAGATCAGGAATTCAAGGCCCATATCTAAACATAGTAAAAGCAATTTACAGCAAACCAGTAGCCAGCATCAATCTAAACGGAGAGAAACTTGAAGCAATCCCACTAAAATCAGGGACTAGACAAGGCTGCCCTCTCTCTCCATATCTTTTCAATATAGTACTTGAAGTTCTAGCTAGAGCAATTAGACAAGAAAAAGAGCTCAAAGGGATACAAATTGGAAAGGAAGAAGTCAAACTATCACTATTTGCAGACGATATGATAGTATACATAAGCGACCCAAAGAACTCCACCAGAGAACTCCTACAGCTGATAAACGACTTCAGCAAAGTGGCCGGATATAAAATCAACTCAAGCAAGTCAGAAGCCTTCCTATACTCAAAGGATAAGCAGGCTGAGAAAGAAGTAAGAGAAATAATACCCTTTACGATAGCCACAAACCATATTAAGTATCTTGGCGTGACGCTAACCAAACAAGTGAAAGATCTGTATGACAAGAACTTCAAGTCTCTGAAGAAAGAAATTGAAGAAGACCTCGGAAGATGGAAAAATCTGCCATGCTCATGGATTGGCAGGATTAATATAGTAAAAATGAGCATCTTACCAAAAGTAATACACAGATTCAATGCAATCCCCATCAAAATCCCAACTCAATTCTTCATAGAGTTAGAAAGAGCAATTCAAAAATTCATCTGGAATAACAGAAAACCTAGAATAGCTAAAACTATTCTCAAGAGTAAAAGAACCTCTGGGGGAATCAGTATCCCGGACCTCAAGCTGTACTACAGAGCAATAGTGTTAAAAACTGCATGGTATTGGTACAGTAACAGACATGTAGATCAATGGAACAGAATTGAAGACCCAGAAATGAATCCACACTCCTATGGTCACTTGATCTTTGACAAAGGAGCTAAAACCATCCAGTGGAAAAAAGATAGCCTTTTCAACAAATGGTGCTGGCTCAGCTGGAGGTCAACATGCAGAAGAATGCAAATTGACCCATCCTTATCTCCTTGCACTAAGCTCAATTCTAAGTGGATCAAAGATCTCCACATAAAACCAGACACACTGAAACTAATAGAAGGGAAACTAGGGAAGAACCTTGAACATATGGGCACAGGGGAGAATTTCCTGAACAGAACTCCAATAGCTTATACTCTAAGATCAAGAATAGACAAATGGGACCTCATTAAATTACAAAGTTTTTGCAAGGCAAAAGACACCGTCAAAAAGACAAAGCGGCAACCAACTAACTGGGAAATGATCTTTACCAACCTTACATCCGACAGAGGGCTAATATCCAAGATATACAAAGAACTCAAGAAGTTAAACTCCAGAGAGGCAAGTAACCCTATTAAAAAATGGGGTACAGAGCTCCACAAAGAGTTCTCACCTGAAGAATATCTAATGGCTGAGAAGCACCTAAAGAGATGTTCATCATCCTTAGTCATTAGGGAAATGCAAATCAAAACAACCCTGAGATTCCATCTCACACCAGTCAGGATGGCTAAGATCAAAAACACAGGAGACAGCAGTTGTTGGCGAGGATGTGGAGAAAGAGGAACACTCCTCCACTGCTGGTGGAATTGCAGGCTGGTACAACCACTCTGGAAAGCAGTCTGGCGGCTCCTCAGAAAACTGGGCATGACACTTCCGGAGGATCCGGCTATACCACTCCTGGGCATATACCCAGAGACTTTACCTGCATGCAATAAGGACACATGCTCCACTATATTCATAGCAGCCTTATTTATAATAGCCAGAAGCTGGAAAGAACCCAGATGTCCCTCAACGGAGGAATGGATTCAGAAGATGTGGTATATTTACACAATGGAATACTACTCTGCAATTAAAAACAATGAATTCACGAAATTCCTAGGCAAATGGTCAGAACTTGAAAATATCATCCTTAGTGAGGTAACCCAATCACAAAAGATCACACATGGTATGAAGTCACTGATAAGGGGATATTGACCCAGAATCTCAGAATACCCTAGACACAATCAGCATATCAATAGATTTCTAAAAAGATGGAAGGAGAGACCCCTGGTCCTGGAAAGATTGGATGTAGGGGAACGCCAGGACAGAGTAATGAGAGGGGGTTGAACGGAGAAAAGAGGGAGGGAAGGGGGCTTATGGGACTTTCGGGGAGGGAGGAAACGGGAAAGGGGAAGTGATTTGGAATGTAAATTAAAAAAATAAAATAAAATTAAATTAAAAAAAAAAAAGAATTATCTTCAGAACTTTAAAGTGAGCTTTAACTAAAAGAGGGAAATGTGACATTATAAAAGATAAGAAATGTGCATGAAGTCTTCCCAAAAGAAGAGATCTGATTGTGCAACAAATGCATGTAAGACTGGAAGACAGCAATAGTCACTGGGAAAATGCAAACTCAAACCAAATCAATTCAAATCTGAGAATGGTTAAAACAAACAAAATACTGTCAACAGTGTATGTTGTTGAGGAAGTAAAATACGTAAAGCTCTCATATTGCCATGCATAATGTTGTGAACACGTCGGAGAAGTATTTGGGCTTTTTAAAATGATATTAAATGTCTACTCTATAATAACAATTTTACCTTGGATGTTTATCTAAGAAAAATGAATACGTATATTTCTCAAACAAGTCTTGTTTGGCACATCTCAGTCACCCCACGTACTATCAATAGAACCCACAGGATAGACTGATACATTCGTGCCATGGAGTGTTCTTCTCAAAAGAACATCCTAATAAAGGGAAGAAGCTACATGCAAAAAAAAAAAAAAAAAGGTTCAAATGAAACCTGATAAAGGGAAACAAAAGTGAACACGAAAATCCAAACTGCAATAATTTAAACTAAAAGTCAAAACACACAGGGAACAAGGGATTTCATGTTAGCAAACAGTAAATGTAAAGGAGTAGAAATTAAAGTTTACAGACCTTGGAATAAGATGAGCTAACGAAAATTTTCAGTTTTGTGATAAAAAAAAAACTTAACAGATTAGTAGACTGAGTAAAAATTAAGTGAAGAGATTCTGCCAAATTAAAAGAAATGGACTTTGCAGAAAAATAGTCAAACATCAGTGAAAAAAGATGCTTAATTATCTATGTTTGCCAAAGTATTTTTTAAAGTCATATTGTCATTCAAAGTAATTATTATTCCAAATAATTTGTTTAAATCACCAGTCTTTCTTTAAGTCATCACACCTCTATGTCTCTACAAATATGTCTTGGGCTGGAGAGAGAGCTCAGTAGATAAAGCATTTTTGGAACAAGAGGAAGGGCCTGAGCTCATATGCTCATACACAGCAATTACTAGATCTGTATGGTGGTCCTCTAATCCCAGGATGTGGGATACTGACAAAGAATCTCAGATGAAAATGGGTAATGAGATTGGCTGAGTATTCCAATCTGGCCTCGTGTGAGAAATTCATCATCAATTCGAAGGTATAGTGACAATAAAGAACTCAATTGACATATCTCAGGCCCCTACATAACTCACACAGATAAAGGAACTTAAAGACACAAACAGGCACATCACATACACATGCTGTCATGCCAAAAGTGATTTTTGTAAATTTGTTGGTGTGTTTCTTTTTGAGAGAAGATCTCACTCTATAGATCAGGCAGACTGTTATCTCACACTCTTCTTCCTCAGACTTCCTTTGGCTAGGATTACAGGCATGTTACACACACACGATTCAAGGTCTCTTCATCTTATATTAAATACTTAGTTGACAGTGAACTATTTAATAATCTATTCAGTGAATATATATATATATATATATATATATATATATATATATATGTATGTATATGGTATTTTGATCTGGTTAATGTTTAAAGAAAAATAGAGAATTTACTAGTGTGTCATTAGATATCTTTAATAATAAAGTATTTTGTTAGTTATACTAGAAGTGCCCTTCAATTTTTTTATAAATGCAGTAGGTAAATAAGAGTATTTTCATGAAATAATTCTAGGTCATATAGAGTTAATGTTTGATTTATCAGTCAATTACTAAAGAAATTTAAACTAAATCATGTTCCTGAATTTCAAAATATAACTTCTATACGCAACCCTTTATTTATTAAGTATAAAACACATATTAAAAATAATTTTTATATGGCATTACATAGATTTAGAATATTTTCTTCTCTTTCAGTGCAAGTAAGCCACTACCTGCTCTTTACACAAAATATAATTAGGCAGAGATACAGGTATTTTTAGTTTGCAACATGAAAGAAAAACGCAAAGAAAATATGCCCTAGCATGTAGTAGATACTTAATATATGCTTTTAAATGCATATGTAGACATTAACTTCATTTCTAAAAGCTTCATGAAATATTTGCAAGTTTTATGAGAGGAAGCCAGAAAATCCAAAATCTTTAAGCTAATTTAACTGTTCACCTTTACATAGTTCAGCTGTGTTATAACTTCAGTGGTTATGAATTTGTCTCGATTACATCTTCCAAACTACCTTCTATTCAATGATTAATAGAATATTGATGCACAACCCACTAATTTCATGTATCTTGCTTAATCCTTCCCTATTTAGAATTGCAATGTTTTAACAAAATTAATCTTTATTTAACACTTTTTGTTTGAGACACTTAACTGGTCTTGACATATTAGACTCTGTGAACTTAGATTATCCTTTCATTATTCTCAGTGACACACCAAGAAAATAATCCAGTTTTTATACAAAAAAAGGAAACCATTTCAAAGAAATATTTAAAAAGGCTAAGATGTCATTGGACAGTAAGTGAATAATTAGACATTAATAATAATATAAAACAAGTTTTCATTGCTACTATAAAAATAATATACTAACTGCTAGATGCTCCTAGAGACAAAACAATTAATATTTATAATAGAAGGCATATAAACACAGGCATTCTTTGTTACAGATAAGCCTAGGTATATCTATGTTCAATATACTAATATGGAATCAATATATCATAAAAAAAATGGGTACAAGAAGGAGTAGTTTATAAATCCATGAAAGAGCACGCAAACTTTCATCAGAAAACTAGGTGTAAATGGTGAAAAGGAAAAAGCATATTAGTTAAAAAAAATCACATCAAATCATCTGAGAAAGTTCTGAGGCCAGGAGTATATTACAAAGGCAGACCTAACAAGTGTCTACAGTATGCAAAGGGGATTGTGAGGCTTTATGACAAAAGGGGGAAAAAAAAAGAAAAGGTTTAAAGCAAAACCTCAGTATTAAGTATGTACACTATCATGTTCACATATGTGTGCACACACACATACACACACACACGTACACACACACACATTCAAACCATTCACTTTAGTTGAATATAGAAATATAACCGAATTTGCAGAAAGTCAGTTGAGAATCTTCTATTTTCTCGTTATAGTTTTCTTTTGATCCTTGAATAATCATTTGTGAACAAAACAAAACTAAACCAAACTAATGAAGCTTCTGTTAGGGCCACTGAAGACGTAGCTGATGATTAAATGCCTTTACCAAGCCCCCTACCCTATAAGTTTGCTAGTCTTTTTTAGCAAAATAACTGGACTTATTATTGCTGGACTCCCAGTGGATGCGAATCAAGTTTCATAGTTTTATTAATGTCCATAACTACATAATTGTAAGTAAACATTAGCAGCTATGATTATTTTCTAGGGCCGAAGACATCAGATGTCCTAATAGTTTTCAATGATCCTTTTGGTAAAATCAGAGAGGGTTACTTCATGGGGGTGGGGAGCAAAACTCTTTTGTCCCTTCAGTTTCTCCGTACTTTCAAGATTCCAGCTTCCTATATAGCAAATCTCCTTTAAGGAGACTCAACAAGAGAGCACCACCTCCGTATACTTCTACCAACTCAGTAATAGAAGGAAATAGTTTGGATTCGAGCAGAAAACCAAAAGGTTGAACTTTCTCCCACTGAGCTATTTTATACTTAGAAACATGCTTTCAGAATGCAGCTCATTTTTGAAGGGTGTGCTGCTCGGAAGTATCGTCTTTGCCTTGATCACAGTGCTAGGACACTTTAGGATAGGTCTCAGAAATGGGATACACCACCACAAGCATCACCACCTGCAAGCTCCTAACAAAGATGTCTTGAAAATGTCGGAAGATGAACGCCTGGAACTCAATAACAGCTCCCGGGTATACTGTATCGTTCTTGTAACATCCAATGATGTGAGTCTGTGGGCTGCAGTTAAGGAGACTTGGATCAAACACTGTGACAAAGCCGAGTTCTTCAGTTCTGAACATGTTAAAGAATTTGAGTCAGTTACTGTGAATGAGAATAGCATGCCATCGGTGATGATTAAAGCTTACACGTATGTCTTTGAGAAATACAAAGACCAGTATAGCTGGTTCTTTCTCACATATCCCACTACATTTGCTGTTATTGAAAACTTAAAGTATTTTTTGTTAAGAAAAGATCCATCACAACCTTTCTATCTAGGTCACACTGAACACACTGGAGCTCTTGACTATGTGACTGTGGAGGGAGGGGTTGTCTTAAGTATCGAATCAGTGGAAAGACTCATTGGCTGTTTCAAGATCGCGCAAAGGTGTCCCCAGGATAGAAAACTGATTCAGAAGTTTTCTGAAGATCAGCAGCTTGGAATCTTCCTGAAAGAAGTGGGAGTGTTTGCAGAAAATGCTGAGGATGCGGAGGGGAAAATTTTATTTAATACAAAAACTATTGGGATACTTATTAAAGAGGCAATGGCTGACTACCCGAATGAGATCGTACAAGGATGCTGTTCTGATATGGCCATTTCATTCAGCGGACTGACTCCTAATCAGATGCATGTGATGATGTATGGAGTGTACCGTCTTAGAGCATTTGGACATGGATTCAGCGATGCATTGTATTTTTTACCTCCAAATGGATCGGACAATGATTAAAAAAAAGTAAGATCCTGTATTTAATAACCACAGATGCAATGTTACTTGCAGTAATAGCATAAGGAACTCAGTAGCATATTTCTTTTCTGGTCCAGTCATATTGTGTCACCCTACATTAAAATTTATTAAAATTTATTTTATATTCTTGAATGGGATGTTATTTTTCCTTAAAGCTCTTGTAAATGTTACGTGTGTTATAGAAAAATTTTGTCTATATGCTTTAATAATTACAACAGTGTAAATAAAGGATGCATGAATATATTTGTTTTATACAAACTGACTTATAAACATTAAAATCTTTGGTATGCTTTTGCTTATTCACTTTAAATATGTTATAACTTTCTTTGGTTTCATATATATATTATATATATATTATATATATAATTTCATCTAATGAAATGCATTTTGTAAGAAACAAAACAAAACAAGACAAAAAAACTTTACTCAGAGGCATAGAGTATCCACTGAATAACATTCAACTTATCACAAGACACAAAAACCAATCTACCTTCAATTTATGCTTTTTAAAAATGACAATGCATCTCTGTGCCTTTACTTGAACATGAACTTAGCCACTAGATGTGCATTGTTTTGAACAAACATTCAAATATCACATTATGTAGATTATGTGCAAATGTTCATATAAATCATTGATGAAAAAAAAAAAAACCTTAGAAAACCAGAAGTGCAATGATGTCTCAGTCAGTTTTCTAAAAGTCATTAAGCTACATTGGAAAGCTCTGTAATTTCTAAGGCATCCTTTTAATTCCTCTGGATGAAACAATAAACATTAGTTTATATGTGCCCATTAATAATTGTACTTAGTATGGGGTCCCCAATGGAGGAGTTAAAGAAAGGGCTAAAGAAGCTGAAGGGGATTGCAACCCCATAGAAAGAACAATATTAACCAACCAGACACCCCTGAGCTCCCAAGGACTAAACTACCAACCAAAGAGTACACATGGAGGGACCCATGACTCTAGCTGTATATGTAGCAGAGGACGGCATTGTCTGACATCAATAGGACGAGAAGCCCTTGGTCCTGTGAAGGCTCCATTTCTCAGTGTAGGGGAATGCCAAGGCAGTGAGGTGAGACTGGGAGGGTGGGAGGGAGAGCAATCTCGTAGAAGCAGTGGGAGGGGGAAATGGGAGAGAGATGGTTCAAGAGGGGAAACTGGAAAAGGGGATGACATTTGGTTTTTTTTGTTTGTTTGTTTGTTTGTTTTTATTTTTATTAGATATATTCTTTATTTACATTTCAAATGATTTCCCCTTTCCTGGATCCCACCTCCCTGAAAGTCCCATAAGCCCTCTTCCCTTCCCCTGTTCCCTAATCAACCCCTTCCCTCTTCCCTGTCCTGGTATTCCCCTACACTGCTACATTGAGCCTTTCTATTCAATAAAATAAAAGAAAAAATAATAATTTCCCACAAAATGTATTTGAAGTATTATTATTTCCCACGATGCTTGTAAAGGAGAAAGAAAACCAATAACTCTAATGACTTCATGTTCAGTTATTTACTAAGGAAATCTGAATAGTTTTAATGTCTTTTTAAAGCAAGGTCATGATTTACAATGTGAAACTATTGGAAATATGCTGATATAAGAATATATAAAGCTCCATGTAGAATAGAAGGAAGACACCTAGCACCTACCCTGGGTGCCAGTAGTATGGACTAACTTGTGATGGAGAGAGGGGAAAGATAGGGTACATGGTGAACAGATGGCAGAGAATGACATGAAGTTCTTTTTAGAGAATGGTGGAACTACCGGTTTAACAGACAGATATGAGAAAGTCATATTGAGGTTCTGACCTAAGCTCTCACAAAGGGCCATGTATTGGTTTGTGGTCCTACTGAATCTGCGATTTGTAGCAACATCCCAGCCCTGTGTTACTACCAAAGCCCATGCAGATATCCATGGTCTGAACTGCTACCTGAGGCACTCTGTTGAGTTGGTTCTATTACTCTCTTAGCACAGTAGAGATGACATTCAAGGAGGTTGCATGGGTTGGCTGGCACTGAGGGTATAAGCATGGGACAGCTGTTCCTGTCACTTGTCTGTCATGAAGTAGTACAGGCAAGGAAGAGGTGCCTTCCCCACTTTGTACCTTGCCACTTCTAGTAGGTGGAAGAGCTGATCCTGGTGTCAAGAGAGTGGAAGGCCAGGCCCTTCACTCTCTGCATCATGGGAGAGCAGGCCCTGAATCATGCCTTGGCAGAAAAGTAAAGCTGGCCCTGGTTTCTTGTGTTGTGGTTGAACCAGACAAGAGGATATAAGCGCCCAAGATCTGGATCTGTCCATTTCTGGCTGCAGTATATATATGTAAAGCATCTAAGGATGTTGATAAAATATAATGGCATGTAACTATCACAACTGTATCATAGAAAACAATATAATTAGTATGTACTTTACTATGATCCATCAATTCATTCTTCTTTGCAATAAATAACAAAATTCATAAAAACCTTGACTACTGGATATCCAAAAATATCATAGGATATATGAGACTGGTGTTGGGGTGTCAAAAGTAAAAAATTATGCATTAGATACAAAAGCAAAGTATATGAGTTACTAGAATATGGAAGAAACTTTAAAAAACACTACTGGGCAATATGGGATATGGAACAATTAAGAGAATTGAGTCAGTAGATACATTTGCGAAATCCATTAGAACCAACTGCTCAAAACCACATCATCTTGTGGCACGAAGGACACCTTGGCAACTCATCACTCTTCCTCCCAGAATAGACAAACAAAGGGCCAATTATATAGTGTCAAATAGAATAGTGACTTTTTTTTTTACACAAGATGGTAATTTAAATCATAGATTTTTTGGTTTACAATATTTGTTAGATTTTATTCTATGTATATTTCTACCTTGTTGGGTGATTTACTTTTATTGTGAAATGTGGATATAATTCATTTAAAGTTTATGTTTCAGTCCTTGTATTCGACAACCCCCAAATATTAAAGAATTGTTAAGACATATAACCTTTATTTTGAATTTTGTGTTTGTGAGTGTGCATGTACAGTTACTTTAGGTTAATGTAGTGGACCATGCTTAGCTTCATAAGAATGAATTGACTTCCATTATGCCTGCATCATTGCTCTCTGAAGTATAAATAATGGGATGTCTCACTGTTCCATATGCTCATTGATATTTAATGTAACCATTGCTTTTCAATTATCCCAGAAAGTGTGAGGTAGTTCATTGTTATTTCAATGAATTTTTATTCATTGAAAATTCACTTTTCTGTAGAGAATGTTGAAGGACATTTCATATGCTGATTGTCATCTCTATTATCTCATTTTTAATGTGGATTTTTATCTTAATGTATTTACATTTCTTTCTTTTTAAGTAGATATTTTCTTTATTTACATTTCAAATATTATCCCCTTTCCTCATTTCCCCTTCTAAACCCCCATATCTCAACTCCCCTCTCCCAGCTCACCAACACACCCACTCTATCTTCCCTGTCCTTGCATTCCCCTACACTGGGGCATTGAGCCTTCACAGGACCAAGGGCCTCTCCTCTCATTGATGTCCAACAAGGCCATCCTCTGCTACATATGCTACCATGAGACTGGAGCCATGGATCCCTCCATGTATACTCTTCGGTTGGTGGTTTAGTCCGTGGGAGCTCTTGGGGTACTGGTTGGTTCAAATTGTTGTTCCTTCTATGGGGCTGCAAAGCCCTTCAGCTCATTGGGTCCTTTCTCTAGCTCCTCCATTGGGAACCCTGTGCTCAGTTCATTGATTGGCTGAGATAATCCACTTCTGTATTTGTCAGGCTCCTGTCAGCAAGCACTTATTGCCATCCATAATAGTGTCTGAGTTTGGTAACTGTTTACAGGATGTATCCTCAGGTAGGGCAGTCTTTAACAGTCTTTCCTTCAGTCTCTGCTCCACACTTTGTCTCTGTATCTCCTCCATGGGTATTTTGATCCCCGTTCTAAGAAGGACCAAAGTATCTACACTTTGGTCTTCCTTCTTCTTGAACTTCATATAGTCTGTCAATTGTATCTTGGGTATTCTGAGCTTCTAGGTTAATATCCACTTATCAGTGAGTGAATAACATGTGTGTTCTTTTGTGATTGGGTTACCTCGCTCAGGATGATATTTTCTAGTTCCATCAATTTGCCTAAGAATTTCACGAATTCATTGTTTTTAAGAGCTGAATAGTACTCCATTATGTAAATGTACCCCATTTTCTGTATCCATTCTTCTTTTGTGGGACATCTGGATTCTTTCCAGCTTCTGACTATTATAAATAAGGCTGCTATGAACATAGTGGAGCATGTGTCCTTACACATGTTGGAACATCTTCTGGGTGTATGCTCAGGAGTGGTTTAGGTGGATCCTCAAGGTACTATGTTCAATTTTTTGAGAAACTGCCAAACTGATTTCCAGAGTGGTTGTACCAGCTTGCAATCCCACCATCAATGGAGGAGTGTTCCTCTTTCTCCACATCCTTGCCAGCATCTTCTGTGACCTGAGTATTTGATCTTAGCCATTCTGACTGGTGTGAGGTGGAATCTCAGGGTTGTTTTGACTTGCATTTCCCTGATGATTGAGGTTGTTGAAAATGTCTTCAGGTGCTTCTTAGCCATTCGGTATTCCTCAGTTGGGAATTCTTTGTTTAGCTCTGTACCCCCCCTTTTTTTTAATAAGGTTATTTGTTTCTCTGGAGGCTAACTTCTTGAGTTCTTTGTATATATCAAATATTAACCCTCTATAGGATGTAGGATTGGTCAAGATCTTTTCCCAATCTGTTGGTTGCCATTTTGTCCTATTGACATTGTCCTTTGCTTACAGAAGCTTTGTAATTTTATGAGGTCCTATTTGTCAATTCTTGACCTTAGAGCATAAGCTGTTGGTGTTCTGTTCAGGAAATTTTCCCCTGTGTTGATGTGCTCTAGGTTCTTCCCCATTTTCTTTTCTATTATTTTCAGCGTATCTGGTTTTATGTGGAGGTTCTTGATCTACTTGGACTTGAGCTTTGTACAAGGAGATAAGGATGGATTTATTTGCATTCTTTTACATGCTAATCATCAGTTAACCAGCACCATTTGTTGAAAATTCTTTTTTCCACTGGATGGTTTTTAGCTCCTTTGTCAAAGATCAAGTGACCAGAGGTGTGTGGGTTGATTTCTGGGTCTTCATTTCTCTTCCATTGATCTTTCTGCCTGTCACTATACCAATACAATGAAGTTTTTTTTTTTTTTATCACAATTGCTCTGTAGTATAGCTTGATGTTAGGGATGGTGATTCTGCCAGAAGTTGTTGAGAGTAATTTTCAATATACTCGGTTTTTTGTTATTCCAGATGAATTTGGAAATTGCTCTTTATAACTCTATGAAGAATTGAGTTAAAATTTTGATGGGTATTGCATTGAATCTGTAGATTGCTTTCAGCAAATTATTCAAGAAAAGCAACAAGATAGATAAACCCTTAGCCAAACTAAACAGAGGGCACAGAGACAGTATCCAAATCAATAAAATAAGAAATGAAACAGGAGACATAACAACAAAAACTGAGGGAATTCAAAAATCCTCAGATCTGACTCCAAATCCCATACTCAATAAAACTGGAAAATCTGGATGAAATGGACAATTTTCTGGACAGTTACCAGGTACCCAAGTTGAATCAGGATCAGATAAATGATCTAAATTGTCCCATAACTAAAGAAATAGAAAGAATTCATTAATAGTCTACCAATAACAACAACAACAACAACAACAACAAAAGCCCAGGATCAGATGGGTTTAGTGCACAGTTCTATCAGACCTTCAAAGAAGTTCTAATTCCAATACTCTTCAAACTATTCTATTATTTTTTTGATGAGGAACACAGAACAATGAGTAGAGGTAGGTTGAATCTCTTAAGAGTTCACATTCTGAGCTACTTACTTCTCATATCTCTGTTTGAAACTTTATTTGAGAATAGCATCATCTTTATATATTTAAATATACTTGAGAGGAGACCATTGATAAAGTGGACTTTTGCTCCAACTTGGCTGCCGTCTTCTAGAACATCCACTGGGTTTAGCAAAGTGGAAGGAAAAAAACATAACAATGTTTTTAGAAGCGAAAGATTAACAATGGCTATGTTAAGTCAATGAAATTTTGTCACAGAGCTCTAATAATGACAGATTTCTTAATACTTTGAATATAGATGTGAGATCATGAAAATACAAACAACTAAATATCAATTTTGAGCCACTGACTTTGTGAAGTCCATTATGGCATCTTTTGCAAATTTATAAACTAGTTAAAATATAGTGGTTGCTATCAAAGAAAAAATGGACTTTCTATTTTATTGTTGACTTTTGCCAGCTATTTTTAATTCGAAGATATAAGTCTTTGATCAGATAGGAATTTACCTGAGTGCTTTCTTCCAGTCTAATGTTTGCTTTTAAATTAATCCCTTAATGTGTAAATAGGAAAAAAACTTCAAAGAAGCCTAAATTACTGAGTTTAATATACTCTGCACTTGGAATCACATCTGAAATTCTGTCACCAAACACAAGGTTAATTTGATTTATTCCTGTGTTATCCAAGTAAATTTATACTTCTGAGTTATACATTTAAGTCTGTGGTATATGTGTGTGTGTGTGTATGTGTGTGTTTGTGTGTGTGTGTGTGTAAATGAAGTTTCAGTATTGAGCTTCCTCTTTTTCTCCTTCTTCGCATGTGTTTCCACTTGTTCCTATATAATTGTTTGAAGACACTCTTCTCTTCAGTTATATTACATTGCTTTATTTTAAAGGTTAAATTATCATTATTTTTATAACTTGTTTTAAGACCCTATACATTTTCCCTAAATTATATCACCATTTTTGGTTAATACAACATGAATTCCAAAACTGTGACTTAACAGTAGAGCCTAATGTGCTCTTTCTTCTATGATTGTGGATTTTTCAGTATTATGTTGATTAGTCTCAGTTGCTCTTCTACTCATACATAGTTTTGAAGTAAAGTCTGTTGAGAACCATGAAATAATTTATGACAATTGTGACTAATGTAGAATGTCTTATGCACTGTGTTCAGCATCACCTGTCAATAAAAATTTGATTGCCTATTTTAAAAAGGCAGGAGGAAATAGGTGGGAGTTCTGGCAGAGAGGAACTCTGGATATTTGTCAAGTATGGGAAGATTTTCCTTCGATTATGAGGAAGATTGTCACATGAAACTTAAGAGAGATAAATAGTCTTACAGAAGACTAAGACAAGTTCAAATGGGATAATTGAGTCACATGTTATGAGGATCCAGACAAACCTTATGGCCTAGACATCTATTCATAAATAATTAAGTCTCAAATTATTTTAGGAACAGAGCATGGGTGGAGAACTCCAGTGTTTCAGATTAAAGTTTTCTGAATGTGCACAATAAAGTCAGAATATCACACTTCTCACTTAATTAGATGCCAGTGTTGAGGATACAACAACTTCAGGAGTTAAATCTTGATTTTTCACAATATATTCATCTATTTAAACTGAATGTGTCACAACACTGGCCCTTCAGTTTAGTACAGAATTAAACATATGCAGAAGTAAAATGAGGCATTTCTGTCTATATCTAAATACTGTTCAAGAACATAGTCCATCATGGTGAAGAAGTCAAGATATCAAGACCTTAAAACACTGGTCATATGACAATCAAGAAAGCAACAATGATGAATGCATGCTGACTTACAGTTCTAGTTCTCTAACCATAGAATCAGGGATCCCAACCAAGAAAAGGTACTACTCACATTGAGATGGTCTTTCTAAATATTATCACTTAGTTATTTAATGAATGAAATCTCCAAAATATGCCCAGAGACTTGTGTTTCTTGGCAACATTGTTTTTAAGGCTGCTGTTCTGTTGAATCTTTATCTTTATTGTATATATTCCAGTGCATATTAATTCTTATATTGTGTTTCTGTTTATTTTTTACTAAAAAAACAATAAAAATCCCCAAATTTCATATTCTAGATAATCTGCAATAGTTCTACAGGTTAGAAAAGAAAATAATTTTATATTATTTTTGAAAAGGAAGACAGGAACAAGATAGCTGACATTAATTAGCAATCTGAACAAGAAGGTTGTTAAGACCTTGAGAAAGAGAATTTTAGAACAGCCTTGTACTGGCTGGTTTTGTATGTCAACTTGACACAGGCTGGAGTTGTCACAGAGAAAGGAGCTTCAGTTGGGGAAGTGCCTCCATGAGATCCAGCTGTGGGACATTTTCTCAATAAGAGTTCAAGAGGGGAGGGCCTAGCACCTTGTGGTGGTACCATCCCTGGGCTGGTGGTCTTGAGTTCTATAAGAAAGCAGGCTGAGCAAGCCAGGGGAAGCAAGCCAGTAAGGAACATCCCTCCATGACCTCTGCAGCAGCTCCTGCCTCCTGATCTGCTTGAGTTCCAGTCCTGACTTCCTCTGGTGATGAACAGCAAGCTGGAAGTGTAGGCTGTATAAATCCTTTCCTCCCCAACTTGCTTCTTGGTCATGAGGTTTGTGCAGGAATAGAAACCCTATGACAAATTGGTACTAGCATAGTGGGGTATTCCTGTAACAACATGACCATTTTGTGGGGAGGACTGTGGAAAGACTTTGGAACTTTGGGCTAGATGATCCATTCTGTGTTAAGAGCTCTGTGGGACATAGTATAGGAGCTAGGATGAAAATGTTGAGAACTCTGCAGATGATGGAGGTCAGACTTGTGAAATTTCATAGGGAAGATTAAAGACTCTTATTAGGGCCGTGTTTTGATTGTGAAGATTCTATGGTTTTGGTTAGCTGGGGCTGAAGAATCATCTGTGATTAACAAGATACCAGAATCACTGAAGCAAACCTTTGGGGTACTGGGACTATTGATGCTGGTTAGCTGGAGCTAAGAAATTAACAGTGATTAAGAAGAGACAAGCATCAGTGAGGTGAAATCTTCTGGGAAGTATTTTCTGAGAGTGACCCGTCCAGCAGGTCTAGTTATTCAGGGTCCCGAAGAGGCGCTACCTGAGGGTCATGGGGGGGAGAGAAGAACGAGACCAAGCAAGATTCCATTTGTCAAGGCCTCGTTTATTGTCACACAGGCAGCACGTTTTAAGCAGTGGGGATGAGGAAGTTGGGAGGGGGAGCTAGGGGGAAGTGACCTTTGCAAAATGCAAAGGAGGGAGGGGTCAAGGTATTCTTTGCACGAGGAAGCACAAAGGGCATCTGGTGAAGGCATCTGCTATCTGCGCACATAGGGACATTCCGCGGTTAAGGGTGGAGCGATCTGTATCGGCAGTTCCTGGGCAGGGCTTAGTTCAAGAATCTCATGGTCATAAGACAGCCATGGCTGAATGACCTTGTTTGGCTCCCCACATTTCCCCCTTCTTTGTATAATTAATAGAGAGTCTGTCTTAGGCTACATGATGTGCACCCAGAGCCAGCACCTAGAAGAGAGGGGTAGAGCCTCTGTCTTAGGCTATGTGAAGTGCCTCCATGCCCAGAACCCCCAATAGGAGTTTGCTCCCTGGGCAATGGCCTCACGCTACTCCCGTCATGGAGTCACTCTACAGCCCTGGGATCATGCTCTACCGACTGAGTTAGCCGGGCTTTTAGGTGTGCATCTGGCATGTGGCATCATGATACTCCCGTCATGGACGTCTCCATAGCTTTTTATACCAAGGGTTTTGGTAGTCTGCAGCCAGGATCAAGAAATTGAGGCCAGCAGAGGGGGTGCCCAAGGGCTCCTCGTAGGCACCTGGGTCATTATCTCTGACCTCTAAACGATGGTAATGCACTGAAACTGGCTTGTTGGTGAAAGCGGCATCCACCTGTGACTTGACAAAAAGAGTTAATTTTTGGAAGTCCCACAGCCCAAAAGAAATGAGCATGAGAAGGCCCACCAAAGATCCCAAAAGACTAGGTAACAGAGTAGAGAACCAAGGGGATGTAGAGAACCAGTTTTGATACCATGATTCTTTTTACTCTCTTTCTTTCTTGCGGTTTTCTAGACTTTCCCTGACCTTTTTAAGGCTATCTTCAACCAATCCTGTCTTGTCTGCATAAAAGCAGCATTCTTTTTTAAGGGCAGTGCATAACCCACCTTGTTGTAAAAAGTACAAATCTAAACCTCTTCTGTTTTGTAACACTACCTCAGAGAGGGATATAACAGAATCTTTAAGATTCTTTAGTCCTAACTGTAGCTCTTGTAGGCCTCTATCGACCACCGCGCTGAGCTGCGCATACTGCTGACTGGAAGTGACCAAGGAGGCAATTCCTGTTCCAGCCCCTGTGGCTTCCAAACCAAGGAGTATAGCCAGGGTGACTGCTGTCATAGGTTCTCTCTTTTGTCTGGACAAATGAGTTCCCCTTTCCCAAAAATTAAGGAGCTCATCAGAATCATGAATGGTCAATCAAGGGAGGAACTTGACAAACACACAATATTCTCTATTCTCTAAAAAGGCAGCTGAAACTATAAAAAGTGGACAATCCCGAGGAGCAAGCAAGATAGGAATCATTAGAAACAACAACGTATTGAAAGGAAGCATTAATTACAATAATTTGATTGCAAACCTCAATCAGGGCCTTGGGGGGCAGCATATCAGGTCCCAGAAGGCACATGCCTAGGCCAGAAATTTAGCCAAGGGTGAGTCCTTGCTTCTCTGGAGGACTCCACCACAGAGAGTTTATTATTATTAGTGGGTAATAATTATTACCCACTAATTATTACCCACTAATTATTACCCAATAATTATTACCCACTAATAATTGAGAATTATTAGTGGGTAATAATTCTCCAAAGCTTGCAATCCCTTCATAAAAGGGCGGGGAGGGTGAATTATAGATCAAACATTCCTATGCTCGGGCAATGGAGCAGTCGCGATGACCTCCTGGGCAGACATAAAGTTTCCAGGGAAGGAGCCTTAAGTGTTTTTGCCTGCCTTCAGTGGAGCACCCGGGGGACCAGGTAGAATCCAAAAGCTCGGGCACGCTTTTTTGAGGGACAAAGGTGTCAGGGGTACCCCAATCCGCACTAGCTCCCCGAGCGAGCTGGTGAGCAACCACGACATTGGGGCTACACATCATCATCCCCATTTGAGAGAGAATGTCTCTCCCCCAAAGATTAACAGGGAGGCCCTCAACAATAAAAGGCAGCACAGTGCCCGAATTCCCCTCTGAATCTTTCCATGTCAACAACTTTGAACTTTGTTAGGTATTTTTAGACTGGCCAATGCCTTGTAAATGAGTCATCGAGGGCTGGAGAGGCCAGGCAGAAGGCCAGGAGCTCAAACTAAGAACTGTGGTTTCAGCTCCCATATCTATAATGCCATCAAACTTTCGCCCATCCAACGTAAGGCACAAGGAGGGGCGCTCCTTAGAGAGTTGCTGGACCCAGTAGACATCAGAGGAACCAGGTTGGCTATCTCCTCTGAGCCCTCCCATGTGAGCACCAGAGGAATCAAGCAGGAGAGGGAGCGCCTGGGCTACTCTCTGACCAGGGAGAATGGTGACCGGGCCCTTTTCGGCCTTAAAACTTTTATCTCTCCAGTACAGTCTACATCCACAAGCGACTGGTGGACACTGAGACCCTGCATGGTAGCTGAAGCATGCCCTATAATGAGAAAAAATGTGCCAAATGGCGGGGGTCCAAAAATTCCTGTGGAGAGAACCTAAACACCATCTTGGGGGTTCAAAATTGTGTGGGAGGAGGCACACAAGTCCAGTCCTGCGCTCCCTGCTGCTGCCCTAGATAAGCTGGTGCCGCAGGAGCTTGGTGCTGTACTTGGGGGGGTGTGGTCATCTGTGGGTAGGGGTCCCAGTGCAGGGCCCCTTGGCCATTTCCCTGGACCACAGGGAGAGCTTGCCCATTAGCATCAGTTCTAGACCGACATTCTTTAGCCCAATGGCGGCCTTTCCTACAGCGAGGACAAACAGTAAGCTTAGGGGCCCCTTGGCCAATGGTGGGATTAAATGACTGGCTGGGGTTGAGAGTGCTACATTCTCTAGCAAAGTGACCAGGCTGCCCACATCTAAAGCATGTTTTGCCTCTAGGGTGGCCAGAATCTCCAGTTTTTTGGAACACAGCCCTGATAGCTAAACTGATAGACTTGGACACTTTATGTGAGGAGTCAACATCATTGCAAAGTTTAATCATTCCCATGAGGTCAAGATCTTTGGTGTTGCCTCGTAACGGGGCTCTGCACGCTGAGTTAGCATTTTTCAAGAGCAAGCTGTTTAACGAGGAGCCCCTCACTTTCACTTTGACCTAGGACTCCTTCCGCTGCTTCCTGTAACCTCCCCACAAATTGAGCGTAGGGTTCCTGGGCCCCCTGGACTATTTTAGTTAAGGGGGTGGTGAGGGCTCCTGTAGCAGGAACCGCTCTCCAGGCAGATAAGGCGGCCTGTGCTGTTAGTACGCCTGGGGACAATCCTAATTGTTTTTCCTCTGAGGCAAATAGGCCCCTCCCACACAACTTGTCTGCCCGCCGTCCAAGAGGCAGTCCTGCCTAGAGGGTTTTTTCCGTTCCTAGCGGCCAGACTCTCGGCCCTATCTATGAATTCAGATTTCCAAGTTAAATATTGTCCTCTGCTATAGTTAAGAGACGGGCATTCTCGTCCCCTTTCTCAGCATCTTGTATTATGTCTCTTATAATGCCCCAATAATTAAAATATGCATCGGACACTGGGTCACCAGCTTTTAAAAGCTTATTAATATCTTTACCAACCTTATTCCACGTAAGTGGGTGTATATCAGGGCTACTTAAAACCAACCAAGGACATTTTTCATCAACAAAACAAAAGAACTTAATTAAATCTTTTTTCTTAACTCTTATTCCTCTCTCCCTGACCAAACGCATGATTTCTCCTATAAAACAAGCTTTCTTAGACAATTGTTTCCCCATGACAATCAGACGACAATTATTTGGCCAAACTCACCTCCCTTTCCAGCGACGCACGAGCGATGCGGCGTGAAAGGTCCTCGATTCCTTTTCCCGGGGTTCCTCCCTTGTCCGGTAGTTGACTGTGCTTCAGGTCCCCTGTTCAGGCGCCACTTGACCCGTCCAGCAGGTCTAGTTATTCAAGGTCCCGAAGAGGCACTACCTGAGGGTCATGGGGGGGAGAGAAGAACGAGACCAAGCAAGATTCCATTTGTCAAGGCCTCTTTTATTGTCACACAGGCAGCATGTTTTAAGCAGTGGGGATGAGGAAGTTGGGAAGGGGAGCTAGGGGGAAGTGACCTTTGCAAAATGCAAAGGAGGGAGGGGTCAAGGTATTCTTTGCACGAGGAAGCACGAAGGGCATCCGGTGAAGGCATCTGGTATCTGCGAACGTAGGGACATTCCGCTGTTAAGGGTGGAGCAATCTGTATTGGCAGTTCCTGGGCAGGGCTTAGTTCAAGAATCTCATGGTCATAAGACAGGCATGGCTGAATGACCTTGTTTGGCTCCCCACATGAGAGCACAGAAGCTGTGTTCCAGAGATCCCCAAGGTTGTACCTTGTTCTGTGGCTGGACTCGGTAATGTATAAGAGTCACCCAGGTGGTACTGGTTTTGAAGGAATGAAGGGGTCATGAAAAGCTGCTGAGGCTCAGCACTGTGAGAGGCCATGAAAGGCCATTGGTGAAGGTACAACCTCAGTTGCAAGTGATGGCCCAGGACTGAAGGGGTCATGCAAAGGAGTTGAAGCTTGTCACCATGAAGAGAGCCTATGAGAGGCTATTGGTGAAGCCTAGTTAGAGCAGAAGATAGCAGTGTTTTGGAGATGCCAGTACCATGAGATGACCACCAAGAACAGCAGCAGCAGTGGAGTACAGGCATCTGGAGCCTAGAAGACAAGCTGTGTGCTACAAAGGGCAGAGCTGGAGATGTGACCCATGCCCTTAGAGGAGCCTGGAAGATTGTGAGTTGGATCCCAGACAATGAACAGTTGAAGTTTGAGTTTTGCTTTTGATTGTGACTGTGCCCTGATTTTTCCCTCTTGAAGGAAGAAAGTATTTTAGTGGAGCCCACAGTTAAGAGACTGAATTTTTAAAAGCCTTTGAATTTTAAAAGATATTGAACATTTTAAAGGGATTGAAATTTTAATATGTAAAGATTGTGGGACTTTTAAAGTTATTTAGATCTTGGGGATGAATAAGAAAGTAAGGGTTGAGGCTTAATAGTGATGTGTTTTGTATGTCAAGTTGACAAGGGGTCAATTGTACTGGCTGGTTTTATGTGTCAACTTGACACAGGCTGGAGTTATCACAGAAAAAGGAACTTCAGTTGGGGAAGTGCCTCCATGAGACCAGCTGTGGGACATTTTCTCAATAAGTGTTCAAGAGGGGAGGGTCTAGCACCTTGTGATTGGTACTGTCCCTGGGCTGGTGGTCTTGGGTTCTATAAGAAAACAAACTAAGCAAGCCAGGGGAAGCAAGCCAGTAAGGAACATCCCTCCATGACCTCTGCATCAGTTCCTGCTTCCTGACCTACTTGAGTTCCAATCTTCACTTCCTTTGGTAATTAACTGCAATGTGGAAGTGTAAGCTGAATAAACCCTTTCCTCCCCAAACTTGCCTCTTGTTCATGATGTTTGTGCAGGAATAGAAACCCTGACTAAGACAAGGCTGGAGTATAGGAATAAAAACTCTCACATAATCTCTAACAAAAGAGGAGACGAAGAGATCAAGGAGGAGGAGGGAAAGAGGTAGGGAAAGATAATATAGAGGAAAAAGAGGATAAAAGGCATATTTAAAAAAATTGTTTGAATTTATTTCGTGTTAACATGATTTTATTCAATTTATTTCTCTGTGTTCTTCATATTTCTATCAACAACCTAGGAAAATTCATCTGCTTTTAAAAATACTTTGCATAAGAATCTTACATCTTTGCATCACTTTATTTCTCTCATTGGTTCGACCTTCAGTGAAACACTAGCACATAATTAAAATTCTGCCAACTCCATTGCTACTTTACAATAAAAGATCACCTTCTTCTGATTCTTAGTAAAACACTATTAATTTTAGTGTTCTATGAAAATGGACTTAGTATTCATATTTTAAGCAACTCTTCATAAATAATTATTTAGATATTTTCTTTCATATCTAGCTATCGACAGAATTTCTCTTAACCGTTCCATCCCAGCAATATTGAGAACTTCATAGAATTCAGTTTAAATCTTTTATAATCTCAAATATTTACGCAATTCCAAAACTACTTCTGCATTTTCTCACAATTTTGATATACACACACACAATAAAAATATATTTTAAAAATAAAATATATATTTTAAAATATATGTTAAAAATATACACTAAATTGAAATATATTTCCCACAGTTACAGAGGTTAGTAAGCCAAAATAAAGAAGCCAGATTCTTTGATTCCTGAGGAATGATTTGAATTTGGTAGACTTCATCTTGCAACCATATAAGACAGAAAGAGGGAAAGAGTGTGGCTTATGCACTTTCTAGATACCAGCTCCTACTTTGTGATATCTATTCTCATAATATCATGTAAAATCAGTTCCTGGTGGTTCCATCTATAAATACCATCATTATAGGGATTATCATTTTACTTTTCTGAAGAGGATGGATGCTATAGTGATACATAATTCCAATGACAGTGAAACATGGGTTCCTTATTTTTGTGTCAGCCAGACATTCATTGCTGTGAAAATACCAACTGCAAAAAGGGAGGATGATTTCTTTTTCCTCTAGATTTCAGGAATTTCTTTTCACCTATCAGATGGCCCTAAGGATTGAACATAACAAAATGGTGTCTATAAGGCATGATGGAGTAGAGCTTCCTGCTTCTGGCGAACACTCATAGACATGTCTTTGTTTAGAATATTAACTGTTATGCTAATTAACATTTCGTTCTGTTGTTGCTTCTGTTCATCATTACTGGTTCCTCTTATTCATTCCTACTTCCCCATTCTTTTCTAACCTCCCTTTTCCTCTTCCCTGTCATCCCCTCATCTTTCATTACTTTTCTTGTTCCTCTTTTCTATTCTGCTTTCCTTATTACCTCTTTCCTTCTTACCTCCTTTGCCTATCTTTCTATTTCCCCCCCCCCTTTTTTTCTTTTGATGATGAATTATTTGTCATGTTAGTAGGGTCATTACCATCAGAGTGTGTGCTTTGGCAGTCATAATAACCTAAGTTCAACTATACATCCTTAATAATGCTAGTAAGGGTCAAATGAACACTGGAAAGAAGAACAGAAAGATTTATTTAACATAGTCACACTTGGGTGAGAGACAAAGAGATTTGAAGTCCAAGGTCAGCTTATAGAAATCATTTCAGTTTAAATACACGTCAAGAATCATCCTTTACTAAGTTATGTGGTCAATATGTGTTCAGTCTCACCTAAGATACATTGGCAATTGGACATATAGATCCTAAAAGATGATATGATAAATTGTAAAAATTTCCCAAGAGATGTGATACCTTTCTAATTAACGTAGGCTTAAAATAACTTAGGAAATTCAAAATTCTTGAGACTTTACTAGTCCGATTATAATATCAAGGGCTTAAGAATCAATATGTGTATGTGTGTGTGTGTGTATGTGTGTGTGTGTATGTGTGTGTGTGTGCATGTGTGTGTGCACGCATGTGTGTGTATGTCTAATTACAATCATTTCCAACCAAATTGCCTTAGTTGTAGTTGATTATTTCACTTTAATTTGGACTATATGGAACAGCATTTCAGAATGCACTCTAACCTTGAATTGGACTTCTGTATATAAGTTATCCTCCAGTCATATGTTCCTGAGTTGCTGAACCATAGAGGCATATATTTATGACCAGGTCCAATACTAATGTGTAACCTATTTAATATTTAATTCTGCTTCACAAAATCAATATATGTTGTGCCTATAATATTTGGAGGAAAGAAGTATTACCAAGAAATAAAAAGATTCATCGTGAAATTTGTCTAGTATTAACAACTTAAATATATGATTTTCTACAACTTTAATAAGACCTTGTATATTCCTGGCTTGAACTTATCATCAGGAGCCTTACTGGCATATTTCTGAGAATTGCCAAACTGTCATCAATTTGGCAACACTCATTAAATAATTTATGAAGACATCAATTTAATATTTATCATATGTTTTACAAGTGTAAGGTCTTATGCTCAGCATGAATTATCAACATTTTAAGATATTGGTCTAAAGCATTTGCCACAGTTCAATTAAGGGGATTTTAATTAAACTGCTAAAAAAGTAATATGGAAAGAAGGACCGATGTAATAATAAAAACACGATAAAATATTTTACATCACTTAGATATTTTGGAAAATGTACATTAGAATTTTAAAATGTTAATTTCTCTATCAGTTGATATTCCACCTCAAGACAGAAGATGATAATGTTTCTGAAAGAAAAATGAAAGTGAGTTTTATGGTCCTATAGAAAATACTTTCTTGAAACAATTATTATAGTGACCACCACCTTCACTTTATAGTGTTCCTAAGTCTTAATATATGAAAACATTTCTTACCAATAGAAAGACACAAATGACATGCAAGCTTCAAATTACCTAGGGGTTCCTGCATTTCAGTAACATTTTATCCAGAAATTCAATTGTTAATGGGGGTCTATAATGCTCAAAGCCTTGCAATAGCCTCACAGCAAGTTCATGATAAATCATAAACCATTTCCCTTCACCTTTCTTCCTTTGGTCTTTACAAACCTACACATTATACAATATCGTGTCATCTTCAGTTCCCAGTGCTTTGATTTCCTTCATGCCCATAAAACATATAGTTCTGCTGTGCAATAGTTTTCTTCTTTTTAGAAGATTTTCAACATCCAGTATTTCCTTACTAACTTTGTTCCCATCATAAGCTTTACTTCAGGCATATCTGTGCACTAAGTAGGTATACAAGAATAAATTTGAGTGCTTAGAGCCTGAAAAGTACTAGATTAATTTTTGCTAAATGGATGAATGAGTGATTGAAAAGGAAAAAAAAATTACCAAAAGTGACTGACTTGGATCTCACATATTTTTTTTTATTTTTTTATTTCAAATACTTTCTCCTTCTGTCTTTGCAATTTTAAGATTCACACCTGGTTATACAAGGGAGACATGGAATAATAATTGTTCTAGGCTTTGTTTAGCTTTTGCTGTGAAACCTAAACTACACTCCTAATCTTGGTAGCTATTGAAACGGCTCTAACACACCAAGAAAAAGCAGAATAAACCCCTGTACAGTTCCAAATGAAATTATAAAAATACATGTTTCCTATCCTGTGATTTCAGCTTAGCATCTGGAAATGCAGGTCTTTTGTCATCGCCCATTTCTGTCACTGAAGATAATGGGGATGGTTGGTTAATGGCTCAAGGAAAATAAAATGAAGCCACCACCAAGTTCTCTGTTTTATTTATTCTATTATGATATTTTATAGCATGCAATTTCATTTATGATGCTATTTATCATCTAATACTATACCAAAAATGATCTGGCAGGGCTGGAAATAATGGGAAAGTATAATATTTCAGGTTTTTTAGCTTTAAATTTGAGTTTAGAATGAATGCTAAGGCATTTGAAAGTGGAATTTATAGGAGATTAATGGGAAAAACAAACTGGAAAGTAGTTTAAAAATGTTCTCAAATATCTGTTAGAAGGTTGAATAAATAACCACGTCATTCATTCATATTTACCCAAGAGAACTGAAATATATTTTTGAAACTAATATTTCACATTGTTGCATCTCCCTGAAAGAATCAATTTCCTAATACTCTATTGGGTTTGCACTTTTTAATTTTACACTATGCTCCCCTACACATTGGATGTATTTCCCAATATTCATACTGGTTGGATGAAACAACAGATAACCACCAAGTCCAACATATACTGTGGTATTTGCTCTGAGAAAATGTGTGTGCAATAAATCCATTATGCTCAGCAAGTAACTAATAATGACAACTAACAATAACTTGGAAAAATTGTAAAGGTATATGGTAACAGAGGTATGAAAAACATGATCTCTCTTTCTCTCTCTCTCTCTCTCTCTCTCTCTCTCTCTCTCATATATATATATATGTATGTACAATATTGAAATTTTACTATCAAGTTCTCATTTTGTAGCTTCTCTTTCCCATATATACATTTCCTGTACTGATAATCTCAAGTATCACACAATTTAAATTTAATAAAGTAAGTTGAGTATGAGTACTGGGGTGTCATGGGAGTTGACCTTAGACAATAGCTAAGTGATGAGTAAATTAGCAGGGGATAGAGTAAACTTTATGGTCCAGGAGGAGTCAATATGAAAGTTCATTGTGATACCATAGCAATGGGAAACTTAAGAGTTATATATTGTTCAATTACAGAATTAGCTGATTGTGCATAGCTAAAAGAGTAAAAAATACTACAAATAGAAGTAGTTTACTGATTTGATATTTCTCTGTATTTAAATTGCCTTGGTCTTTGCTGACTTTTGTTTATTTTTGGTTTATTTCCCTTATTGTTCATCTGAAAAATGGTATCTTTTTCATGTTATGTCACGTCACCATGACTACTTAACAAGTATTCACTTTTCACCCTATTAATGTTAATCATAAAATATCAATATTATTTCTCTTATGTTTGTGAAAATAGTATTAATAGAAATAATAGATAATAAATAATAATAATAGATAATAAATAATAGTATTAATAGAAAACAGAATTCCCAAGATGGAGAAATATTTGACAAGGCTAAAAGTTTCTTTAATCTTTCTTGTTCATCCTCTCTGGTTTCCCATTTAAAAAAAAATCATCGTTATTTGAAACCAACAAAGGCAGAAGCAGAAGGAAAGAGGAAAGGAGGGAAAGAAAAGACAAAAGAGAAAAAGAGAATGGTGGGGATGTGTAAGGAAAAGGAGAAAAAGAACTTTATGTTGTCTTTATTGCAGGACTATTTTGTTCATGCCTTTTCCCTCCAGCCCCAAACCAAGCTTAATCTCTTTGTGGGTTGATTAAGAGTACAAGATGCTTAAATTTGATATATTAGGGGAAAGTTCTTTCATTTCCTAGATCCCCCCTTATCTTTGCAAAGAGGTCACAGATAATCTGAGATGTTTATTTTGAAGCTGCCAACATTTTGCAATTACAAGAAACAACACAGTTTGTGTGGACTGATTTAACTAAGGCAAAGTTGAAGAATATAGGATTGTTTTTGAAAGAAGAGACAATATTTTAACCAGACTGCTCACAGTCTTTACAATCCTCCTTGCATTGTTTTTATACATTTATTTATTTATACATATTACAACCCAATATTAGCCTTCCCTTTCTTCCCAGTACCCCCTCATGTAAGTCATTCCTTCACTCCCCCAACTGGTGCATCCTCTCCCACTGAGGCCAGATAAGACAGACCATTTATGGGTGAGGGATTTGAATAGAAGCAGGAAACAGGCTCAAAGACAACCCCTGCTCCATGAAGGCCATGATGCTCATCTGTAACATGTGTATGGGTCCTAGTTTCAGTCAGTACTCATTATTTGGCTAGCGATTCAGTCTTTGGTATTCCCCAAGGGTCTAAGTTATTTGACTCTGTTGGTCTTCCTATGGAGTCCCTGTTCTCTTCAGGTCCCTCAATTCTTCTCCCAACTTCTGCCCTAAGACTCCCCAGCTCCATCTAATGTTTGGATGTAAGTCACTGTATCTCATTCCATTGGCTGTTGGGTGGAGCCTCTCAGATGACAATTATGTTAGGTTCCCCTCTCCAATTATAGCAGAGTATCATTAATTGTGTTAAGGATTGGTTCTTGTTTATAATATGGGTCTCAATTTGGGAGAGTCATTGGTTGGCCATTCCCTCAGCCTCTGCTTTATCTTTGTCCCTATACATTTTGTAGGCAGAATGCATTTTTTATCAAAGGTTACTGTCCTTATCCTGCCACTGGGAGTCCTGCCTTGCTACAGGAAGTGTCCTCATTAGGATCATTATCTCCCACTGGTTGGAATCTCAGTTACAGTCACCCATACAGACACTCTCCCTATTTTCTCCTCTGCTTTCCCTTTATATTATCTCTCTATCTCCTGCCCTACACCTCTGCCCATCCCCTCTCCCACCCAGTTCTCTCCTTCTATCTCCAGTCTCTATTTTGTTTCCCCTTCTGAGAAAGATTAAGCTATCCTCCCTTGGGCCTTTCTTATAATTTGACTTTTTTGAGTCTGTTGATTATAACATGGTTATCCTGTACTTTGTGGCTAATATTCACTTCTAACTGAGTTTATACCATGAATGTACTTTTTCGGTCTGTGTAAACTCACTTAGAATAACATTTTCTAATTCTATCCATTTTCCTCTAAAATTCATAATGTCCTTGTTTGAATGGCTGAGTGGTATTCTATTGTGTTGATATACAACAGTTCTGTGTCCATTCTTCAATAGAGAGAGAGCCTTCTAGGTTGTTTTCAGTTTCTGGGTTTTAGGAATAAAGCTGCTATGAACATAGTTGAGCAAGTGTCCTTGTGGATGGTAGAGAATCTTTTGGGTATATGCCTAGGAGTGGTATATCTGGATCTTGAGGTAGAACTATTTCCAATCTTCTGGTTAACTGATTTCCAGAATAGTTGTACAAGTTTGCACTCTTACCAGCAGTGGAGGAGTATTCCCCTTGCTCCACAACCTTGCCAGTATATGCAGTCCTTTGAGTTTTTGATCTTAGCCATTCAGATGGGTATAAGGTAAAATCTCAGAGTCATTTGACTTGCATTTCTCTTATGATTAAGGATACTGAACATTTCTTTATGTGTTTCTCAGCCATTTGCAATTCTTTTGTTGAGAATTCTGCTTAGCTCTGTACCAATTTTTTAATTGGCTTATTTGGATTATTTATGCCTAAAAGAGCACTGATACAAAGTACATACCTAAACACAAAAAAGGCAATATACAGCAAGCCAATAGCCAGCATCAAATTAAATGGAGAGAAAGTTAAACATTTGCACTAAAATTGGGGAAAAGACAAGGATGTCCACTCTCCCATATGTCTTCAATATAATACTTCAAGTTCTAGCTGAAGCAATAAGAAAACTGAAGGAAATCAATTGGCACAAATTGGAAGGAAGAAGTCAAACTATTGCCGTTGGCAGATGATAGGATAGTATACATAATTAACCCCAAAATTTCATCCAGAGAACTCCTATAGCTATTAAACACCTTCAACAAAGTAGCTGGATACAAAATTGACTCAAATAACTCTGTTCCCCCCCCCATACAAGTGATAATCAGGCTGAGAGAGAAGTTAGAGAAACAGTATGCTTTACAATAATCACAAATAACATTAAATACCTAGGTGTAACTCCAACCAAGCAAGTGAAAGACATGGATGACAAAATATTTAAGTCTCTGAAGAAATGAATTCAGTAAGATATCAGAAGATGGAAAGATCTGCCTTGGATGTATAGGACTAACATAGTGAAAATGTCCATCAGACCAATTGCAATCTATAAATTCAATAAAATCCCCATCAAAATCCCAATACAATTCTTCACAGGTCTTGAAATAATAATTCTCAATTTCATATGGAAAAAAAAAACAAAACAAAAAAACCCAAGGTAACTAAATGATTCTGAACAAGAAAAGAACTTCTGGAGGTAACACTATCCCTGACTTCAAGCTATACTGCAAAGTAATAGTAAGAAAACTGTATGGTATTAGTACAGATACAAACAAGTTGATCAACTGAATCTAATTAAAGACCCAAAAATAAACCCACACACCTATTGACACTTGATTTTTTTACTAAGAAGCCAAAGCCATACAATAGAAGATGGAGAGCATCTTCAAGAAATGTTGCTGTACTAAACGGATATCTGCAGATAGAAAAATGAAAATAGATCTATATTCATCACTTTGCACAAAACACGAGACCAAATGAATCAAAGACCTCAAGATAAAACCAGATAAATTAAGTCTAATAGAATAGAAATTGGAGAATAGCCTGGAACTCATTGATATAGGAGACAACTTCCTCTACAGAACACCAATGGCTCAGACACTAAGGTCAAGAATTAATAAATGGGACCTCATGAAACAAAAAAAAATTGTCTGTAAGTCACAGGACACTGTCATAAGGACAAAACAACAGCATACAGATAGGAAAAAGATCTTCACTAACCCTACATCTGACAGAAGGCCAATATCTTTCTCCCATTTGTAATGATAGCATGACTTTTGACAACTCACTTTTCAAATTTTAATATAGAAAATATACTACTACTTTTAAAAAGATAAACAGAAATCAAGTCATGGACAAGTTCTTTATAGGTGATGCTCTTGATTTTTCTTAGATTTTTCTGTTTTTATTATAAAGTGCTATGACGAAAACAAAGGAAGGGTATTGTTCTCAGCCTACGGTTTTAGAAAATAGCTCAGCACTGAGGTAAGTCTGGGTACGAACTCAAAGGAGGAGTTTGATACAGGAATGAAGCAGAGACTATGGAAGAATATTGCTTACTAGCTTGCTCCCTGGCTCCTACTCAACTACCTGTTTTATACAGAGCTCAGATGTCTCTGCCCACACTGGGTTAGGTTCCTTCTTCTAAAGTGACTCCAGTTGTGCTAAGGTGAAAAATGTTAATGTAAGAGTTTACTAACTAGCAGAGTGTTTCATAATAAAACCCATGCCACAAATTTCAGTCAGTGTTGTGAGATTATTGTCCTCTGTGATAAAACATTGACAGGAAAACATAAATGAATGCTTCTCAATTCATCTGGCCCTTAGTTTTTCTTTTATTTTTACACCAACTACCTGAAGATATTTTGTTTGACCTACTCTGTTTAGGTTTTGTTGCCTGACCAAGACAGATGTCCAGACTGCATGTGTAATTTGGATATCTTCTTGTTATGCTACCCAATACAATAAAGTTGAAAATGTCCGTGAGGGAAAAATAAGTATTGATAGATGTTTATTAGCAATTTAATTTCATTTAATCTAGTAGGCAATTAGATATCTAGTGGGTAACTGTGTCATAGATTACAAGAACCTATCAGACTAGAAGACAAGTGACTCCTTAAATCAAATTTAGGAGTTTATATTAGAGAAAATTGAGTCATCCTGACTTACAATGGGAAGACACAGCCATGAATCATCCTCCACCCCTTCTAACTCCAAATATATGAGACTTTGGTTCCTACAGATAAATAGCCATTAGTTCTAACATGTATTTTCTAACAGATAAAATTATATTCAAAAACTTTTTACTTTAAATTTGCTCAACAAATGCTAAATCAACTATGTTTCTTCTTAAAAACCTGTTTTATTTTTAGTTTATTCTCATTCATTAGAGATAAATAGTTTTGAAGAAGTAAATATATTTAAATTCTTTTTTATTTAGAAAAAATTCTTTACATATAAAAACACACTGACTGATGCTGTAACATTAACTTTAAAATTATACCAGTCAGTATGTGTTTTTTCTGGTAGAGCACTAGCCTAGTTATCCTAAAGTTCGTTCCATAGAAATGCAAACATACACACACACACACACACACACACACACACACACACACACACACACACAGAGAGAGAGAGAGAGAGAGAGAGGGGGAGAGAGAGAGAGAGAGAGAGAGAGAGAGAGAGAGAGAGAGAGAGAGAGAGAGAGAGAGAGACAGAGACAGAGAGACAGAGACAGAGAGACAGAGAGAGAGAGAAAGTTTTCATATGAGCTTTCTCTCTTTTTGCCACCGAAAAACTGAATTAATTAAATGTATGGGCTCACATTTTGCATTTTCTTTGAGTCCTATATTACTTTTTCACAGTCATGCTTCTATCTTGGGATGATCAAGTGTTTTTTGTCTTTAAGTTCATTTATAAAATTTATTACATTTATTGAGTTATTTATGTTGAAATGTCACTATTTCTAAGGTAAAACCAACATGATCATAGTGGATGATCTTTTTAATATGTGCCTAGATTCAGCTTGTAAGTATTTTGTTTTAATTCTAACTATTATTTATTATGGAAATTGGCCTCAAGTTTTCTTGTGTCTATAACTGGTTTGGGTATTAGATGAATACTGACTTAAGCAAAATATTTGAAGATTATTCTATTTCTATTTCTTTTTAAATAATCAAGTAACTTCTGGAAGTAGAACTTCTTTGAAAGTATTCAATATACATATACTGAAATACATATATATATATATGTATATATATATATATATATACATTTCTCAGACAATATATATATAAAACATTTATTAGAAATAAGAATACAATTGATATGCTTTAGCTAGACTGTTCTAAGAAATTAATATTAATCAATGTTGAATCTCTAAAGAATAATAAAACAATGGACATTTCAAAAAGCTGTATTTTTTAAAGTTTGCCTTATAAAGAAATAATAGTTTGAGGAGTTTGATGTGTTTAATTCATTTAACTATAGCAAAATAGGTATAATTTTAAAATATTATGAAGGACTTCTCAATATATCTTGTTTTAAATTATTATGTACTAATCTTTTGTATTTACTTTTACATGCATAAAATGTTTCAATCTTTAAGTACAATCAAAGTTTCTGGAATATATTGCTCTAGAAGGGAATGGACTGAGATTTGGCTAAATACATTGTCTGGGGAGGAAGAAAAAGAGATAACATTTTGTCTATAAATATGTATTGGAAAGTTGTATGAAATCCTTGGTTAAAACACAAGACAAGAAAAAGAACCCTATTTATCAGTATCAGCCCCCTTTCTAATTCCTGAAGCAAGTCTTCGCCACGTTATCTTATTGAGGACTCTATTCTTTATGTTACTGGAATAAGTCCCTCTTTTCCTAGCTGAATAAGTCTTTATTCTACATATATTGAAAAGTTCTCCTAAAATGCTAGCAAGATTGTGTAGATCATTACAAGTGCTCTAGAATGTCTTCAACCAGATACCTATGTAAATTTTAATTATTCATACATTTTTCGTAAACATCCACTTATTTATAGAAAAATAAGCTTTGGCTTGGGTTAAATAATTCAAGAAAATTAGTATGTTGTCTAAAAAAAATAATTTGCTGGCAGTGTTGTGCAAATAGCATTTTGCTACAGGTATTTGCCCTTTGATATTTAGCAAAGATGATTTGAAATGTAATTTTCAGTGTTGAAAGCTATTTTATTCTTCTAAACTATGCTTTTATGATTGTAATTGACATTTTATATACAACAAAAAGGAATGATAGAGATACTTTGACAGGCACAGTTATGTGCTGCCTGTCAGAAACAACCATTTTGCTTAAATGAATGACAAGACAATGCAAAAGGTGTATTAATTAGAATGAAATGTAACTTTTGATAATTAGTTTTGATACATTTTTATCTTGAGGGTAAGAGCATAAAAAGAGACAAAATGAATACTTTTCTATATGAGGAAGTTCTTATAATACTTTTTATTCTTAATATTTCATATAAATGATTAAAATGTTCTGCATTTCTGAGTTACAAAGCAAACATCTAATAACTATGATGGCTATTTTTGGTTGTCAATTTGACTACATCTAGAATTTATTAAAATACAAGTGTAGAGGGCACAACTATCTGATATTTTTTGCTTAATATCAAATTGGTAGATCCATTTCTAATCCTCATATGTAAAGTTTCTAATATGTACTTTTGGTAGGTACATATGACTCTAGATACACATATACAGATATAAATATATATACATGCATATATACATACATGTATATACATATACACATAATAAAACCATATATAAATATGAAAACATACACTGTATATAGTGTGTGTATGCATGAATGTATATACAGAGAGAGAGAGAGAGAGAGAGAGAGAACGACAGAGAGACAGAGAGACAAAGAGAGAGAGAGAAGAAAGAGGAAGAGATTCATTCTATGATTTCTGTTACTCTAGGGAACCCTGACTAATATAACAACTTAATTATAAAAATTCCCATAGTTTTAGCATAATGTGTAATAGCAGCACTCTGGAACTTGAAGCAAGAAGAATATAATCATATTGAGACTATTAAAGGCCGCACAGAAACTTCTAGGGTACCTTGGGCTAACAAATAAGACCCTAAAGTAAAAGAAGAAAAAAAAACAATTAATAAGCAAAGAAACAAAGCAATGAACAATAGCTTTATCAATTATGTGTTTCTTGGCTATATACATAGGTATCTGAGGGAGGAGGACTGGATCACTGGTGCTAGCCTATTTTAGTCTACATAGAGAGTTTAAATCCATACAGAGACTCAATGAGACTAAAGTCACCTGAATGAGATTTTCATATGAACCTAGAAATTTAATTCAAAATAAAAAGTTAAAATTTAAATCTTTCAGATGTAGGATTGGTAAATATCTTTATCCAATCTGTAGATTGCCATTTTGTCCTGATGACAGTGTCCTTTGCCTTACAGAAGCTTTTCAATTTTATGAGATCCCATTTGTATATAACTGTTCTTACAGCCGGGTCATTGGTGTTTTGTTCAGAAAATTTTCCCTGGTGCCGATGTGTGTGAGGCTCTTTCCCATTTTCTATTCTATTTGATTCAGTGTATCTGGTTTTCTGTGGAGATCCTTGATCCACTTGGACTTGAGCTTTGGAACAAGTAGATATGAATAGATCAATTTGCATTCTTCTACAAGCTGACCTCCACTTGAGCCAGTACCATTTATTGAATATGCTTTTTTCCACTGGATGACTTTGGCTCCTTTGTCAAAGATCAAGTGACCATAGGTGTATTGGTTTAGTTCTGGATCTTCAATTTTATTCCATTGATCTACCTGCCTGTATCTATGCCAATTATATGTAGTTGTTATCATTATTGCTCTATAGTATAGCTTGACATCAAGGATGGTGATTTCCCCAGAAGTTCTCTTATGGTTGAGGATAGTTTTTGCTATCCTGAGTTTTTTTGTTATTCCAAACAAATTTGAAAATTGTTCTTTGTGTTTCTGAGAATTCAGTTAGAATTTTAATGGGGATTGCATTGAATCTGTAGATTTCATTTGGTAGATAGCCATTTTTACTATGTTAATCCTGCCGATCCATGAACATGAGAGATCTTTCCACTTTCTGAGTTCTTCAATTTCTTTCTTCAGAGTCTTGAAGTCCTTTTCATACAGGTCTCTGACTTCTCCAGTTAGTCACACCAAGATATTTTATAATATCTGTGAGTATTGTGAAGGGTGTAGTTTCCCTAATTTCTTTTCTCAGCCTGTTTATCTTTGAGTAGAGGGCTAATACTGAACATATACAAAGATCTCAAGAAGGTAGACTCTAGAGAACCAAATAACCCTATATAAAAATTGGGTACAGAGCTAACAAAAGAATTATCAACTGAGGAATCTCGAATGACCAAGGAGCACCTAAAGAAATATTCAACATTCTTAGTCATCAAGAAAATGCAAATCAAAACAACCCTGAGATTCTACCTCACACAAGTGAGAATAGCTAAAATAAAAAATTCAGGTGACAGCAGACACTGATTAGGATGTGGAGAAAGAGGAACACTCCTCCATTGCTAGTGGGATTACAAGCTGGTCAAACCATTCTGAAAATCCGTCTGACGGTTCCTCAGAAAACTGGACACAGTACTGAGGACTCAACTTTTCCACTCCTGGACATATACCTTAAGGAAAGCTCCGACATGTAATAAGAACAGAAGCTCCACTATGTTCATAGCATCCTTATTTACAATAACTAGAAGCTGGAAAGAACCCAGATATCCTTCAACAGAGGAATGAATATAGAAAATGTGGTACATTTACACAATGGAGTACTACTCAGCTATTAAAACAATGACTTCATGAAATTTGCAGGCAAATGGATGGAACTAGAAAATATGCTGAGTGAGTTAACACAGTCACAAAAGAACATGCATGGTATATATTCACTGATAAATGGATATTAGGCAAAAAGTTCAGAATACCCACGATATGCTCACAGATATATGAACATCCCAGAGATACTTACAGATTTATGAAGCTCAAAAAAAGAAGGAAGACCAAAGTGAGGATGTTTCAAAATAATCACTAGAGGTAGAGGGAGGAGGTATGAGGTAGATGAGAGCCACCTACTCATCTCCAAATTTTTAGCCCAGAATCGTTTCTGTCTAAAGGAAATACAGGTACAAAGAGTGGACCAGAGACTGCAGGAAAGGCCATCCAGAGACTGCCCCAACTGGAGATCCATTTCATATGCAGCTACCAAACCCAGACACTATTGCTGATACCAAGAAGTACTTGCTAACAAGAGCCTGATACAACTGTCTCCCAAGATGCAGTGCCAGAGCCTGACCAATGCCTAGAACTGAGAATGGGAGGTGGTAGTGGGGAACCCAATGAAGATATTCAGGGAAGGACTAAAGAAGTTGACAGAATTTGCAACCCCATAGGAAGAACAACAATATCAACACACCAGACCCCGCAGAGTTCCCAAGGACTAAAGCACCAACTGAAGAGTACACATGGAGGGACCCATGGATTCAGCTGCATATGTAGCAGAGAATGGCCTTATTTGGCATTAATAGAAGGGGATGCCCTTGGTCCTGTGAAGGCTTGATACCCCCGAGTAGGGAACTGCTAAGGTGGTGATGCAGGAGTAGGAGGAGTGGGTGATGGAGCACCCTCCCAGAAGCAGGGGGAGGGGTGATGGGTTAGGAGGCTTGGGGTGGGGGGGGGGGAATGGGAGCCCGGAAAAGGAGATAACATTTGAAATGTAAATAAATAAAATAGCCAATAAAAAGAAAAATAAAAAGATTTAAATCCTTCTGAGGGTTTCTCTTCTTCATAAATTTTGAGATAGGCTCACTTTTAAAGTACCTTTTCTTGTTTTATGTTAAAATGTCACATATCCTGAAACAAAATCAAACTTGTTTCAGTCTTTATAACTTATAAATATTGAAAGTAGATTTTTCTTTTCACAAAATATATTTTGATTATGGTTCCCATATCCCGAACTCCTCCCAGATTCTCTGCAATTCCTCATTTACCCATATCCATATGCTCTTTTGTTCTCTCTCATTAGAAACCAAACAGGCTTCTAATAAAAGGAGAATAATAAAAAGTAATAAAATAATTTAAAATAAAGACAAACCTGAAAAGAACAATACAACAGACAGAAAAAAAAGTGTAAAAGGAAAAACATGAGAAACATATATAGATGCAGAGATACATAGGCGAACACAGAAGTATCATAAAAACACAAAATCAGAAATCAGAATATATAAGCAAAAAAATGTAGAGTAAGAGAAAAAAGAAAATATCAAGACAAAGCATTATTAGACAAATCACACCAAACCCAACCCAACCAAACCATATCAAACCTCTAAAGTTACCATTGAATGTCTTTTGTACTAGCCATCTACTACTTGACATGTGGCCCTGACTAGGACTGGTTTGAATACCCATGAAAAATCAATTGAAGAGCACTTATTTATCATGTGCAAACAGTTATTAATTGACAATAGCTTCCGAGTTGGGGATGTGCTCTTGTGTCCACTTCCACTCTCAGCACTGAGACCCCATCAGGCTCAGACCTGGGCAGGCTCTGTGCATACTGCCAGTCTCTCCAAGTTCATATATGCATTGGTTCTGCTATGCTTAGAAGGCCTTGTTGCCTTGGTTTTTTCATTCCCTCCAGCAAGTCCTTGTCTTATTCTTTAGCTACATTGCATTTCTCAGGGCTTATGCTGGAATGAATTGCTGGGCTTTAGGGGAGACATAATGTGCTGGCCATTATTGATTGTACTTTATACTGGCTTCTAGGCATCTGAGATGGAGATTGATGTCATTCTTAGTGTTGTTATCTGATCTTGTCTTTGTTGAATAGGTTTTCTTCTTCTTGGTTTCTATCGCTTCTCTGAATCTTGGGAACTTATGGAGACTGTCTTAGTCAGGGTTTGTATTCCTGCACAAACATCATGACCAAGAAGTAAGTTGGAGAGGAATGGATTTATTTAGCTTACACCATCCACATTGCTGTTCATCACCAAAGGATATCAGGACTGGAACTCAAGCAGGTCAGGAAGCAGAAATTGATGCAGAGGTCATGGAGAGGATGTTCCTTACCGGTTTGCTTCCTGGAAGATATCCACTAAATGATTCTGCTCTCTTCTTAATCACCACCAGTTTTGTAGCTCCAGCTAACCAGCATCAATTGTCCCAGTAATCTCCTTCTCCTCTTGAATATAAAGCCAGACAAACATGGCCAAAACTGCTGAGTTCTACTGCTTGCAGGAACTGAAACATTGGCCCCCTTGTTCTATTACATTATCACTAGCTTCCTTTTTTCCAATTTCTTTACTGCCTAAGCTTGGCTGTCCTGGATCTTGCTCCATAGACTGACTTTGAATTCAGAGATCTGTACGCGTGTCTCCTAAGTACTGGGATGAAAGGTGTGATCCACAAAGCCTGGATTTAAGTTTTTCTTCTCCTAGAATTTACTCTGTTTTAGGCTGGCCTAGAACTCAAAAATCTGCTATCTTTGCCTCCTGGGATTAAAGGCTTGTACTACCTGCCTGTACCCAAATTTAGTTGGTTAGAATCTTTTCCCAAGGTCACCACTCCCTTAATTCAATTTAATGTCCATGAATTCAGTTCCATTTCACTTCCTGGAGCCCACTTAATACTCAAACTATATTTTGTATTTTTCCTTTCCCATCTTGCTATGTTTGTTCAAAATGCTCTTCATCAGACTTAACCAGAGAACAAAGTCTCTGTTGGTTTTTTTTTTAAAACTTCCTTTGTCAATGCAATTAATATAAATCTCTTTACTCTAGCCTTAGGCAATTTCTTCAGACAATGACAAATAGCAGCCATGTCCTTCACCAAAACATCACAAAAACAGCCACTTATTAAAGTTCTTCTCCACTGAAACCTCTTGAGCCATCAGTCCTACACAGTACAAATGACTCTCAGCACCACTGTCTTCCATATTCCTTTTTTTTTTTGATTTTCTAAGTTTTTTTATTTACATTCCAAATCATTACCCCTTTCCTGTTTCCACCCTCCTCGAAAGTCCCTTAAGCCCCCTTCCTCTCTCTTTTCCCCATTCAACCCCCTCTCTCTCTGTCCTGGCATTCCCCTGCATCCAGTCTTTCCAGGACCAGGGGTCTCTCCTTCCATCTTCTTGGAAATCTATTGATATGTGAATTGTGTCTAAGGTATTCCGTGATTCTGGGTTAAGATCCCTTATGCACACACTGCATACCATGTGTGTTCTTTTGTGATTTGGTTACCTCACTAAGGATGATATTTTCAAGTTCTGACCATATGCCTAGGAATTTCGTGAGTTCATTGTTTTTAATTGCAGAGTAGTATTCCATTGTGTAGATATACCACATCTTCTGAATCCATACCTCCGTTGAGGGACATCTGGGTTCTTTCCAGCTTCTGGCTATTATAAATAAGGCTGCTATGAACATAGTGGAGCATGTGTCCTTATTGCATGCAGGTAAAGCCTCTGGGTATATGCCCAGGAGTAGTATAGCCGGATCCTCCAGGAGTGTCATGCCCAGTTTTCTGAGGAACTGCCAGACTGCTTTCCAGAGCAGTTGTACCAGCTTGCAATCCCATCAGCAGTTGAGGAGTGTTCCTCTTTCTCCACATCCTCGCCAACAACTGCTGTCTCCTATGTTTTTGGTCTTAGCCATTCTGACTCGTGTGAGATGGAATCTCAGGGTTGTTTTGATTTGCATTTCCCTAATGACTAAAGATGATGAACATCTTTTTAGGTGCTTCTCAGCCATTAGATATTCTTCAGGTGAGAACTCTTTGTTAAGCTCTGTACCCCATTTTTTAATAGGGTTACTTGCTTCTCTGGAGTCTAACTTCTTGAGTTCTTTGTATATATTGGACATTAGCCCTATGTCAGATGTAGAGCTAATAAAGATTATTTCCCAGTAAGTTAGTTGCCTCTTTGTCTTTTTGACAGTGTCTTTTGCCTTACAGAAACTTTGTAATTTAATGAGGTCCCATTTGTCAGTTCTTGATCTTAGAGCATAAGCTATTAGAGTTCTGTTCAGGAAATTCTCCCCTGTGCCCATATGTTCAAGGTGCTTCCCTAGTTTCCTTTCTATTAGTTTCAGTGTGTCTGGTTTTCTGTGGAGGTCCTTGATCCACTTGGAAATGAGCTTAGTGCAAGGAGATAAGAATGGGTAAATTTGCATTCTTCTGCACGTTGACCACCAGTTGGACCAGCACCATTTGTTGAAAAGGCTATCTTTTTTCCACTGGAAGGTTTTAGCTCCTTTGTCAAAGATCAAGTGACCATAGGAGTGTGAATTCATTTCTTCATTCATTTCATTTCATGTCTTCAGTTCTGTTCCATTGATCTACATGCCTGTCACTGTACCAATACCATGCAATTTTTAACACTATTGCTCTGTAGTACAGCTTGAGGTCCGGAATACTGATTCCCCAAGAGGTTCTTTTACTCTCGAGAATAGTTTTAGCTATCCTGGGTTTTCTGTTATTCCAGATGAATTTTTGAATTGCTCTTTCTAACTCTATGAAGAATTGAGTTGGGATTTTGATGGGGATTGCATTGAATCTGTATATTGCTTTTGGCAAGATGGTCATTTTTACTATATTAATCCTGCCAATCCATGAGCATGGCAGATTTTTCCATCTTCTGAAGTCTCCTTCAATTTCTTTCTTTAGAGATTGAAAGTTCTTGTCATACAGATCGTTCACTTGTTTGGTTAGAGTCACACCAAGATACTTTATATTGTTTGTGGCTATCGTGAATGGTAGCATTTCTCTTACTTCTTTCTCAGCCTGCTTATCCTTTGAGTATAGGAAGGCTACTGACTTGCTTGAGCTGATTTAATATCCAGCCACTTTGCTGAAGTTGTTTATCAGCTGTAGGTGTTCTCTGGCGGAGTTCTTTGGGTCACTTAAGTATACGATCATATCTTCTGCAAATAGTGATAGTTTGACTTCTTCCTTTCCAATTTGTATCCCTTTGACCTCCTTTTGTTGTCTAATTGCTCTAGCTAGAACTTCAAGTACTATATTGAAAAGATATGGAGAGAGAGGGAAGCCTTGTCTAGTCCCTGATTTTAGTGGGATTGCTTCAAGTTTCTTTCCATTTAGATTGATGTTGGCTACTGGTTTGCTGTAAATTGCTTTTACTATGTTTAGATATGGGCCTCGAATACCTGTTGTTTCCAAGACCTTTAACATGAAGGGATGCTGAATTTTGTCAAATGTTTTCTCTGCATCTAATGAAATGACCATGTGGTTTTTTTCTTTGAGATTGTTTATGTAGTGGATTACATTGATGGACTTCCTTATATTGAACCATCCCTGCATCCCTGGGATGAAGCCTACTTGATCTTGGTGAATGATCATTTTGATGCATTCTTGGATTCAGTTGGCAAGAATTATATTGAGTAATTTTTCATCGATATTCATGAGAGAGATTGGCCTGAGATTCTATTTCTTTGTCAGATCTTGGTGTGCTTTTGGTATTAGCGTAATTGTGGCTTCATAGAATGAGTTGGGTAGTGTTCCTTCTGTTTCCATTTTGTGCAATAGTTTGAAGAGTATTGGTGTTAGGTCTTCTTTGAAGATCTGATAGAATTCTGCACTAAAACAATGGGGACATGTGCTTTTTTTGGTTGGAAGATTTCCAATGACTGCTTCTATTTCTTCAGGGGTTATAGGACAGTTTAGATGGTCTATTTGATCCTGATTTAATTTTGGTATTTGATATCTGTCAAGGAAATTGTCCATTTCCTTGAGATTTTCTAGTTGTGTTGAATACAGGCTTTTGTAGTAGGATCTGATGATTTTTTGAATTTCCTCAGTTTCTGTTGTTATCTCTCCCTTTTTGTTTCTGATTTTGTTAATTTGGACACTATCTCTGTGCCCTCTGGCTAGTCTGGCTAAGGGCTTATCTATCTTGTTGATTTTCTCAAAGAACCAACTCCTAGTTTTGTTGATTCTTTGTATGGTTTTATTTGTTTCTACTTGATTGATTTCAGCCCTGAGTTTGATGATTTCTTGCCTTCTACTCCTCTTGGTTGTATTTGCTTCTTTCTGTTCCAGGACTTACAGGTGCGCCATCAAGCTGCTAGTGTATGCTATCTCTCATTTCTTTTTGGCAGTACTCAGGGCTATGAATTGTCCTCTTAGCACTGCTTTCATTGTGTCCCATAAATTAGGGTATGTTGTGCCTTCATTTTCATTAAATTTTAAAAATCTTTGATTCCTTTCTTTATTTCCTCCTTGACCAAGTTATCATTGTGTAGAGCATTGTTCAGCCTCCATGTGTATGTGGGTTTTCTGTTGTTTTTGTTGCCACTGAAGACCAACCTTATTCCATAGTGATCTGATAGGAGGCATGGGATTAGTTCTATCTTCTTATATCTGTTGAGGTCTGATTTGTGACCAATTATATGATCGATTTTGGAGAAGGTACCATGAGGTGCTGAAAAGAAGGTATATTCTTTTGCTTTAGGATCAAATGTTATAAATATATATATCTGTTAGTTCCATTCGGTCCAAGGCTTCAATTAGGTTCACTGTGTCCCTGTTTAGTTTCTGCTTTCCTGAACGATCCATTTCAGAGAGCGGGGTGTTGAAGTCACCCACTATTATTGTGTGAGGTGCGATGTGTGCTTTGAGCTTTAGTAAAGTTTCTTTTACGAATGAGGGTGCCCTTGCATTTGGAGCATAGATATTCAGAATTGAGAGTTCTTCTTTGTGGATTTTTCCCTTGATCCGTATGTAGTGTCCTTCTGTGTCTTTTTTGATGACTTCAGGTTGAAAGTTAGTTTTATATGATATTAGGATGGCTACTCCAGCTCGTTTCCTGGGACCATTTGCTTGTAAAATTATTTTCCAGCCTTTTACTCTTAGGTAGTGTTTGTCTTTGACACTGAGGTGCACTTCCTGCACGCAGTAAAATGCTGGGTCCTGTTCACAGATCCAGTCTATTAGTCTACTAGTCTTTTTATTGGGGGAATTGAGACCATTGATATTAAGAAAGATTAAGGAATAGTGATTATTGCCACCTGCTATTCTTGATGCTATCTTTATGTTTGAGTAGTTATCTGCTTTTGGGTTTGATGCAAGAAGGTTACTATCTCATTTTTTCTAGTGTGTTGTTTCTCTCCTTGTATTGGCAGTTTCCACCTATTATCCTTTGCAGGGCTGGGTTTGTGGAAAGATATTGTGAAAATTTGGTTTTATCATGGAATATCTTGGTCTCTCCCTCTATGGTGATGGAGAGTTTTGCTAGGTATAGTAGTCTATGCTGGCATTTGTGTTCTCTTAGTGTCTGCATGAGATATGCCCAGGATCTTCTGGCTTTCACAGTTTCTGGTGAGAAGTCTGATGTGATTCGGATAGGTCTTCCTATATATGTTACTTGGCCTTTTTCTCTTACTGCTTTTAATATTCTTTCTTTGTTTAGTACATTTGGTGTTTTGATTATTATGTGACAGGAGGTATTTCTGTTCTGGTCCAGTCTGTTTGGAGTTCTGTAGGCTTCTTGTATGTTCATCAGCATCTCTCTCTTTAGGTTAGGGAAGTTTTCCTCCATAATTTTGTTGAAGATATTTACTGGCTCTTTAAGTTGCAAATCTTACTCCCATCTATACCTATAATCTAAACCTAAAGATTTGGTCTTCTCATTGTGTCCTGTATTTCCTGGATATTTTGGGTTACACGTTTTTTTTGCATTTTTCCTTTTCTTTGACTGTTGAGTTGATGCTTTCTATGGTATCTTCAGCACCTGAGAGTCTTTCTTCCATCTCTTGTATTCTATTGTTGATGTTTGCATCTATGACTCCGATTTCTTCCCCAGGTTTTCTATCTCCAAAGTTGTCTCCCTTTGTGATTTCTTAGTTGTTTCTACTTCCTTGTTTAGATCCTGGATGAATTTGCTGAGATCCTTCACTTGTTTGTTTGTATTTTCATGTATTTCTTTAAGATATTTTTGCATTTCCTCTTTCAGGATTTCTGCCTGTTGACCCAAATTTTCCTGTATTTCTCTAAGCGATTTTTGTATTTCCTCCTCATGGGCTTCCATCTGTTGATCCTTAGCCTCCTGTATTTCTTTAAGCAATTCTCGTGTTTCCTTTGTAAGGGCATCTACCTGTTGATTTATTTCTTTAAGCGATTTTTGTGCTGCCTCCCTATGGGCCTCCATCTGCTGACCCATATTCTTCTGCATTTCTTTATGTGAATTTTGTGATTCCTTTGAAAGGGCATCTACCAGTTGATTCATTTCTTTAAGCGATTTTTAGGTTGCCTCCTTATCGGCCTCCATCTGTTGACCCATGTTCTCCTGCATTTCTCTAAGTGATTTTTGTGTTTCCTTTGTAAGGGCTTCTACCCGTTGATTCATGGTCTCCTGTAATTCTTTATGAGATTTATTTGTGTCCTTCTTGAAATCCTCTAATAGCATCATGAGAAGTGATTTTAAATCCAGATCTTTTCTTTCCGGTGTGATGGGGTATGCAGGACTTGTTGCTGTTGGAGAGTTGGGTTTGGATGGTGCCATATTACTTTGATTTCTGTTAGTAACATTCCTACATTTGCCTTTTGCCATCAGGTTACCTCTGGTGTTATTTGTTCCTGCTGTCACTGGCTGCTGGTTGGACCTCCTGTGAGCCTGCAAGGCTATTTCTAACCCCCCTGGATTGCCGGTATTCCCCTGGCACCGATTTCTGGGGCCTGCCCTGCTCCTGAGTGACTTTGGAGCCCTGATGTGCCTTGCCCCAAGTGATGTTATATTGGGGAATCCCTGCATATCCAAAGGCTCAGTGTAGTTGATTCCCAGAGCAGATGTCGCCAAGGGGAAGCTGGTAATGCTCCTGCACAGTGTGGGTGCGCTCTCTCCCAGAGCGGGGGGTGGGGATAGTCCCTCTGCAGGGCAGATGGCCCACAACAGAGCTGGCGCATAGGTGACCACAGAACTGCCCAGCTCTTGGGAACAGGGAGCACACAAGCTGCCTGAGACTCAAGCGATATTATGCTTGATTTTCCCTGTGTCTGGAGGTTCCAGTTGCCCTGTTCCTGGAGCAAAGTTGGCAGAGTGCACTCTGCACTTTCTCGGTGCAGATCACTCTGCAGGGAAGATGGCCCACAGCAGAGCTGGCGCCCAGAGGACAGCAGAGCTGGCGCCCAGACGACCGCAGAGCTGCCCTGATCTTGGGCACAGATGGAAGCCCAACAGGCTATTTCCCAAGTGATGTTATATTGGGGGGGGGGTCCCTGGGTACCTATATCCTCAGTGCAGTAGATCCACGGAACAGAGGTCGCCAAAGGGAGGCTGGTATGCTACTGCCCTGTGCAGGTTTGTTCTCTCCCAGAGATCCCCAGGGGGATCCCTCTGCAGGGCAGAAATTCCACAGCAGAGCTGGTGCGTAGATTATGTCTTCCATATTCCTACTAGGTTGGCCCATTAAGTCCCACTAAAGCATTCCATGGCTTTCCAAGTCTAAAGTCTCAAAATCCACATTCTTCCAAACAAAAGTGTGGTCAGGCCTATCACAGCAATACCCCAATCCCTGGTAGTAACTTCTGTCTTAGTTAGGATCTTACTGCTGTGAACAGACACCATGACCAATACAAGTTTTATAAAAGACAACATTTAATTGAGGCTGGCTTATAGCTTCAGAGGTTCATTCCATTGTCATCAAGACATAAGAACAGCAGCATCCAGGCAGGCATGGTGCAGGAGGAGCTGAGGTGTCTATGTCTTTATCCAAAGGAAGCCAGGAACAGACTGGGCATGCTCAGGCATCTAGGAGGAAAATCTCCAAGCCCATCCCCACAGTGACACAATTGCTCTAATAAGATCACAACTTCTAATAGTATTACTTCTTGGGACGAGTATATAGAAACTACCACAGAGACTACGAGTTGCCTGGTGGGGAGTGCTTCTGAGTTCTTGCCATGTGTAACCACTGGGAATTTCCCAGATAGACTTTGTTTCTATTTATTGGTGGCTCATATGCAAGAATCAGGATGGACTAGAAGTGAGAAAAGGTGGGGCTGAATGAGTCCAGAGAAGGGAGGAAAACTGGGTCTGCCATAGGTCTAATGTCCAGATTGAATGGCCAGCAAGTTTCCTGGGAAAGAGTACCTTGGGTGTTGTTGAGTGAATCAAAGATTTGGCATGAGGAAGAAAGACTGTAGAAGAACTAGTTCTAAGTAACTTCCCCAGCTGTTGGAGAAGAGGGATTTGAAGCAGGTGGATTCCTATATAGTGAGGTAGAGAGTGAGAAATTGAAATTGAAGGATGGGAAGGTGAGTAACAATTGAATATCTGATTCCCAGGCTAGGTTGGTCAGTGTGTTCTAGAGTGATCTGAAAACTTTTTCGGAAAAGATATATGGGAGAGGGAGGGAGAAAGTAGAGAGAAAGAGAGAGTGGGAGAGAGAGAGAGAGAGAGAGAGAGAGAGAGAGAGAGAGAGAGAGAGAGAGGCAGAGACAGATAGACAGAGAGAAAGTTATAATTCAATTTACTGGACTCTGTCTTTTAGAGATTTTGGCATGAAAGATGAGAAAAATAATAAGTAAATTTATTTGCAGTATATGTAAATTTATAATTCCTCAAATGACTGATATTTTAAATGTTCAAGTTTTACACTGTTTTTCCTCTTCTCCTGGAGACATCTTGGTAACAAATTTTTTCATTTTTTTAAATTTGTTGTCAATCTATGTAGAACATGTTGGAAATTAACAGCAATTTTTCCTTTTCAGGGCATGCTTTGTGATAATTGGAAAAGAACAGTGTCAAACATACTTTTATCATTTATATACTTTTTTTTAAAACTATATGGAGATGCAGAAAATGTTCAAAAGTTTACTCAATGACCCTTTAATGTAATTTCTATTAAAAACTTTCCACAGGAAACTTTTAAAGCCCCAGTTGCAAATTTAGTCATGCTTAAAACAATAGTAAAAATACATACAACAAAATAAAATCAGTATTGTTGTGGTCAACTAGATCGAAATGCATGATTAGTCCTAATTTACCTGTTATATAAAAATAGTATCACCTTAATGAAAGTTGTTTTTTTTTCCACTGAGGATGTATTGACGTGCCACTTATGCATCTTACGAACTAGTTATTGGGAAAAGTTTATGTAGTATTTAGAGCAAAACCATGCCAAAAGAATTTTTGCATAGATCATGATAAAATGACCTTTTCTAATAAAAAAAAAAAGAGAATTACAGAAATGGGCTCTTTTGCTGTTTGATATTACTACCCTAATCATACATAACATTCCTGTTAAGTGGACTAAAATACATGACCATTTCTTTTGGTCACAATTGGGTAGTATAATTTGCCCCATACCAGGGCAGCTTAATCATGTAAACAAATTAATTGCTCTTTCCTGGAAATATTCTTGTGCTAACTCTCAAATGCCTTTTCCTTGCCTCTACAATTCCTTAGATGACTATTAGTCCCAACTTATTGCTTTGTATTTACTATCTCTGTTGCTAGAAGTTCTGTCTCTTTTGAGATTAAATTGTAAAATGTGTCTTCTAGTCTCTCAATTTGATCCCCAGTTGCTTATGATATGGGTTTGGAAAACAGCTGGACCTTTGTGAAATGGAGTATTACTGGAGGAATACTCCAGTAATTTGATCATATGAGGACTTGCTTATTTCACCATTACCAACTCTCAAGCAAAAATAGACTTTCTGGCGAATCTCCATTCTCAGGCCTATGACTGAATGATTTATGAAACATTTTGTGACTTGTCTTCTATGGCCTTCTACTGTTTTGATAAAACAACTTGACTGAAAGCAACTTGGGCGAAAGGATTTAATTTGTTTAGACAACCACATCACAATCTATCCTTGAATAATGAGTGTAGAAACTCAGGCGAGACAGGAACCTGGATGTAGGAAGTGAAGCAAAAGCCAGAAGGAAGTGCTGCTTACTGGGTTACTTCCCATGGCTTGCTCAGCAGCTTTAGTAGAGTGCCCAGGACCACAAGTCTTGGGGTGCTATTGGTCAAATTAAGATGTGCCCTCCCACCAATAATAAATTATAACAATGCACAACAGATTTGTCTGCAGGCCAATCTGGTAGATGCATTTTCTCAGTTTATGTTCTCTCTTCCAAAATGACTCCTTTTTGTGTCAAGTTCACATAAAACTAGCCAAAACTAGAGAAATTTAAATACTTTTCTGTTTTATTTTTTGAGTAATCTTTTTATATTACAAAATCGATCTTAAATCTACCCTCTTGGGTATTGGGAATATGTTGATTTATTTGTATATTTTTATAGTTTCTTAAACAAATAGGAACAAACCTAAATAAGTATGGTGGTTTGAATTGGAATACATTTAAATGTGTGGCCATTAGGGGGTAGTATTTCTCAAGACGGATTAGGAGCTATGGTGTTATTGAAGTGGGTGTGGACTTGTTGGAGAAAACGTGTCTGTTGGGGTAGGTTTTGATGTTTCCAAAGGTCAAACCAGGCCCAGTAGCTCTCTCTTTCCCTTCTCTCTACAGAGATGATTGTAGAACATTCACATACCATGTGTGCCTACATGCCATCCATGCTCCCACACAAGAGGATAATAGAACAAACCTCTGAAACTGTAAACATGTCTCAGTTACTTGATTACCTTTATAAGATTTGCCATGGTCATGGTGTTTCTTCAAGCAAAAGACCACTGACTAAACATAGAAGCACATCTTAAGCACTAATATGTAGAAGTCCATATCAATATTTATAATGGAAATATCCATGTATAATTGATATATCGATGTTTACACATGGATAATTCAATATTACACACACACACACACTCACATACACACACATTATCTTGAGATGATTCTGCTTTCAATAAAACCATATTTTTGACTAAAACAGTGCTTGTAAGAGTAATGTTTAGCAGTCTTTAAAAGTATTAAGTCAAAAGGTGTGGATTTGTCTAAATTTCTATGAGATTTTGTTCAAGAAATAAGATGTTCTTAGTGTCATGGGACTGGCAGAAAAAGAGGATATGCCCAGGGCATCCTAAGAAGAGTATTTGACTTCTCATTTCCTGATGAGGAAAACTTACAGTCATATTCTTCCACTGCCCACTCACTTATCCCTCATCTCTGTTTTAAAATGTTTGTGACAAATGGTATATTGTTTTACATGTTTGCTTAGATATCTTTGTGTATTATGTCAAGGAAAATTTGCCATATTTTCAATTGCTTGCAAAGCTTTCTGCTAGAATAATTTTCTGAAATCATATCCAAATATTGTTTAAGTTTTATCCCAGGCATAGAATTGTTGCAATATATGTTAGTATCTTTCTAATGAGGTTGTAAAACATCCCAGTCTGAAATGATGTCTGATGATTACCACCTGCTCCAACTGTTAAAATCATTTAGGATGTCCATGGTTTCTAGGCTAATTATGGGTCAAACATTAGGAATGAATTTGAATTTGACTGATTACAAGTAATGCCAAGAATACGTTATTTAAAGTTTTCCACAGATCTGTCTTAAATCTCAATGAAATACTGCACAATTTTTACCACTTCCTTTTGTTCATGTTTGAAAAGTGATTTCTAAAGGATGTTTATGGATTTTAAATATGAATCTATGTTGATTTTACAATTGCTACATACATTTCTTAGCTTAGATTTGCTAGTTTTTCACATTACTTAGAGGAACATAAGGAAACACAAAATAGCCATTATGATATATAGAAAAAACTGTTGTGATTGCTCACTTTATCTTCAAATTCATAAAGTATATTTCAATCTAATTTGTAAAGTATTAAATATGTATTTTAAAGTATAACCTTTAATGTGACTGAAAGTGATGTTTTCCACTCTGTTGCTGGTTAATGAATTTCATGTAGAAATTTGTTCTATTGGATATTTTATTTATGCTTAGGTTGGATACTGGAGTCACTAGTTATGTCTTGTAGAGAATCATTGAAATGCCATATAGCCTTATAGCCATAATGCAGCTGCCTGCATTCTTCACCCACTCTGCGGCATTCCGAGCTGAGGAATTCCAGCCACATCTCCCTCCACCTGGCAGAGCTGGCAGAGCTCCAGGAACAAACCTTTTGTCACACTTCAGCCTCCCCCAGAGCAACAGACCCTATTAAGTCAACTTCCTCGAGGAACAGTGGCACCCAAAGCCTGCTGAGAAGTGCTGAAAAGACTCTGCCACCCTGGGAGGGAGGTTCAGGCCTACAGAGCATATATTGCCGCTCTTATCCCCCAAGTAAAGAGAGATTTTGTACAGCCATGCATTAATGTCCCTGTGTGTTCTTTCTATCTCGACCCCCGTAGTTTCACTCCACAGCTCTTTGTTCACAGAAAACTCTCTCGTGTGCAATTCCTGGGAAGCTTCAATGTCTATTAGATATTTTTAAAACTCTTAATATTTTATCTTACTTATTGTATATTTTATTTTATATTATTATATGTGTAACTCATTAGGTTGTTTATATATTTAGTATTATATAGAGGAATTTTAAGCCAGTAATACGGCTACTCTCACAAAGGAACATATTCAAAGACCTTCTAGGTCTATATGCTTCAGCAAGAATGCAGACATTCCCAAAATTACAATACAAGCAGGCTGTAAAACAGATATAATCCTTAGTACACACATTTAATTCCTAACAATGAAGGTAGGTTTAGTTTGTAGAAGGAAGTAGCCATGCTTAAAAGTGATGTCTAACTAAGGAGCAGACAAAGAGACAAATCAGACAAAGATCTGACAGAATGAGTCAGAGATAGGACATGTCCAACTTGCAAAAGAGTAGTAGAGGAAGAGAGGCTACTTAAGAAAGAACACAGATTGAGCAACGGAGGTAAAAAACAGAGAGAGAAAGAGACAGAGACACAGACACACACAGAGAGATGGAGATAGAGAAACATGGAGAGATGAAGTCAGGACAGTTTGACAGAGAGAACAAACTAGACAGAGGTGAAGACAGAACAAGCCAGAGTAGTAAAAGGAGCCAGCAAATTAGAACACACGGCCAAAGTTGTTTTTTTTTTTTAAGATTTTTTTTTTCTTTTTTTTTTTTGGTTTTTCGAGACAGGGTTTCTCTGTGTAGCCCTAGCTGGCCTGGAACTCTCTCTGTAGACCAGGCTGGCCTCGAACTCAGAAATCCTCCTGCCTCTGCCTCCCAAGTGCTGGGATTAAAGGCGTGCGCCACCATCGCCCGGCTAATATTAGGCAAAGCAGAGTTCAGTAAGAAGTCACAAGAAACCAGATTTTATCAGTCATCTTGAAAGATTAAACTGTATGAAGACTAGAAGCTTCAAGGCCTAGGCCTAGGGATAGTACAGAGAAAGAAATTCTCTGGGCTGAAACAAAGCACAGTATTTGCATAGCTTGTATATATCTCTCATCTTACCCCTTCATTAGAGAAAATAAAAGTGACCTTTATAATTGCAATACTGTAGGTACTGTTTTTCACATTCTTTCCATAAAGAAATTGTAATTACTATGTTGAAATTCATGAAAAACCTGAAGGAGAGTCTTGAGTAGACTATCACTATTCTTTTATTTTATTTTATTTTATTTATTTTATTTTTTATAATTTACATTCCAAATCATTTCCCCTTTCCCATTTCCTCCCTCCCCGAAAGTCCCATAAGCCCCCTTCCCTCCCTCTTTTCTCCATTCAACCCCCTCTCGTTTCTCTGTCCTGGCGTTCCCCTACATCAGTCTTTCCAGGACCAGGGGTCTCTCTTTCCATCTTCTTAGAAATCTATTGATATGCGGATTGTGTCTAGGGTATTCCGAGATTCTGGGTCAATATCCCCTTATCAGTGACTGCATACCATGTGTGTTCTTTTGTGATTGGGTTACCTCACTAAGGATGATATTTTCAAGATCTGACCATTTGCCTAAGAATTTTGTGAATTCATTGTTTTTTATTGCAGAGTAGTATTCCATTGTGTAGATATACCACATCTTCTGAATCCGTTCCTCCGTTGAGGGACATCTGGGTTCTTTCCAGCTTCTGGCTATTATAAATAAGGCTGCTATGAACATAGTGGAGCATGTGTCCAGAGAGGCAAGTAACCCTATTAAAAAATGGGGTACAGAGCTAAACAAAGAGTTCTCACCTGAAGAATATCTAATGGCTGAGAAGCACCTAAAGAGATGTTCATCATCCTTAGTCATTAGGGAAATGCAAATCAAAACAACCCTGAGATTCCATCTCACAACAGTCAGGATGGCTAAGATCAAAAACACAGGCGACAGCAGTTGGTGGCGAGGATGTGGAGAAAGAGGAACACTCCTCCACTGCTGGTGGAATTGCAAGCTGGTACAACCACTCTGGAAAGCAATCTGGCAGTTCCTCAGAAAACTGGGCATGACACTCCCGGATGATCCGGCTATACCACTCCTGGGCATATACCCAGAGGCTTTACCTGCATGCAATAAGGACTATCACTATTCTTGAACATGGTATACTCTAAATCTATTTTGATTATTTTAAATAAACATTAAAATGCCCCATATAATATATATATATATAGAGTATATTGTTTCACAAAATGTCTAGCGAATTTTCTTCACTTTTGAAAATATTATAACGCATTTTTATCTGATTTTAAGCTTTTTTGTCCTTATTCAAATATAGATTTATTTTCTTTGGTGTACAGAGTTTTTTTTTTTAATCTATTGTTAGTACTAATATCATACCTATATATTTTGTTCTGGCATCTATGTACAAGCTCTTCCACAGTTATATTTATTTTGTTAACTCTGTTACTCATTTTTTCTTTTACTTTATTTTCTTTTATTTCAAGCTACTATATAAAACTGTTACTGACACCTATGCAAGTCATATGTAATAGAGTTTTTTTTTTTGTTTTTTTGTTTGTTTGCTTTTTTTTTTTTGTCTTCTTGATTGGAAGGGAGGTACTTCAAATATGTTGATACTCAATTTGACTTTTAAATATTTATATACATGTAAACTTTTGAATAAAACTTTCAATTTTGTGTTAATAACAATTCTTAGTATCTGATGACTATTTTTAAAAGGTATTTTATGCTTTTAAGAAAGTTGTTTTTAATTTAAAGATTTCAAAGGTAAGCTTAAATATCCATTGATAAGTTAACATTGAATTTCCAATATGAAATTTATCTTGATATTTTCTACTAAAAAGAGATGCTTATAAATATCTAAATTCTCTAATTTTTATCATATAAATTATACTATAATTGGTATGTTGTAAAGATAATATCTTCAACCAATGATAAAGTATTCTTTCTAAATTTTTGTATTACTAAATCTTTTGCTGATATTATATTTAAAAGCTTTTGCTTACACAAATAAATAATCAAATTTAATTTCATTTTACTTTCATTACCATTTGGATATTTTCTATAATATTTTGTAGTCATCTGCCCCTTTTTGGTGTATATTCTTCCTATCCTATAATACTGGTTTGCTATTTTTATCTATTTTTACCTTCTTTGGATGTATGGGCTATACAGGTATTTTCTTAATACATTTTATCAAGTACATTTTGGATGAATAGTGTTGAAATAGTTTTACAAAACATCTATCATATAATTTCTACAAATAAGTGAATAGTAAAGCCCTAAGACAGAAGTTGGTACCAGGGACTGGGGATTTACTAAGATAGGCTTGACCAGGCCTTTGGTTAGAAGATTGTGGATTTTGGGAGTTTAGATTTGGAAAGCAGTGGAATGATTTAAATCTGCCCTAACGGGCTATCCTACTAGGAATATAGAAGATTTTGTTACTGAGACTGATTTGAATTTGCAGATCTAGCCCAAGAGGTTTCAGTATGTAGCCTAGAGTCTAATTTTGGGGTATTTTTGTGAGGAATGTGGCTAATTTTTACCCTTGTCTGAAGAGTCTGCCCAAGGCTTAAGTCGAAGAGACTCAGATTAATTGCTTTGACAAAGGAAATCTCAAAAATGCTCATCATAGACTTTGTTCTCTGGTTAAGTTTCATGAAGAGAATTTTAAGCAAGCAAGGCAAGCTGAGAACGGAAAAATATAAAGTATTTGGCTCGAATAATAAAGGAGCACCAGGAAATGAAATGGAGCTTAATCTGTGTTCAAGGATATTAAATTGAATTAAAGAGTAGTGACTTTGGACCGAGATCCCACCCATGTAAATTTAGGTCCAGGCATGGAAATACAAGCCTTAAATCATGGGAGATGAAGCCAAACAGATCTCTGAGTTCAAGGCCAGCCTGGGACAGAGAAAGTTCTAGGTAAAGAAAAATTTAAATCCAATCTTGGTGAACCACACCTTTAATCCCAGTGTTTAGGAAATGGGCATGCAGATCTCTTGAGTTCAAAATGAGTCTACAGAGCAAGGTCCAGTACAGCCAAGCTTAGGCAGTGAAGATCTAGAAAACAGAAAGCTAGAGATAATGTATTAGAACAAAGAGGCTCTGTTTCAGCCCCAACAAGCAGCAGAACTCAATAGCTTTGACCACATGATTCTGGCTTTAGAGTTCATAATACATGAGATTACTGGGATAATTCATGCTGGTTAGCTGGAGCTAAGAAATTAGTAGTGATTAAGAAGAATACACATGGTATGCACTCACTGATAAGTGCATATTGGGCAAAGAGTGTAGAATACCCACAATACAACTCACGGACCACATGAAGCTCAAGAGGCAGGAAGATCAAAGAGTGGATGCTTCAGTCCTACTTAGAAGGAAAAATAATTTAATCAATCAAGGGAAGTAGAGGATGGGAGGAACTTGGGAGGAAGAGAGGAAGGGAAGGAGGGAAAAGAGAGGCAGAATTCAGTATGGGAGGAGATGGAGGAGAGGTACAGAGGGTCACGAAACTGAACAGAGGTGTAGTAGCAATGGGTGATGGGGAACTGAGGGTAGCCACCAGAAAGTCCCAGATGTCAGGAAAGCAAGAGACTCCAAGGACCCAATGGGGATGACATTAGCTCAGATACCCAACGAAGGGGAGATAGAACCTTTAGAGATCATATCCAGAGGTTAGGAAAGGCTCCTGGTTGAGGGATGGGGCCACCCACTCATCTCCAAATTGTTAACCCATAATTGTTCCTAAAGGAAATACAGGGACAAGAGTAGAACAGAGGCTGAAGGAAAGGCCATCCAGAAATTGCCCCACCTGGGGATCCATCCCACATGCAGACACCAATCCCAGACACTATTGCTGATGCCAAGAAGTGCTTTCTGTCAGGAGCCTTATACAGCTTTCTCCTGAGAGACTCTGCCAGATCATGACCAATACAGATGTGGATGTTTGCAGCCAACCATGGGACTGAGCACAGGGACCCCCAATACAAGAGTTAGGGGAATGACTGAAGGAACTTAAGGGCCCTTATCTGGCATCAATGGGAGGGGAGGCCCTTTGTCCTGTGAAGGTTTGATGCCTCGGTATAGAATGCTGGGGCAGGGAGACAGGAGTGTATGGGTAGTTGGGAGAGTGCTCTCATAGACACAGGGTAAGGGGGGTTGTAGAGGGGAAAGTGGGAAAGGGGATAACATTTGAAATGTAAAAAATGAAATTTCCAATTGAATAAAATGAATAAAGAAAAAAAGAGAGAGACCAGAATCACTGAGGTGAAATCTTTTGGGAAATATTTTCTAAGAGCACAAAGAAGCTGAGTTCCAGAGACAGTAAAGGTTGTACCTTCAGCAGAAGCTATACTTGGTAACCTGTAAGAGTCACCCACGCTGTACTGGTTTTGAAGGCATGAAGGTGTCATGAAGAACAGCTGAGGCTTGTCACTGTGAGTGGTCATGGAAGGACACTGGTGAAGATGCAGTCTTAGTTGCAGTTGATGGCCCAGGACTGGAGGAGTCAGGCAAAGGATTTGAGGCAGGACGCCATGAAGAGAGCCTATAAGTGGATATTGGTGAAGCCTAGTTTTCACAGAAGACCCCAGTGTATTGGAGATACCAGTACCATGGAATGATCACCAAGAAGAATAGCACCAGTGGAGTGGATCAATCTGAAATTGAGTGCTACAGAAAGCAGAACTGGAGAAGTGATGCCAGCCCTTTGGGGGAGCTCAGAAGATCATGAGTGGATCCCAGACATTGAAACAAGTAGCTATAACAATGAAGTTGCCTTGGAGATCCCTATATATTCAAGATGCCAGAGCCTTGGGCTATCTTCTAAGGAAAACTGCTAACAGGGAGTAGAATCAGGCCAGGAAAAAGAAGTTTGTTGCTGTCAACAAAGATGAAAAGAGAGTTGGAGATATAAAGACTGCTTTGACATCAGACATGGAGATGTAGAGTTTGGAGTTTGCCTAGCTGATTTCCTGTCCTGCTTTGGGGATTACAGTTAAGTGATTGCATGAATCTCAGAAGATTTGAACTTTATACTTTTGACATTGTTGAGACTGCTAAAGACTAAGGGGACTTTTGAAGTTGGACTAAATGTATTTTGCATTATGCTATGTTTAGGTAAAATCCCCATAAATTCATATGTTTGGACAAGCCAACGGGGCCAGGGAGTAGAATGCGATGGTCTGTATATGCTTGGCCCAGGGAGTGGCACTATTAGAAGGTGTGGCCCTGTTGGAGTCAGTGTATCACTATGGGTATGGGCTATAAGACCCTTCCTACTTGGAAGTCATTATTCTTTTAGCAGCCTTCCTATGAAGATGTAGACTCTCAGCTCCTCCTGCACCATGCCTACCTGAATGCTGCCACACTCCTACTTTGATGATAATGAACAAACCTCTGAACCTATAAACCAGCCCCAATTAAATGCTATTCTTATAAGAGTTGCCTTGGTCATGATGTCTGCTCATAGCAGTAAAACCCAAACAAAGACACAAGAAGAAAAAGACATCATTCATACTGTGACTCTTTAGTGCTTTGGTAATGATAATTAAAAAAATCATATATAAAATAAGCCTGAGACTTTTCAATTTATATATTTCTTTCAAAAAATTAAGGTTTTTTATTTAAAATTCTGATGTATTATTGACAAACATCACTCTTTTTATTAATGTATATGAAACATCATAATATGTATCACTTAGAATAAAATTTGTGTCATAAAATAAAGATAAGAAATATATCAATATTAAATATTTTGATCAATGTCCAGTTCATATTTTTTCACTTTTTAAACATTCTTCTAAGCATCTGCAACATTAATATGGGTCCTGTATTTAATAAGCTATTCACATTAAATATTGTAACTAAAATAAGATCATCAAATTCTTCTTATTTTTAAAGATCCCATTTTAATGAGATACTAGACTACTGTATACTCTTAATATATTACACTTTTGATCACTATATTTTTATAATTCCTAATTACTTTCCAATTATGTTATAATACTATGTTCTGCTTTCTTTAAAAAGTATCCAAGACTGATAGATTTTGTCTTCATGTTACAGAGGGATTTCATTTCTTCAATATTTATATTTATTTCATAGCCTAAATTTTATTGTATTGCTTTCTTCATAATCATTGATCAAATTTTGTAAGACGAAAGATTTCTTCAGCTCATGTATAACAAATTAGGAGAGAATGTGAATGGGAGTTCTTTCACTTTTTTTTTTCTTTCCTTCATAAGAACTAAGAAGTACACTATGTGAGAGCCATTTGAAATATGAAATCCCATGTGAAATGACCTAGAGGAACTAATGAACCTATTATGGAATTACTATAAATTTATTCTTTTTCCTAGTGAACACCAAGTTGTAACTACTAGACAAGATGTAAAATGATTTAAATTTTTATACTAAAACATTTAAAGAAAGATTCTGACCTCTTGGTGTCAATTATTTCTAAATATATTTGATGAAATCACTGAGTGGAGTATGAATTGTGGGCTGATGCCAATGTAATATTGCTTAAATACATGTGTGCCTGGCTAGGTTTAAAATTTTTGGAATGCATTTTCTCCAATTAAGCAGACTTTAAGTCCAATTTGAAAACTTTTGGGGATATCCTACTGTGTTTTTCATTGTTGTGGTCTTTGGCATCAAAGCTGGGTAGATTTATCTATAATAAATGAATGAATTTCTTGGTTCATTCAAACTACCAAAATTCAACAAAGAAGAGATCAACACTCTAAATAAAACCATAATAAATATGGAGATTGAGACATTAATAAAAAGCCATTTATCTAATAAAAACTCCAGGCATGGACTTCAGAGTATAATTCTGCCTAATATTCTTTAACCAATTTTTACTGGGTGATTTTAAAATCAATTGCAAACAAATTCTTATTTATTAAAATGAGAAGATGCAATTAAACCTTAAGAGAGTTTGTGATGTTTTCATATGGGTAAAGATAATGATAAAATGTACAAATTGTCATATATAGTTGTTAAATTAGTATATAGAAGTGAGAGAAGTGATATATTCTAAGTATTGTATATGGAATCAAAATTTCTCTGACTCAATGTGCAGAAAACTTTATAAAAACAATTGTAGAACTAATACAAAGTGTAGAACAAGAATTGACCTTATAAATATCAAGAGTTAAAATGGTTACATTGGGTAATATTTGATAGGAAGAAAACCTACAGAAGACACTTGGTTATAATTCCATCAGTGAGCACAAGCTAGGCTATGAGGTCAGGATCTGTTAACTCACCATTGAGAAACAACACATATGACATTAAGGTATTCCATATAGTATATTTCCCAAGAGCTTTTTGAGTTACTATGATTTAAAAAAAAAATACTATACAAAGAGCTATATGCAACTAAGGAAACTGGATGTGGGGGATATGGCCTTTTCCAGTGACACATCTGTTGTCCTCTGCCAAACAGACACCCCTGAAAACACACATCCCGATAATGGACTCAACAGGTTATGCTGCATGTAATAACATATAAACATGTAATAACAATTTGGGAGGAAAGAAGCTGAGAATATTAGGTGGTGAAACAGGTTATATGACAAGGTTTGGAGGGTGGAAAGGAGACAAAAAATATAAATAGGTTATAATATCGAAAATAAAAACTTTTAAAAAATAAAACTAAAATAAATGTTGCAAATATAGATTTATGTTCCGAATTGAAAGGCTATTATTTCTTAATAAAGACAATTTATTAATTTAGCTCTAATACAGTGATAAACAAATGCAAGATAAATACATTGTAAGTTGTACCCTAAGGTCTTAGTCTACCATGTCTGGACACCTCCTCTGGGCTCCAGGCAAACTGGAGAACCTCCTTTTCTTAGCAGGACTTCCTCTTCTCTTTCTGATCTGGGGAGCCTGATTCCCAATCTTCTACCAGAGGAAGGTCATATAGTCCTTGGCAAATCTACAAGTTCAACATCCTGCCCCTCCCCCCAGCCCCCTTCAATACCCAAGAACCTGCTCAGCAAGTACCTGGGAGTTCTGGAATGCCTCTTCACAAAAATGAGGCATTCACAGTACTTTAAACTCTAACCAATGATTTCATTTTCACTGAAAACTTCTTCCCACTCTCCAAGGTTCATATATAGCCCTATCTGACCCCAGATAAAGTCTGTGTGTATAAACTCACCCTAAATAAGGGTATTCACAGAAGCTAAGATAATATAAGCCATGTCATTAAAGCCCCTGGAGAAGGCCTTCTCCCAGCACCATGGGCACTCACTCCCACTAGACAAGGATCCTGCAGACATCACCCATTCAGGGCTCTGGGTAATTCTTCCAGCCCAATGTGCAACAATTTCTGGACACCCTGAGGGAGGAATCACAAATACTCCCAAATTGTAAAGTTCACACAAGGCTCTCCAGTAAGTGTTAATGGGGCTGTCTATATGGAGAGGTCTATCACTTAAAGATGTTTAATGGATTTCTCATGGATGTATATGATTATCAGAAAGACACACAAGTTCAAACAAAAACATTTAGAGATAATTTAAAAATAAATGGTGACTGTAAATTATGAAAAATTAGGAATAGCTAAAGAATATATGGATATACTTAAATGTCACTGAAATCATCCTAGGTATCTGCTACATTTAGTGCACCATAAACTATTTTGGGAAATTCAAGACTCAACGATTAGGTATGCCAATCTACATAAGCCATGTCACAACATTGAAAAATGTTTTTGTTTTCATTGTATAAGTTTTAATTTCAGCATACAAGTAGTTGTGTTGAAATTGATCATTACTTTAAATGCATGCATATTTTGCATGTGTAAAAGGAAGAGTCAACAAAAATATACCTTACTAAAACACTCCAAGATATCATATTTTCACAAAAAAAAAATTTAAAACAAAATTGCAATTCTTGGTGTCTTCTCTATATACTCATAAATATTTCATTGAGCCAAATTCTGCTTATATTCCTCCAAACTTCTATAATTATAATAAGCCAAGCAACCTACTTTAATAATAGCCAACTGTTCTGGCTACTTAAGTACTTAGAACTCTGCAAATGTGATATATGTGTCTTTTCTGCCATTTACAAAGGATGTCTATAGAAAGTTCAAACTCCTGGGGGGAGTGATAAAGGAAATACATAAGTCACATAATTTTAATTAGTTTTCTCAGCAGGCCTGACCTAAATCATAAATTGCTATAATGTGTGTCTGTCATGTTTTGGTTTGAAATATATTACATTATTTTCATCAAAAAGAACAAAACCCAATAAGTTCAAAACCCAATGTGCTCTGTATTATTTTTTTGTATGTATTTTTGTCTAGTATTTCTAATGTTCTATGGATATTTTATATTTATACATTGGTAAAATTTTTGTTTTAAGAATTTAGAAAAGAATTAAATTTTATATATAGACTAGAAACAGCTACCTATCATATTATTTATATGTAGCTCTCACACCATTCACTTTTTCCTCTTTGCTGTGTTCATGAGCCAAGTCACTATGAGAACCAAGTGACACTGGAAGAGAATTCAATTCCAAATACATCAATATCATCTTAAAGATGATTTATACTCATTTTAAATCTATTAAAACAATTTTTCTTAGAGCTATTTATTTTAAATTTTTCATACTTTTATATATTTTACAGTATTTTTATAATTACAAATTACATGTTTCCCTTACTTTAAATATTTTCTATATACCCCAACTACAAGATTTTTCAAATTTGTCACCACTTTCTTTGATTTTTACAACATTTTTTTGAGATAAAAATTACACTATTTCCCTCTTCTTTTACTCCTTTCAAGCATTTCCATATAAATTCTCACTATGTAGCTCTAGATTGAAGAAAACTACTTTATGGTTGAACTTTGTCTCAAATTCATCCTGCCGCGGCATTTGAGTAAAGGCTGGTATTATAAAGTCTTTACTAATGTTTTTAAGCATTATTTAACACAACATTTCTCTATTATTCTATTTTATCAAGATATGAAAAATTACATATGATAAATTTTATAAGAACATATACATAGGATGGTATATACATTCATACAACCATGAAGAATAGAAAAGTAAGATAATGTTATAATTGTACTTTTATATCTAATGATATAATAGTAATTGTGGGTAATAAGCACGAAGTTTGAACTCTGATTAATAGCACCTTAGTACTTTATGTGTAATTTCTTATAAGCTTCAAATGTAATGTAAAATTAAAATTAAATATGTATATATTAACCAAATTAAGAACTTAATAAATATGTCTATCAAATTTACATATTCCTTATTAAGTAATAGTCACATATAAAACTTTGCAAAAATTGTATAAATGATTCATATTTAGCAATGAATTTATGTATTAGAATTTAAAGGAATGGTAAAATCCTATGCAAAACTTTTAATATCTCACTAAATTTCAAATACTAATACTAATATTGTCCTTTTAACCTTAATATATTTTAACAATTAAAAGAATATATGTGACTTACTTGTACACTTGACTGTAAAACCAAAGGTTGTCCATGTCCCATTTTAGTTTACTGTAATAGTTTTATATAAAATACCTAAAACAAAACAAACTCAAAGTGTTTGTTATCTGTAATATGACATATGTGTTTGTGTGTGTGTGTGTGTGTGTGTGTGTGTGTGTGTGTGTGTGTGTGTGTGTGAGTATTATTCTTCAATCCTTTTTACAGTCCTGTCTTCATCCCCCTCCCGGGCTGCCCCCAGACTGCTCCCTATCCCATACCTCTTCCCCTGCACCCCATCTCCAAGAGGATGCCCCCACTCACCCTTGCCCCTTCAGACCTCCCCACTCCCTAGGGCTCAAGTCACTCAAAGGTTAGGTGCAACTTTTCTAACTGAGGCGAGACAAGGCAGTCCTCTGCTATATATGTGTCAGGAGCTTCATATCAGCTGGTATGCTGCCTGGTTGGTGGTTCAGTGTCTGAGAGATCTCAGGAGTCCAGGTCAATTGAGACTGCTGGTTTTCCTGTGGGACCATCCTTCTTCTCAGCTTCTTCTAGCATTTTCCCAGTTCAACCACAAGGGCTTCCTGGTTGGGTGCTAGTATCTGCATCTTACTCTTTCAGCTGCTTGGGCCTCTCAGAGGACAACCATGCTAGGCTTCTGTCTACAAGGCCACCAAAGTATTAGGCCCCAGGACCTCCCCTTGATCTGGTTTCCAATTTGGGCCTGTCACTGGATTTCCTTTCTCTTTGGCTCAACTCCATTTTTGTCCCTGTACTTCCTTAAGAAAGGACAAATTCTGTGTCAGAGATTTTGACTGTGTGATGACACACCCATCCCTCCAATTGATGCCACATCATTCTACTACAAGTGGACTCTACAAGTTCCTCCTCCCCACTGTAGAGCACTGCATCTAAGGTCCCTCCATTTGATTCCTGAGAGTCTCTCACTTCCCAGGTCTCTGGTACATTCTAGAGGGTCCCTCTCATTGATGTGAGTTTCTAAATGATACCAATCAATTTGAAATTTGAATCAAACTAATAATTACATATATCAAACTTTCATGTTTGTCCCATACAAAATTTATCAACAATCCTTTTTAAATCCTCAAAAATATATTCAGTTAATGTATCTCTCAGTCTTTCATAATGTGCTGAGTGCCTCTACCAGTTTTATGGGAAGGAGCTGAAGTTGGCACAGACGTCAGACAGACACAGGACAAAAGACTGATGATCTTTGGCCTTGTGACTTTCTTTTTTTTTTTTTTTAATTTAATTTTATTTTATTTTTTTAATTTACATTCCAAATCACTTCCCCTTTCCCGTTTCCTCCCTCCCCGAAAGTCCCATAAGCCCCCTTCCCTCCCTCTTTTCTCCGTTCAACCCCCTCTCATTACTCTGTCCTGGCGTTCCCCTACATCCAGTCTTTCCAGGACCAGGGGTCTCTCCTTCCATCTTTTTAGAAATCTATTGATATGCTGATTGTGTTTAGGGTATTCTGAGATTCTGGGTCAATATCCCCTTATCAGTGACTTCATACCATGTGTGATCTTTTGTGATTGGGTTACCTCACTAAGGATGATATTTCCAAGTTCTGACCATTTGCCTAGGAATTTCGTGAATTCATTGTTTTTAATTGCAGAGTAGTATTCCATTGTGTAAATATACCACATCTTCTGAATCCATTCCTCCGTTGAGGGACATCTGGGTTCTTTCCAGCTTCTGGCTATTATAAATAAGGCTGCTATGAATATAGTGGAGCATGTGTCCTTATTGCATGCAGGTAAAGTCTCTGGGTATATGCCCAGGAGTGGTATCTTTCTAACTCTTGGATGCTGACGCTGATAGCTTCAGGAGACTAAACAGTAGCTTGCTTCTTCTATGGCTTATAAATGTTGGCTTTTTTTCTATAATTCTTTGTGCTTTACTTTACTACATAAGTCTATCTTGCTTTTCTGTGCTAAAAAACTTAACTCTTTATCACTGTACTATACTTAATTAAGCACTGAAAATTTAATTTTTTCTTATTGCTCTTTCTTAAAAACATAACTCTTTATTACTCTACTCAACAAGCACCAAGGAGAATTAACTCTATATCTTTATTATTTACTTTATAAATCTCTGTACCTGATTGGTGCTAGATAGCTTAACTCTCGCTTATTTTATAATTCTGTGCTAAATAATCACTTGAAAATCTTAATTCTCACTTACATTATAGTTCTCTGTGCTTGGTAATTCTCTGTCTTAACCCCAAGTTACTCTGAAGCCAGAAGTTTCAGGTCTCTGGGAGAATTAACATCTGTTGCTTAGACAGCAGGGGTGGGGATAGAAGTGAGAGGGTTAGTAAAGGATTAAATGCTAGGGATTTTTTTCTCTCTTACTCAGAAACCTCTCTTCCCTGGCCAGGCTGGAGGGAGGTTTAGAATAATTAATTTCTATTGATCCAGGAGAAGAAGGTCACAAAATCTGCACATGCAAATATGCACAAACACACATACATTCATACATACACATTACCACATGCTTATTTGTTGGTCCTAACAATCTGTCTCATCAATGTAGCTAAACAGAAGGCTCCAATTGCAGTTCTTATCATAAAGCACTTAACCACTAGTGTAATTTTAGGCAATTCTAATAGAATCATATATATATATATAATCTTCTATTTTGCTTCTACTCTCTTTCTCTCCATTCTTCTTCTGGTTTTACCTTTCACCTTTAGTTTTAATTCTCCTTCTGCATTCTGTGATCTGTTGCTTAAAGTCATTGCTCCTAGTATTTCAAGACACATGCTTATACAATATTCCAATAATCACCACAAGTTTAAACATAAATTTAAAGGATAAATTGAATAAGTTTAGAACAAAGATGTTTACATGTGTTTCTATTAAAACTAGTTATCTAGCTAGACAATAATTCTCTGTCACTAGCTCCACAGGTTCATTGAGAGTTTAAATCTATATAATTCTTATGTCTAAGTTAACATTGAAGATTTGTATAGATAAGACCAGTCAATATTTTATCTTCTTTCCTTGCCCCTACAATAAATCAATCATTCCTTGTTTTATGGCCTAAAGAAATGTATTCCTAAATAGTAAATCTGTATGCCTGCTTTCCACCTAGTGCAATTTGCTTGAGACAAGTGAACACTGGCATAGGTCTTACTGTAGTTTTCATATCACAGAAGCCTCTAATTGCAGTCCTTATTATAAAGCACTTAATCACTAGTGTGATTTTAGGAATTCTTATAGAATCATCACAAGGAATTTAAAAAGCATCTATTTGTCTATGTAGCATTACTATAAGACAATATACCCTCATTGATCTGCAGAAAAATCTGTCCGATAGAGTGAACTAATACCCAAGTAGTTTGTATTGATTTAATAATGATAGAAAGCCCTGTCAACAATAAGAAACAATCCTGAGATGAGATTTCTGAAAGCACTGAAATTCACAATTCTCAATCACAGCTATACAAAATAATGTTCCCATTTCCAGGAAAGTCACCTGTGTGCCTTCAGTCTTTCCTATATGGCTAAATCATTTCAATACCAAGTATAACTGGCATGAAAAGTTTAGGAAAAATTGCTTAATCTTAGACATATCAGACCAGTCTATAATAAGTGCTTATATTTGTACTAGGTATCTATATGTAGTCATGTCCTTGTGTGTGAATTATTTAATATACTACCTTTCTTGGGATATCAACTTTTCTTATTCAAGTTTATGTCCAAGGAATATAAATTTCGACTAGGTGATCCAATCAAATGTACTCCATATGAAAAAAAAAAGAGAACTACAAAAAATAATAACTACATACACACAGAAAAATAAGATATAGAAATATGTGACAAATATCTAAATTTTTTAATGGATTTCTTTATGATGAATTTGCTACAGAGTGAAGAGTATTACATGTCTTCTTATGCTATCTATACAGTCCATGCAGAAAATAATTCTCATAAGAATACATACTATAATACAGAGAAGGAACTGAACAAAGTTTGCAAGTTTGATTATTTTTATTTCTATCCTTATTTATAAGCAAACAATTACATTTTGAAAATAGTTTTATAAATTGAAAGATTTACATATTGATTTTAAAATATTCTGAATATTTGTCATTTTCTTGTAAACTAGAGAATAAAACTGTTAGATATTCCTACATACTTTAATTGAAATGAAGTACAATTTGAAAACATAAATTTTCTTGACATGAAAAAATTAACCTGAACATGTATCTTCGAGAAAACTACCAAGCAAAGCCTTTGGTTTCCTGGACTGGATATTCTTTCAATTGTTTATTTATCTCCAATGGATAGATAATGCTCACTTCGTATTATCAGTGCTCAGTTTTTGAGTTGTTTCTTGTTAAATCTTCATGGTAGACATACAGGCACAGACCTGTGTACAAGCCCTCAAAAATGAATTTTATATAAATAAATAAATGTGTGTGTGTGTGCATGGAGACTAAGTTTCCTACCATGATTATAGATCAAATAAAATAAAGGTAAATTTAAAAAATATTATTTATAAAATCTTAGGGTTTTAATTTATGGACATTCTATACAGAAAATCTCATTTCGTATATTTAGTATTAAAGATATCAAGGAAAGGTGACTTCATGGTTTCTTGGTACATGGCTTAAATTAATGCTATGTTTTAGTTTCTAAATTGAGAAGGCTAGGCTGATTCCACGATAGGCTCGAAATTGGCAGTTAAGGAGATTAGGCCTAAATGTCAGTTTTAACGAACTGACCAATTCCAGGCAAGTCCAGGCCTCAGAAGCTGCCAAGTACCTGGCCTGAGGCAAGGACAACGGGTCAGCAGCAGTTTCTAAACCTCCCCAGCAAGTTTCCAGTCCCCCACACCTCCCTGGTAAAGGAATATTCATAGAGATGGACCTAACAGGTTAACATTGAGGTCACATACCTTGGAATTACCTAATAGGCTTTAAATTAGGCCTGCAAAATCACTTGGTTGTCTTAATATCTTAGTAATGGGGAGACCACATCTTGCTAGACTTCTGCAGAATAAAACACTCTGTTTTCATGCTATTTGAATTCAGAGTATCCCTCTTTGTTGAATCATGGATCCTCACAAAATAGTATTATTTATTTATGTGTATGTTTGTGTGCTTATGTGTTTGTGTGTTCAGGTCCCTTGAAATTGAAGCCACAGGTGATTGCTAGCTGCCTAGTGCTTGTACCAAACGCTGATCCTCTGCAGGCGCTCCTTCACCACAGAGCCATGAATCCATCTCCTGGGCTTAAAATTAGAGGTCAGTCAGCATGAATAGTTCATACTTCTTTACACCGTGCATGTACTTTTCTAGTGACTTTTAGTGCTAATTCTTCAGAATTCCCTTTTAGGGTTAATAATTACTTTTTTTCTTTTTCTAAAAATCATTTAATGAAGAAAATTCTCTTTCTGTACACATTTCATTGTAGTACAAATGAAACAATTAAATAATTACACACTACCTCTGATGATGTCTTTCACATCAGTATGCAATGTAGATTTCATAACTGAATACTTCAGGAGTTATGAATCTTTCCACTCACTACCCAGGATATTTGAATACTTGATCACTGCTCTGTGATGCCAGTTACTGGCATACCATTTATTGGGAGTAGTTGAAATTGTAACACCAATAGAAAACTTGAAACACCATTTTTCTCTTGTCTCCTATCACACGAACTATATTCTATAACATGTGCTCCCTCCTTTTAGACATGAGTCTGAACAGAGCTTTTAGATGTTGGCATTTAGTCTAGGCTCCCACCCACAGTTTCTCTGCAACAGCCAGGTGTGCCTGACTCATTATAAAAGGGGCCCCTTGCTGCCTCCTCACTCTCTTGCTCTCTTCTCTTCTCTTGCTCCTGCTCCCTTACACTTTCCCTTCTCTCCCCATTCCAGTCCCCTCTCATGGCTGGCCTCTACTTCTCTCTCTCTCTCTCTCTCTCTCTCTCTCTCTCTCTCTCTCTCCCTTTCCCTCTCTCTACTCTCTCACACTCCCTCTCCATGCCCTGAATAATCTCTATTATATGCTATACCATCATGTGGCTTGTGGCTGGGACCTCAGCATGGGCCCACAGAGGCACCCTCTTCCCCCTCCCCTAGTGCCCCTCCACCAAACATATCCCTGGTTTCTCTTTCTTTTTATAAAACACATTAGATGTATAAACTACACGCTAAACAAAATTGTTTTGGGTCTCAACCTTCACCTTTACTACAGAATTAAAATGTTTCTCTAGAAATAATAATGGACTTAGCTTTAGGAACATCATTTTATTTTATAAATGTAATGAAACTTAAATGTCTTTGAAACTAAATGTTTGCTAAATTTACAAATGTATTTCCTCAAAACAGAATCAGAGAATTGTCATTAAAATATTGTATCCTTATTTAATAGTATTTATGATTTGTGTAAATGCAGGGTTGACTTTAAAGCCAAACAAGCTTCCTGTTTGACTCAGGGTATCCCAGCTGGTATAGAAAACATGAATCCTACTTAAGAAACTATTTTGAGTATCTGATCTCTGAAAATATTTCATTAAAATTAAACGGGTAAAAGCATTTCCTAAAGAAGCCTTTTTCAAGGCAGCAAAAGTAGTCCTTATGAGCAATCAACAACTGATCTGAACAGTAACCAAACTTATTTTGGAGATGTCTTTGTAAAAAAATAAAATAAAAATAATAAAATAAAATGAAAAGCATTAGTGGCAAATAGGCCCCCATGATTTCTGATCAATATTTATAACAGATGGGCAAATAATTACTTTTTGACTCAAATCTTCCAAGAATTTATGATTTAGTAATTAAGAAACTGTAAATGATTTTAGAACAAAGAAAGGAGGAAAGAAAACAAATTTCCTAGATTTGGGAAGAAATCATATGGTAAAG